>CM055970.1:55430000-55877500 GCA_029531755.1 Holothuria leucospilota
TGTTTTTCACAGTACCATAAAATAAATGTAGTAGTATGGACTTCAGTAAAAAGCTTGTTAGATCTTTAAAATTTTTGGACTCAAATATCTTCCATGAACCACTTTTGTGCACACTGCACTGTTCCCACTGGCAGGCGAGAATTGAGGATCAACAAAGATGTGTGGTACCAACATGCATATAAAGATGTCATACAGTAAGCTAACAGCATACATGCCTGGCTATTTATGGTCTGATATCACTATTTTCATAGGTACAGGAGCTGCTCTTAGTTTCTGATGGATGGGGTGTTGCTCAACATTTTAAACCACCATCCTGGGAGAGAAGGGAGGGGAATTGTCAAAGGAAGAGAGCAATCTTCTGCGGACAATTATTGTACATGTTGCATGGGGGGGGGGCAAAATTTCCAAAAATGGCACATGGGCCTCTACTTGAATGGCTTCCTTATTTAACCTGAAGTGCAGGTCTCACTGCAGAAGCATGCTAGTCTGTTAAAAAGCTCACCCTCCCTGTTTTATAAGACACAAGCCTATGATCATTTTGTATGGTTTATGCAGTTCATGTCTATACCTGGGCCTTGTACCTACAGCAGTACTACAGTACAACACATATATGCAGGTAGCCATGATAAAATTTTGACGGTAGTATGTAGCGAATGCACATTATATACACATGCACAAGCACTGAGTTGCACATAGTCTACATATTTGTAAGTTGTTTAGCCACCGGGTACACCACAGAACTGGCTGTGCCCAAAACTAGAGTGGTGTTTTCATGTAGTTTTTATATATACTGGACACAGCAGTACACACTGAACAAATCAATCGCATACATACAGTGCACATAAGCTTAACGTTAGTTCCTGTCTGATCACTGAGAAGTAAGTTCTGTACTAACGTTACGCTATTCAAAGAACTGGATAGTACAATTTACATGTCACAGACAGAAGGCTATGCTGCAACCATAGAGCAGGATATAATAAACTAGAGGGCGGACTCATAATACCGCTAACACAAAACCTACTGTGATTGAATGGGGAGCCGGCCGGGCGCCATAATCCGGGCAAAACGCGACAGACCCTACGCGCGTATGTGTGCACACTGTATGGTTCCTATATGCTTGAACGGGGATTTGGGGGTTACTTATGTTTTTCTTTTCTAATAAAAGACATAATGAGTGAGCGAAATTATCCCCAGCTGTCATAGTGTAGAAAAAGATGAAATATCTTACCTTCATAGGCCTTAAATCCGTGTGAATTTTCCAATAGAATTTTTCAGAAATGGAAACACGGTATTACACGTAACGTTAAACTTCCTTGATCCAAATTGCTAAAAAAATGCACAATTCCAAGTAAATAGTCCTCAAACTTGAAATTTGTGATGTAAATAAACAAGTTTTCTTCAATAATTTGATTCATACACCATCTGAAAGTCGCTATTTTCCGTTATGCAATAATATGTAAAAGAGTATATGACACCGTGACTGCGGCTAGCTTGTACCCATTTCGCGAACATACACTGTACTCCACAATAAATTTCCATACGTGTACGTGTAATAAGGCGTGCTATTCGTGGTCAAGATATTTCCCTTTCCTGACGATTAATTCCGTACGAACAAGTAGTGACACTTTCCTTCAAATTTGCATCCATAAAAACGGGTTTATAATCTACATTCAAAAGATATTCTGCACAAAGTAAATGTTTAGGACAGTAATTTTAGTCCTCTACTTTCATTTCACAGTCAAACTTCTTTTCAGCTTATTCCTTATGAAAACGTGACCCTTTCCCTGTTTCCTGGAAACTTTTAACAATGTTCTTAACTTGTCTAGAAAGGCGTTGGGGTCGCGGTCTATTGCAAACAAAATAAAATGTGGCACGGATACTCCAAATTTTAAAAAGAAATTCCGAACAATTTCCATGACTAAAATTTGGTCTTGTACATTTCCCAGGCAAGATTTTTCAATCTTTCCTCATTTTATTCCGTAAGAATTGGTGTCCTTGTCTTTCTGTTTTCCTTGATCCATGACGAAAATTATAACAACGTAATTCACTCGTCTACTGAACATGCCGTAGGTGGGAGGGATTAGTCGGCCTATTGACCCAAAAACAGAATTGTCTTTGTCAGTTGGTGCCTCTTTGACGACTTGTTTTCCATGACGAACCGTTCCGTGTATAAACGGCCATGGTGATACAGAAGGGTTCGCAAAAAAATTTGGCTTATCATGTCAATTAACTGATGTCCATGGTCATCTTCATTTGATATGTCTTGTTCCTGGAAATGTTCTCTAAGATCTGAAAACACTGCGTTGCCCACGGTGTTAAAAACTTCTAACTGAACCGATTTCGTCAGTTCATTCGAAGTTTTCAGTGGCGAATTGTGGGATGTTATTGTCCTCCTAAAATGAAATAAAAAAAAAACGATAATTAAATTTGGGCATTCTAGGTTATGAGGGTAAGAATATCATACCGCCAACCCCATTTTCCTATAATAATCCATTAAGTCCCCCTCCTCCACTGGCAGTCGAACATGTGGGAAGGCTAAAATCCCCCCCACCACACACACATCTTTTTAAAGGATGAAAACCCCTTGTTTGTTCCTTCTGTGACATATATCTAACTTTTTTCAACAACAGATCAAATTAAAAATAAACTTGCTTCAAAAGTTACATCACATGTGAAATAAGAAAAAAAAATCCAGAATGGAGTGGCACACCCGGCCCCCTCCCCTTAGACCCCTCCCTTGAGTTGGCAGTCTGGAAGTTTTCAGCCCCTCTAGTACTCCACCATACTTCCTAGTACTTCATACTGTACTTCAGAGAGAATACACTTGGGCTATCCCAATTTATGATAAGATTTTTAGTTTGTTAGTACTTGAGGAGCAAAACAAGCTCCAGGAAAAAAAACACAAACAACAGGAACTGATGAAATACTTACTGAATGAATCATGGTGATGGTTGCCATTAGCTTCCAACAAGTTTGTGAACACCTAACAGAACAATGAATAAAACCAACAGTATAAATTGTAAAATTTAATTTATACATGGGTGCAGATGATGAAGTCCTCTCAAGGTTTTTTGCTTGGACAGCAAATAGTTTTTGTCAGAGGACCTGCATTTCATTATTCCCCAATTTCTGCAGCATGACACCCCCCCCCCCTCAGGTATTCAGGGGAGTATTCTTCATCTAGGCAAAATATTTCCATGGTAAAGATGAAAAATGAGCCCCACTGGCTGTGGGTCTGATCTGCACCCATGATAATCACGAAAACGTGTGGTTCAATGAAATCAGGCTGTTAAATGAATAAAGTTATTTAATACCAAGTGGAAATACACTAAAATTAAACTTGAACATTTTTAATACCATTAGTTATAACACAGAACAGTCTATGAAATTTTTAAAGAGTAACAAATAGGGAAGCATGCAATATAACCTCCTTAGTCCCTCACCCCCACAACCACTGGCAAAGAAGTTCACTACATGTAAGGTTCTGCAGTATATGCAAAAATTAGGAAAGAATGGAATAATTTTGAATTAAAATACTGGTAAGTTATCCCAAGGGGAACCCACCTAAACACATTGTCTGTTGTTTTAACAATTTTGAAAACATCATCCCGTGCTTTCCTGAGTCCTCCTCTATCTTTCCTTTTGGTAAAACATGCATGGGTACCATCAGCACAGTAACTGTGATCATTGACTCCATCATGTGCATTTTGGTTGTGCAAAGCAATGCAACACTTAGTACATTTACAGTGTTCCATCACATGTTTACTGACGTAGCCGGCGATATAGTGCAGGATATGATCATGGAATTCTGAGGGTTCGTGGAGCAGATTTGCAAACTTTTGCATACTTTCATTGACCTTACGAACAGAGGCTGGTTTTCTTTGAATGAACAAGGCATTCTCTGGCTCATCAATAGAGATGTTAGCACTCTTCGATGGCATTATGCTGTTTTTTTGAAGTATGGCCCGAAGTGCCCATTTGAATTGAAGACAGTTTGGATTATTATTCCAGCCTCCCCTTCTTCGAATCCGGCTGAAGAATGACTCCAAGTGATCTTGAGACATCTTAAAGGTGCATACATAGTGTGCAGGCTGAGAATTAGTGAGAAGATTGTGACATATTTCAGTCACTGACTCGATGGTCACCATGAAACCAACCCAAGCGGTCTTTCTTCTACATTTAGTCAAGGGTTGTCCAGTGGCATCTTTGAGTTCCCCCAAGTACTCCTTTGTTTCCATCAACCATTTTTTTCTGCCAGTAAGGTTGGTCAATCTCATAGGCTGCTTATAGCCTTTGGCATGGGGGCTCCTAGAATTCATGAAATCAAACAATTTGTCCACTATACGAATGAACTCTGTTGTCTTCTCACTGCCAGAAAACTGAGGTAGGTGTAGGTCATCTCTCAAGAAATCAATTGCATCTGCAACCGATGAGCTAAGAGCCTGAACAGCAAGTTTCACATTCATTTTATGTTGCTGCCACAATACGTGTTTTGCCTTCACTTTATTTGCTAAGTTTAAGTTGTCCTTTTGTTGAACTTCGTGAAGTTTTTCAATGTATGACCACATAATTGGCTTTTCCTGGTGATAAATTGTCCCATATGTTGCAAAGCAATTCCTAATCAATTTTATGAGGTGGCAAGTATCAAAAATGAAATACACCTTTTCATTTGGATTTGTAGGATGAGGAAAAAAGTGTTTCAATCCCGTTGGGGTAACTGAACAGCCTAACAAACTGGAAGTGTTTTGATTGGCATATGATCCATCACATACAACCCCATGGACGACAAGTCCAGCTTCTGTCAAAATGGATATAAGTTGCCGCACGATTTCAGCCTGGATGGCACCAGGTAGGTGATCTACCAGATAATAGGCTACAGGGAATTTCCAGTTACTAGTTAGGCCAACTGCCATGAATACAAGGGCCTCTGTAGCAAGGCTGTCACTGTCAGATGGCAGGATATTGCCGCAGTCAACAAACCCACCGTAGTTTCCATTTTTGGGATCATAGACAACTTCTTTCTTGAGAGCCATGGCATCAAACATTAGTGTACAGTGTTTCTGAAATGGCTCACCTGAAACTTTGTTTTTCAGATGCTCTATCACTTCTGTCTGGAACCCTGGGCTACAGTTCAAAGCAGCACTCCAATGACGTATAGTGCGTGGATGAGGTAGATGTAGGTACTGACGCAGGAAGTCATAAGCTTGGGCACTGTAGAAGTGTAGAGTAACAGCAAATTGTTTTAATTCTTCAGAGTACCGGTGTCCATGTTTGTCAGTATCCTTTGCTTTCAGTTCATTTTCAAATAGAAGGAAGGCACTTTCCCCAAAATTTAACTTCAGCAAGTCCAGCTGTCCCTCGTTGATCAAGCTTTGATCCTTTACTGCTTGAAGTAAATTGCCAATTTTAGCACCTTGTCTTTTCACTTTCTGTTTGACCACCCGCAGCTCGTTCCGTGCTTCGTGAAGTTGCTGTTTTGTCTCTTTCAGCTTCTCTTCAACCAAGTTGGGAGATGCACAATAACCATGTTCTTCTAAAACATTGTAAGTCTTTGAGAATGACTCAAGATCTGTGAGACGTAGTTTAGCTGGAGGGAGTCTGGATTTGGGTGGTGGTCTTTTCTTCGTTTGTTTCTGCTTATGACTGGGATGACTGGGAAAAACTGATGGTACAGCACCAGGAAGAAGTTCATGGTAAACAGTAGCCACGTCATCCCTTGGATGCATCCCTGTTAAAACAGATACAATGCCATAAAAATTAATCATTTTATTTTGAAAAGGAAAAAACATGTTAACTGGTTATAACTATTCTGTACAGAAAATGTGAAATTTGCAACTGATTTAAACTGAAATCGAGTGGAATACAGTCATACTATATATTTGTACCATGTACGGTAGTTTCAAGATGCATGGCCCAGTAACAACCCATGTACATATTAGTATCAGTGTACTTGAGTGGTAGGAATCCCACGACAACAGCCATCATGCTGACATTGCAAAGTGAAAAAGAATTTTAGGTTTGCTTCTAGTATGGGAGGACAATACTCTGTTGGGGATCATAAGCATAGGGGACTACAGTACTTTTAACTGGTGGGAGTGGGTGGTTCTGGTACTTTTGTCCAAGCTTTTAACCACAAGTGTGCTCAAAAAAAGGGCAAATTGGATCGAGAAAGAAACAATTTTCAGCCTAATGGAGGGCTGCAGCCACCAGTCCTGTATGCTTATATGGTCGGGGCTGCTGACCCCTATCGGTCAGTAGCAGGGCTATGAATTTCAGTGCGTAGGGCAAGTATTATGTTTAAGGCACTATGTGGTAACAAAGTGCGCTCTTATCCCATTTGAGTGTTCAGATAGAAGAATTATAGAACTGATCCATATCCTCCAGTTAGCAACTTTAATGTTGGTCGCTGTCGACCAATTCAGTGGTCAACCAGAGAAATGTATGGTGGTTAACTGGCAGTCTGCCAACTTAAATGCATCATGCAAATTTCTCTCCAGCCAGCAGACCTCCGATGGCCCTCTGTCTGCCTTACTGGCAGCCGGCGCTGGCTGGTCCCTGATGTGGCCCCATAAGTAGAAAGCTGTAATTAACCAATTACCTCTCACATAGTCCTCCTTCTGAAAATGTTCACTGCAGATCACATGATGTGTAGTTGGCTCAAAGGAATCCCGGCTAATATTTGCTAGCCACTTATTCAGAAGTGCTGCATTGCAAAGAGGTAACCTAGTGAAAACAAACAGATATTTTATAGTTTTAATTCATTGCTTCTTTTTTTTATAATTTTTACTCAAACTGATGAAAAATATGGGAAAGTAAGCCTTCTTTTATGTACAAAATTAATACTTTGCACTTTAACTTTTGAGATTAAAGCTAGACTAGGCCTTTAAATGGCCAAGACCTATGTTTGGTTTGCTATTTTGTTCACTGGTGATTAAATCACTGGTGATTAAATCATTTATAGTTTCCAGTAAAGTCGATTTCTACAGTAATCAATTTTCTTTGATGATCACAGCTGACTTCCATTCTATGCAACTGCATTTTAATTTGTCACCATACAATAAGGGTAGGCTAGGCTAAATGTCATTAACATGACATAACATAACAGAACAATATAACATAAGTGGTTAATGGGCAAATTAGGGGCACTAACAGCCCCTCAAATTGCCCTACAGTCCAGACACCTCCCCCCCCCAAAATAAATAAAACCAATCACAAAACTGATCAGGGCCTCTTAAAAAAGTTAAACAATCACACTTTTCCTCAGTCAACAAGAAACTTGTCTATGTCAAACTGTCATGATTGTTAATATTATGATCATTAACGTTAGACCTATGCCTATCGTTAGGCCTCGACAAGTCCGACAACATAGCCTAATAGCCATGGCCTTTGCGATGTTTCCTGGAGCATGATGTCTGCAGTAGACACTTCATTTCATACTGTTTCATTCCTTATTTGGACTGGTCGAGTTTCAAAATAAAGTTCCCAATTATAAAAAAGGCACGTAAATTTAGGCTGCTTTCATTTGAACTTTGCAGTATCATTAAATGAGGTGTATTTGTTTTATTAAGACTACAGGCCTAGTAGTAAATACTAACTAGTATTCTAAGCTAGGCTGGCAAATGTGTAGCTACCTATCACCTATAGCTACAGTTCGCGCGCAATGGCAAACACTAACGCTAGGCCTTGCCTACCACTAACGTTAGGATAGACCAAACAACCCTATAAGCGGGAACTCATTGACAGAAATTGGTTGTTTTTTCAACTTAACAAGAATTCACATACGACAAAATCTTAATATTCTTACCTATGAAAAGAGATACCACTCCCTTTCCGTCTTCGGTTGGTGCAACCGAATGCAATGCAGGATTCTGGCATGTTTCTCAAAAGAGGTTCCAGTACATTATGCGTGTAGCGATTGTGCTGTGAGCAGACGACAATCAAGTTTTTGCCCGGAATGGTTAGGCTTAGGATAGCTCCATGCAATCACAGCTAGTTCGGGGAGTCCGCCCTCTAGTTTATTATATCCTGCTCTATGGCTGCAACCTACAACTGGCATGCATATGGTAAGTGGTGTTTACTTACAACTTCCAACAACAAAGCATCAGTGGTAACTATTTGATAGATCTATCCGGAAAATGACTATAAAGCTGCTTACTCATACTGCGTCTTCCAAGCAGGGACGTGAGCTCCACAAGTTAGAGTAGTGAGCACGATGAAGTTTTTACAACTAAAACGACACTGTAAATTAAAGCTGCCATTGAATGTTGGTCGCAGCTAGGTAAGGTAGGAATAAGGTAATGTGTAACTTAACGTACTGTGAGGACTAATTTCTAGCAGAACTAGTACCATATGTACAAAACTTATAGGTACAAACACTGGGACAGGAGTACATGCATACAGTAGGATCCCCACAACATTAAGCAGTATGCACAGTACAGTATGCACAAAATTATAAAAATATTATTGCCTATGGATAAAACTGCTGTAAAGCTAGAACAGCTTCCTACAGGGTCAGATAATCGAAGAGGCTGTAGAAAAATTGTGACCCAAACTTTGTAATGTGGACAATATCACCAATTCCTACTCCCATTTCATCCCAACCCAGTCTCTCCCCTCAGAGTCATACATTCCCATCAACAAATATATAGGCTACAGCACAATTAGTCCCCTGAATAAAATGAACTAAAAATTTAAGCTCTACATGATATTATAGTGCATGTAAATGACTGTTGGTCCCACAAAGGGGTATTAAATGAGTGAATGGCCAATCTGTATCCTACATAATTTCTCTTCAGTAAACTTAGACAAATCAGCAGCCACCAATTGACCTATGCAGGTGGACAGTTTTTTCACATACTAGCCTACTGATCAGGATGACTTAATATAAAAGCAAGAAGTCCCTATTACTAAGCATTGTCTAACTTTATACAAGGTTGATTATTTCTCTCTTCTTTTGTAAAAATTGTAAACACACAGAGAGCATAATGTTGGAAACAACAATTGCCCTCTCCACAAAGTCCATGATAACTTCATGGTTTGAATAGGAAGCTTTAGGAGATTCAGGTTTACTTACAATGTGCTGCTAGGCAAGGCACAAACCTGTAAATTGTTTGCAGTGTGCAGGGTGTGTAATAATCAATAAGCATCAGGCCTTCTGTTATACCATAAAGAATGGAACTAGGTTCAAGGCATTGGTTCAATTCTTTGGGATCTTTTTAGTAATTGAAGATTTGTGTAATCCTCCTTTTAAACTTTCAGATTCAGCAGCTTGAACTAACTACTGTTGTTGTAATTTAATCTGTTAACTAGCTTTGATTGGAGTAATATAGGTACTACTGGTTGTTCAACATGGTGTATTCATGGTCATGTACTGTACACAGCAAGAGCCATAGGTGCAAGTTTGCAGCTGTATAATTATTCTGGTAAAGCTTTGTAGATAAATTGTCCTGATTACCCAAAAGTCAACATGCACTTTTTGCAAATTGTGACAGTAATTAGGCCTAATCCTGGTGGACTCGACTGGACTCGGCCTCAAGTCCGAGTCCTCAGAGGTTCGAGTCCGAGCCAAGTCCGAGTCCAGAGAGGCCCGAGTCCGAGCCAAGTCCGAGTCCACAAAAAATTGGACTCGAGTCCTCCAGCCCTGCTAAGCACTTTACAAATATCTTCACAATTTCAAACGAGAAGCAGCAGTTAGCTACAACTTGGAGCATAGGAGAGAAGGGGGGTTAATCGATAGATTGAGGGTTAAAAAGCATGCATTCTATTGGTAAAGCTTTGCGTGGCAAGTACTCTGTGTAATTTACTTGCGGTGGCTTTATTTTATTACTTTGGTTATCCGCTCTTGTTGCCCTGTTTCTATTAAATCATGAATCAAGTTCTTGGTCTAGGCAGTAGCTCCAAATTTACATGAGGCTAGAGGTTTATCTCTATTTGTAGGAAAACACATTTCCCCGTATCCTGTTCGGCCTCTCCCCCCTATAATGGTCTACATGCAGGTATGGATCGTGAATTGTGCATGAACGTTGCACAATTACGATCGCCGTCAACATCGCCCATCGCCCCACCAAAATTTCTGTGGAGACACTTTGACCCCCTTACCCCTGCTGGCTACCCCACTGGCCAAAGGCTGGGAACTGAGAATCCTCCCCGATAACTTTTCTTAAATTTGATTGCTTCTGCGCCATTCTGGACCATTTCTAGAGAAATTTCCCTGTCCCCAGGTATAATTTGAAATGCTAATGAAATAATTTTCTTGCTAATGGTTGCAAATTTCAGATACGAACCTTCGGTGAATTTTATGGGGCTGGTGGTCTCTTGAAAGCGAACAGCCGGAGGGCTTGAAATAGTAATTTACTTAAGTACTGATCCTACATGAAGTAATCACGAGGCAATCCCATAATAGTTTACGACGGGCAGCAGTACTAACGAAACACCTACTTCCATAAGTGAGTTCGGAATTACATACAGCGCAGGCGTAGTGACCTTTTAAATAAGGTCAAGTGAGGGGTTTTCATTGTTTCAGCAGCGTTTTATATTTCTACCTCCATGGAAATCTCCTTTTCATAAAAATAACCTTAGTGGATTCCAGAAGCTTTAAAAATGGTTTCAAAGGCGGAAAGAAATTTCAGAAATGGAAAGACTTTTTGAAAACGTGCAAAAATTGCAATATTTTCTAAAATGAATGGAACTTAGTGTCTATTTCAGGAAATTTTCTTTTAATACATAGAATTGTAAGCAGACATATGTGGAATATCTTCTGCATAGCTACCGAAGCGAACGTACTCTTTTCTCGCACGTACCTCTAGTGCAGGGCATTTACCTATGTTTTGCACAGCTAGTTAATTATATCTGTTGTACTTATATTAGTATACGACAGATATTATAATAATGCATAGCAGCACTATATGCAGACTGACTAGCCAGTGTGGGCCGGGTGACGCCAGAGAACTTCATCAAGGATAGCCTTCAAAGTTAGTGAAGGACAGGGTTGTAACGAGCCATGACTCGAGTCGCTACTTTTTAGAGGGGAAATGACTCTAGCAATTGTATGTGAATTTTCCTCATAGAAATAATGCAGTGACTCGAGTCACATTAAAAGTAGTAAATGACTTGACTCGACTGCAAAATTGAGTGACTCGTTACAACACTGGTGAAGGGAAATCGTAGATTATTTTCTTTGCCATTTTTTCGAGTGATCATTATCACACGCATTTCTTCTATTCTAAATGGAAATGTGTTGTAGGCCTAACGGTAGCGTTTCGAGTTCGGGCATTTTCAGTGCAGTGACAAATCACAAACACTACTAACGTTAGACTAACTTAACGTTAGAACGAAGCTAGTTTAGTCCCCGTTTTCTCGACTCGCCATTATCGAATTAAATGTGTAGATACATCATCATCATCTTCCATAAATCTCAATAGCCTAGATTTTGTGAGCCTGACGCATGACAACCTTCCCTAAACTGCGTCGATAAAGTGATCAATCTGAGTGCTGTGGGGCTTATAAGTCGAGTAGCAGCTAGCTACCTGTCTGCACAATATAACGCTTTGTACGTGCACAATCATACAATTATGTGTACAGTATATATACCATGCGTATCGCATACCTTCGTACGTACATGTAATTTTTGAATGTTTACAACCCGCCATCAGCCGAGTGTCTGCGTAGCGGCTCTCATTGGCTATGTATATGCTACAGATTCCCCTCATTTGACCTTTGACCTTCGCTCCTTATGTTAATTCCGAACTCGCGTATTGAGCTCACGCGGAGCAAGCCGAAAAACTTATTGAGAACCGCGATTCCCCATATATACACGGGCAGGTTTCGGAAATGTGCATGCAACGACCATGCATGCATGGTACGTGTAATGACGCACATTTAGTGCTCTGACTGACCCTTATTTCAGAGTTTCACGTTATAAAAGTGTGCCGGGGAGCCATCCCCCACATGCTTTGGAAGAAATTTTAAATAAAGTACAGTACCTTACAAAGTTTTCAGTAACAGTTGCTCCTTGCCTTCCCACTTTTGAGCTTCGCCACTGTATAAGTATTTACCCCGGGTGGGCGCGAAGCGCGCCAAAAATTTTTTTCTGGCATTGTTATATTTTAAATTAAAGTTTTCTTTCAGTTTTCATTGCAACATTTACCATAATATTAAAACTTCGTTCATAATTCCTCTGGTCCCTCTTCCTTCCGTTCATTTTTTGATTATTTTTATTATTTTTTAAAGTCTGGAAAAAGTGGGGACGAATTTCCCATCTTGCCACCCGTAATCCCGTCTATGGTTGTTTTCTTGCCGTACAGACAGCTGGATTAGTGGCTTCAGTTCCGATTGCTTCAATTTCTATGTCCCGTGTGCTAATGGCTATGCTTTTGATGAATCTTAAAAGAATACCTTCTCAAAAGAAGAGGAAACCGAGAGACAGGTCCCCTTCATCGCATCCTAGGAGAGAAGCTTGTGTTCCTCCGTAGTTTGCACATATGTTGGATGTCAATATCCTAATACCCTTCAGAAAATATATTAAGATATTAAGAGCCTGTAATGTAATATTTTAGTATTTCACACTCAAATATTAATAACACAAGATTTCGGATGTCAATATCTCAATATCGTTCAGTAAAAATACCACGATATTGAGATCCTGTAATGTAATAATTCAATATTTTACAATAAAATATTGATTGAAATAACGAGATATTGGATGTCAATATCTTAATACCTCCAGAAACGATATTACAACATAAAAATCCTGTAATGTAATATTTCAATATTTTACAATAAAATATTCAGAACACAAGATTTCGGATGTCAATATCGCAATATCGTTCAGTGAAGATATTTAGATATTGAAAGCCTGTAATGTAATATTTCAATATTTTACAATAAATTATTGACTGAAATAACGAGATATCAATATCTTAATATCCTTCACGAAAAATATCATAATATTAAGATTCTGTAATGTAATATTAATTTTACAATAAAATATTGCAATAACGAGATGTTGGATGTCAAGACCTCAATATCGTTCAGTGAAGATATTACGATATTTAGATCCTGTAATGAAATATTTCAATAGTTTACAATAAAATATTGAAATAACGAGATGTTGGATGTCAATATCTTAATATCCTTCAGTGAAGATATTAAGATATTGATAACCTGTAATGTTGTGTTTCAAGTTTTTACAATAAAATATTGAGATAAAAAGATGTCGGCTGTCAACATCTGAATAGTTTACTGAAAAAAGTCGAGAAAGTCACATAATATCTCAACATCTGCATGACACCTCAAAAGCTCCGTACGTTGTCAGCATACGTTTGAGACAGTTACCACACTGCATGGTAACAAATTGTTTTTCTTACTTCACATCTGTAATATGAATCAAAGAGTTCGTTCTGGGTGAATGAAGCTCTTTCTCATTTGCAAACATGCATGTTAGCCTACTCTCTGATAAATCACCACACTCCACTTTCACAACATTTTAGTCTCAGCAATATTTACTTTAAAACTGATGAGTTCAACGTTTAAAGGTAGAGCTACTTTTACTTTAAGGAGTAGTTTCGTTTTACTTTGTTTTTGAAGTAGGAAATGTTGCCTGTGCTGTAAACCATTTTTTGTCCTTTGCTTGATTATGACACAGTCGGAACAAAATGAAAGTAAAAATTTCATGGAAATCTAAATATACCTAACGAGACTGAGTAGCTCTGAAAGCTTTTCATAGTCAATCAGCGTCCTGAATCAGGAAGAATATTGACAGAAAGGCAAAGTACTAGAAAACACTTGGGCTAAATACAGCAGTCTAACAATAATAATAGGTGAAATGAAAAGACAAGAGTTGATCATGGAAAGTGTTACTCATGTAAGAATAAAAAAGCCCTGAAGAAGTTCACACATGAAATATCGTTGAATAATATCATATTTTCTTGAAGTAATTTACAATGAAAACGATTTCCAGGGTTGCATAGCTAGTACTAAAGCTAACAATCTGATTGATAGAAGTGTGGTGGACAGTGGGCTCTATAAGTTGTCTTTTAAAAGAAGTCCTTTGGAAACTAGTGAAAACGATCACGTACGTCTAAATACAGTTAGTTCATTTAACATGCTGTATGTGCATTGCATGGAGGCACGCATACATATCACTTTGTATTTGCAGTTGAAATTGAACATTCAAAGTTATATCACCGTTTGAGAAGAAAGAACAGTTAGCTTAGGCTATTCTGTTAACAAATGTAAATGAAAGTAAAGGTTGTAAATGTGAACTTTCGAAACGAATGTTCTTTCTTAAGCATTACGATTCCTTCACAATTTGGTACCATAAAAGAATTCGCAACAATTTTTGTAATCTTTTAAGTAACTTTGTATTCAGTCCCAACAGCTCCTGTATCACAGGTTCTTCAATTCCTGCACTCCGAGTATAGCAAAATTGGGCTAGTTGCTTTTCACGTATAGAGGAGGTTTCATCGCGTCACGGGATCGCGCTTCTCTTTGGTTTTGAAGGGCACGCGTCCATTGTGTCACAGTAGTATATATGGTTATGCCGTTTTCGTGTGCAGTAAATACTCTTACTGCGTGTGCGTTTGCCCTTCAGTGCCTGGGAATCTCACTCGCTTGAAGTCACATGAATAGTTTGTGTAGCCTATGTGCAATATATTACATATTGTGCATTATATAACATCTTATTAATTTCTCTACATTTTATTGGAGGATTGGTGGTCACATGCCATGGTTGATTCGGCACTATCATCACGGTCGTGTGTTGTCCATCGTGCAATACTCTAGTATAACACACGGTCATAAAGTCAGCTATCACTGCGGTCCGTACAAACTATATGCCGCAACTCAACAAATTAATGCAGCTTTGGGGATCGTACATTGCATATCGTACTGTACGTAAGTAATAGGTACATAAACACGGAGCTAGCAAATGGGCTACAACACGGACAAATACGAACCATTGTGACCACCAAAACACTAATTTACTGAACTAACGACTAGATCAAAAATTATGTGTTATATAAAACAAATAATGAATGTTTTTCATTTGTGCGATAGTATGAATAATTTCATTCGTTGAAAGATTTAACGTTCTATTCAACTTGGCTTCGCCTCGTTGAATAGAACGTTCAATCTTTCAACTCATGAAATTATTCTTACTATTGCACTCATAATCATTCATTATTTATATATTGTACCATGTATCAGGCATAACGTAAATCCTGTGTGAAAAATCTGTCTCAGCATTTGTTTTTTTTTTTCACAGCATCTAAACGACAATGAAAAACGAAAATAAAAATCTTGATAAAAATTCTTGCACTAAACGTGAATTGTTGGACACATATGAAGAAATGCTATGAAGGTACACATACATCTCTTCTCAGCAAGCACTATTCTTAAAATACTTAAGTTTAGTGCAAAGGTTTGATACCTTATGTGAGGGAGGTGGCAAAATGAGGCAAACCCCGAAAAAGCACACAACCTCGCCCACGATGCTTAGTGAGTGAGAAGAGCTATCTTGAAGGCGATAGGTCTAGGAGCCCAGAAAATGGCCCTACGTGCTGTCTAGGGGCACCACTCTGGCGGAGGACCAACGGGAAAATGTTTCCGGAAGCTCTCAAATAAAAGAGTAATGTAGTTTCGAAAACTTAGGTTACGTATGGTTTTCTAAGGAAAATTAACATTTTACTGTTTGATACACTTTCTAACCTAATAAAATGTCGTTATGACTACTTTATGTAAACGCATCAACATGGGATTTTCAGAGAAATGCCAGGCAAGCTAAGTTCTAGCAGAGAATAATATTCTCCTAAGGTGTGGTCGACGAAGCCTTATACTGTTAACCCGGGAAACGGACGGCTAATACTTCCCGCTGTTTTTTTTTCTCAAAATTTATGGCTTTAGCTGCCAGTTTGGAACATTTGTCGAGGAAATCCTGCCGCCTTCAGATGAATAGTAATCATATTGAAAATATTTTGTCTGAAGATGGTTGCAAATTTAAAATAGTAAGAAACAATTCGTCAAGTTGATAAGGATGGTCGTATTTGGCGGAGGATAGTAGAGAGGAGTTGCAAGGATTTAGAAAACTAATATTTCATTAAAGCCAAACCAGTTAAAATAATAACGAAGCAATTCCATCCTTGTGCTCGTAAAGAGAAAACGAGGCATACTTACATTGAACAAGCAAGAAGCGGCACTCAATGTGCTATTAAGCATTTGCGTTCTCATAGGCTTTATGGTAAGATTTCTGAATGATGTGTATGCGAATAACGTGTTTTATTTAGAAACGTACTTGCATTTTTGTGTGACATTCATTTCAGGGCTCTAGGTCACGGACTTGGAGGGAGGGGTGGAGACAACGTCCCTGCTTTGAAAGAAAATTTTCTGTAAGCTACTACAATTTTCGATAAGAGTCATTCCATTTCCTTCCCACCTTAGAGATACGATGATATAACCATTCATTTTAGTCATCATTAAAAGAATGGATGGTTAAGACATTTTATACTAAGGTTATTTTTCATGATTTTACATTCGAAAACTTATCCATTATATCTACATTGCACAAGTTATTCTATTTCAAAATCTTTCATAATGTCATTGTCCTTTTTTGATGTCATTGTCTTTTCTTCCCTTTTAATTTTCATTTTGCCTAAGGATGGAAAAAGGCCGAGGGGCCAGAGCAGATGCCCTCCTTGCCCTCACTAATATGTCATTTGTTTAAAACTTGTACACAAATAGCTTATTTAAATATACTCTGCTTGGCGTGCATATTCCATTAACATAATGCTTGACATGGTGATACAGCCCCGCGTTCGTTGAAACATCAGGTTAAAGTGTATCCTATAGTGAAGTTAGTGCCATTATAATTGCTCTACAATATCTCTTCCACCACATGTAACTTACTGCGTATTGTGGTGATGTTCCTGGACTGAAAATTTCAACTTGATTTATCCACTTCTAGAGGGTACTTATAAATGCTGTGATGGTAAATCTCAAAAAGTATTCCTACGGTCAAGTGAGACCGTTGCTTGAGTAACTCGGGGTATTTTCATTTAAATCTGTAGGAGATTTGCTACGTTTAGATCTTTACCCTTCTTAATGTGTGAATACCTTGCAACTGACTTTGTGCATACGTAATTTTGTGAGAGATCTGTCTATAGTCGATATGTTAGTACACGCTTAGACCAAGTAGTCTACTATGTAGCCTACATATGGCCGTTCCACTGATGTTTTAAACTGCTTGTGAGCATTTCGCAAGAAGTCTTCTGCAAAAGGTTTATTTCGTGAACATAGTTTCTTTACTAGTTATTCATACTTGTTAATTAACAACTGCCCTGAATGACGCAGTTAATAAATCAGCCCTTAAACTATTGGAAGTGATAGAATCGCATCTTTGATTCATATTATTTGTAACTACCAATGATTGCAAACACCGTACTAAAATGTATGTTACTTAGTGGTTTATTGTAGTATTCCTGTTAATATAATGTTATCAAGCATTCTGAAAGTATTGCAAAGGTTAGTGAGTTGTATGACGAGGGTTGTTGGGTCGCTGTGGTAAAACAGCATTTTACTATAAAAACATTTTTTTCAGAATAAAGCTTTTTTCATTATTGTCATTTCGTTGCGGCTTTGAATTTTTAAACTGAGTTACTTGACAAATGCGCTTAGGAAAAAAAAAAAACATATTTGTGAAACGGATATAAATACTTGTATATGAAAAAGAAAAATGTAAAATATGCACATTTAGCGTTTTTTACCCGATTTCCTATCGGAATAACGGCTGTAACAAATGCATAACTTAACCTTAAGAGGCCTTGATGTTTTGATTTGCTGATACCCTTACTGAATGGAGGACGACAGTAATAACGTACCAAAAGTGTTAATATATATATATATATATATATATATATATATATATATATATATATATATATATATATATATATATATGTATATATATATATATATATATATATATATATATATACATGTAATATATAGTGTAATGCTATGTATATATACATTTACACAAGTCAATCTTTCATTGAGCAAATTTTAACGGATAGGATTGGTTTGCAATCTTTCACATTAAATATTTCAATCGTAACTTTCTTTGAAAATCTAATTTTGATCCTTTAACTTAGAAAGAGTGTAAACATAAAGTGTACCTATGTGGAAAGTCAGATAAAGAAAGACACACAAAAAAGACAAAAATACTTTAAGATGTATCAAAGTTTCTAAGTAGATATTTTTCAATCTTTCAAATACACTGCATATATATATATTTCGGGGATATGAAAAATAATTTAAAATTTAGCATTGATATTTAACTTTTTTATTTTCATTTTATCTCAAGAGCAATTTTTAGTAACGTCTCATGATGTGACATTTCAAAGATTTTTATATTGCATAAAATAGAAATGTGATATAATTTTGGACAACGAAGATAGTATCCACGGTTGTGTTTATTGCTCATGTTTTTTGAGAAAATGTTTGTATACCAGATTTGTCAAAGTGGATATATTACTATTAGATTATGGTATGAAGCTCTCTTAAGCCCTCTTTGTTAGAGATTGAAAAAGGGTTTAATCTGGAGAAAAGGCCTTAATATTCCAGAACTCACCTATAAGAAGGAGACAGAACTCTGATAAAACACGTCCACCGCGTCTAATACACTGGTATATGCCTTCATCATTAAATACTGTAGACAGTATTGATAAAGAGTAATTCGATTCCGATAAATTTATATTTCGTCCATGGTGTAGGCGGAAAAACCCTGAAAAGAGTCTTTCATTGCCACCTATCCGCCAAGAGGACTCGGTGGCATTCGTTGTGTTACAGTCCAGAGTAACTCTTTGATGCAAAAACTCCTGACGAACATGTCCTGAACTGCAGTTAAAGATCTTTTGCGTCCCTGTAACCCCTGACAAATGGTTAGAGTCCAAAAGAATTTAAACTTCAGTATAACAGTGTGTTTAACAAGCATTTTCCATTGTCCTTACACATCACCGTGTCATATCAACGAGCACAACATTTATGTTTGCCAATGTTATAACGTCTCTGATTTCATATCAAGTAAGTATACCATAATTTTCCTCTGTCCTGAAAGGAAACTGAGTATAATTCTTAATTTATACTAGTCTAATGTTGTACGTTTGTCATGTACATATATAAAAGAAGCCTGAAACTGTGGTACATAATAAGAGCTAACACAGAAGAAATTTACTTTAGAACTAACTCAGCATTATAAGCTTTATTTAGTTCACGTTTAAAATGATTCGCAACGACTTACCAATTACGTTAACACAAGACAATACTGAAAACCACACAACTGTAAGAATTACAATGGGATTGTGCACTGTAGCGTGTCCTGCTATCTTCGACACACTTTTCATCTTCAAAGAATCAATGAACCAGTCAAAGGAATCTGTAGAACGAAGAATGATTGCACTGATACTTGTGGCCTGCACAATCTTAAGTAACCGACAAAAACGTTGATGCCTTGTAAAGAGGGCGCTATTTATATATTCATAGACAGATCTTAGCCTAGGTCAAAGCCACTGCTAATACGTATTGCCACATGAGACTGTTTTAATCATGAAATAGCTAACACCGAAAACAAGGGGATTTTGGCTGTAGGGGCACAGGGGCTGAGGTGTGAACGTGAAAAAAATCTTTATTAAAAACAAATAAGCACAAATTAAAAACACAGCATATTTTAATGCATTTACAAAAGAGCTTATTTTGGAGATAGAAACAACACACCGCTGATACACAGACGACCTGTAGTTGACCTCCTATATAGCTAATAGCGGAATTTAACTTCTTTAAATCGACCGCTTAAATTTCTTACACAACCTCCCACGGTGGGGGGGGGGGGGCTATTAAAAATACTACTTTTCATACCCACGTACTGTACTTTTACTTATAGCCAAAAGGCATCTGAACGAGAGTATCTGCCTATATTAAAGAGTTTTCTGTACTGGTAGGATACTCCGTAAAGATATGTACTTCCTAAAGTGACGGAAAGTGATGTCTAGAAATTTCTTGTAAAGAACACTAATTTTTATTGTTCCAAGGTTTCACCAAGGTTTCAACAGGGAAAACCTCTCGTTAAAGATATCATTAAGTTTTTCAAGTGCGATTTAATAAAAATAACATGACTGAATGATCAAAATGATTCATTCTTGGAGAATGATGTGAGGCCTACATCAGACATAAAAATTCTTTTATGAATATTTGTACTAAAATAGAGTTATTTTACTATGCCCCTTACATGCTATGGAATCCACACACGCTTATGAAAAACGTTACAAACTAGCGAAAGAAACATATAAACATGTTCTTTGAATATTCCCACTACCACTCCCTATGTTTTTTTGATCAGAGTTCTCCCTCTTAGCTGTCGGTTGTAAAAATTAAACAATTTCTGATGTTTAGCTATCAGCTTATTAGCCTATTGATCAATAAAGACAAAAAGGACAATGTGTAGCTTAGTTATTACCAAAGTACTAATAGGCGTAATGGTCTAGAATTCCAAGGAAACTTGGTCTCTTATGTTCAGTAGTATAATGCCTCAACCAAGTAGTGCACTAACTAAATAAATACGTCTGCTCTATACTGATGCTTTGAAAACTACTTGAGAGAACTTAGCAGAGCCTCCTTCAAATTTTTTTATTTCGTGAACAGATTTTCGTTATTAATTCAACCATTCCTCTTAACGGTTTTCTTATAAGCAGATCATCGAAAAACAAAATCTAACTGATTGTCAACATGTCGTTAGTCGGAAAAGCTAGTTGTTTATATAATCTACTTAAATTGCATCAAAAACATCAGTCAAGAATTCATTTTCGTTTGGGAGCTGTGCAGATTGTAAATACGATTACTTTAATGTGTCTTTCAGTTTCAATGCCTTTGCTAACGACACTAGACTACCCTTGAAAAAATAAAACACATAAACTTACAGGCAGCATCGTAAAGAGGATTGATTGCGTGTTTCATTTTAAGGATGATATTACATGGGCAATTCCCACAAGGAAATGTCGTGTCGGATGTCGTTTTAAAATGCTTTTTATTATCACGATTTTAGATAGCTTTGCTAGTGTAGCGAGTCTCTGTCCTAAATGCTTTCACTTCTCGTTATATGATTCCGAACATTAAAAGCATTGCACTTCTGTGTAAAAGCATTGCACTTCTGTGCTTTTGATTAAACTACATGTAACCAATGGCAAACGACTTAAGCAAATATAATAGTAATGAAATGCTTGCATTAGGGTCTTGCATTTTATCAATACTATATCTGTTTGGTTTAACCTATTCCACACAAATCTCATGTATAATTCAGTATCAAAGACCCCAAATTTCTGACCAGGCATTTCCTAAAGAACAGCTACAAGGAAGTCACGTTGGCCATAAAACGCATTGACTACAAACGAGGGAGGCAGCACCGTATACTTAAGCCCAAAGTCTTTCAGAGGTGCCACCACTCTGTTTCAAAACTACGATCACCTACATATCTAAGAACAAGGCATATGAAAACAAGCTTGAAGAACACCGGGATGCTTTGCGTATATTCGCATCCATCCAGTTTGTTTCCAACCATCTATTGCCTATAAAACGACACCCAAATCTAAAAGATTTAATTGTGTAATCAGGGTTTTACTCTAGACACGGAAGAAACATGAGGATACTACAATACTTTAATTAATGTGCTCATAGTTGCATTATAAATTTTTACGACAAACCTAGGCATTGTTTTAGAGGCTAATAGTAATGACGTGTCGCAGTATAGAGCAAGAGAACAGAAACTGGTATAGTTGCTCTTTATGGAACTACGTTATTTTAACGTCATTTTGAGAACGACTCAAATTTCTCCAAAGAGTGGGATATTTCAACTTTGCTTACATCATGTTAAAACATGATCGGGTATTTTATCCCTAAACATACAACAAAACAACCGACTTGAAAGTGTCAGGTAGTGAACCACCTACAGTGCCCTTCCATGTTACATGACTATAAGGATGTTTGTAGGAACTAGTAGAAAAAAGCGAATATTACATTTTTCTTCTAGAACACAGACAAATACGTTGTTCATTGTTTGGGATTTGTTCTTTATTTAGAACAATTTTCGCTTTGTAAATTTAAAAAATTGAAATGCCCAGCTTCTTGAACTTGCGATAAACATGTCATTACATAAGTTTGACTCTTGAATATCTGCTCTCTCCTGTAAACAGCTAGTCAGGGATTTAGACTTGATAACAAAAATATAAAATTAACCTTGACTAACATTCAAGATGCTTTTGCCATTTGATCATTCACGTGACGCTCCTTAAATTTTTTTCTAGAGCCAGCTAATACAAGTTGTCTATATCAGTTCAGATTACTAATAATTGAGGTTACTTATTTTATGATATACGATTTCATACTATTTTGTGGTTAAAGCGCCTATCGTTTGTTTCATGGATTATATTCAACCCCATTAATATAAATGAGTTTCAGACATTATTAGTACTAAGGCGACGGGGGAAACCACGCAAGTCACACTTGTTCTTAATATTGCTCGCAGAACATTGTGGCATAGAAGCACTAATAAAACCCCAGCCTCCAGCTATCCATTGAAGTAATAAAGTAAGCATTAAAAATTACCTTTTTAACTAATAACGGTGTTTACCTTGAATGTATTAGAGAATGGCAACTAAGAATCGCAGCCTTTGAGACATGGTCACCTATATGTTCTCACGATCCATTACGAACTTACGAATTTCCGCCCTTATGCTGTGTTGCAGCGCATAGAACATATTCACACAACAACATCCCATTGTGATCACCATAACGTGTAAAAAGATGAGACACCTACTTGGTACGCCAGTTGCACATTGAAAATGCAAAATATACTGTCAACTATAAACTTTATGTTTTTCATGAAGACATAAAGACGATTCAACGTTGTAATTGCAGCCAGTTATTTTCAGTACAAAGACTAATCCGAAAAGCGCACAGAAGCTGTACTTACAATACTAAATGCAGGCCCCTACCCAAAAATTTTAATAATAATAATAATAATTTAAACTTATAATGCGCACATATCCATCCTGCAGGATGCTCAAGGCGCAAAGAAAGAAAAGTTACAGACAGTTACAGCAAATCAGGAAAAGCTAGTTTCATGAGATGGGTCTTAAGCAGTCTTTTAAAAACTAAAATGTTGTTACAGGATTTCAGTTCAAGTGGGAGTGCATTCCAGAGGCGAGGAGCAATTACATGAAAAGATCTATCACCCCAAGAATGTTTAGCTCTCCGTCCTTGTAGAAGACACAAATTGCTTGAACGAAGATTCCTAAGTGGGGAGTAAAGATTAATTAGCTCAGAAATATAGACTGGAGCCAACCCGTTCAGTGATTTGTAAACAATGAGTAAAATTTTGTAAGTTATCCTGAATGAAACTGGAAGCCAATGAAGTTCGCAAAGTATTGGTGTTATGTGGCAAGATTTCCTCGACAATGTAACAATCCGTGCAGCAGTGTTTTGCAGGCGTTGAAGTCGATTGATCTGGGATTGTGGGAGACCAAACAAGAGTGAATTTCCGTTATCCAGCCGGGAAGTTATGAACGAGTGAACGATTTGTTCAGCAGCATCTCGATTTAAGAATTTCCTGATTTTCCCAATGTTACGAATATGACATGAAGATGAACGGATTACGTTGGAAATATGTGGCTCCATGGTCATGGCAGAATCAAAAGTAACCCCAAGACTTCTGGCTTGTGAGGTTGGAAAAATTTTTGAGTCACCTATTTTAATGTAGGGGATGCTGACTTTAGACAGCTGCTGACGGGATCCAAAAAGTAAAAATTCTGTTTTATCATCATTCAATTTAAGGAAAATTTTTTGCATCCATTGACGAATTTCCTGGATACACTTTTCCAAGATTTCAATTGAAGAGTTAGCAACAGTTTGATCTGGTTTAAACGAAAAATAGAGTTGTGTATCATCTGCATAAACATGATATTGGAGACGGTGTCTAAGAATAATATCGCGAACTGGGTAAGTGTAGATAGTGAATAGTTGGGGACCAAGAACTGAGCCTTGAGGAACAGAGTAATCCAAAACAACAGGGTCAGAAATAGCATTTCCGATGCACACATACTGTGGCCTTTGAGAAAGATAAGACTTGCACCAACTGAGTGCTGTATCTCTTAAACCAAGATGATTTCGGAGTCTCAACAAGAGAATGTTATGATCAACAGTGTCGAAAGCTGCACTCAGGTCCAGGAGCACAAGAGCAGCAATGTTGCCTTCATCTAGTGCCGATAAAATGTCATTATTAACCCTAATAAGGGCCGTTTCTGTCCCATGATATTGCTTGTAAGCAGACTGGAAAACATCAGATAGGTTGTTGGCAGCAATATGATCATTAATCCTACAAGATACAACACGTTCAATAGTTTTTCCAAGAAATTTTAAGTTAGCGACAGGCCGGTAGTTTTTCAAGATATTCTTGTCTAAACCAACCTTTTTCAAAAGGGGACGAACGTAAGCAATCTTTTGACTTTGTGGGAAAGTGGCCTGAAGAAAAGGATGCGTTAACAATATCTGTGATATAAGGAACAAAGGTGTCAATACACTGTTTGATTAAGGTTGTTGGAACAGAGTCAAGTTCGCATGATTTTGAGGCAGATTTCATAACAATTTTCTTGATCTCTTCTTCACTAGCAGCTTGAAAAGTACATAGTGTTGAAGGTGATGAAGTTTCACCATACAACTGACTGTCAGGAGATGGAGTGAAAGTTTTCCTGATCTGTTCAATTTTTTCAACAAAATATTGTGAGAATCTGCAGGCCAAGGATCTATCAGACACAGCTGATGGGAGTACAGGATCTTTTGGTTTGTGTAGTAAATTGTTAACAATTCTAAACAGCTTCTTTTGATCACCTGAGCTATTAGTGATTTCAGTTGAGTAATAGGAGACCTTGGCTTGTCTGATAAGTGTAGCTACAACACCCCGTTGTTTGCAGTATTCTTGCCTACATACTTCAAGCTTGCCCTTTTGCCTCCATTTACGTTCCAGCTGGCGACGTAACTTACGAGCGGAATGAATGTCATCGTTGAACCAGGGGGATATTGAATTCAGTTTCTTGGTGTACAATTTTGACATGGGTGGACGGAAAGGGGTGTGTTTAAAGTGCTGGGGACACAGGAGAAGAATATTATTTGTTACCAGTGGTGTCGCCAGGGGGTAATTGGTCACTGAGGTGGGGCAGAGACCACAGGGAGGATATCCTCAGCGGCCCCAATATATCCTCAGGAAACTTTTACGAATTGTGCGAATAACCCGCCAACTCTCCCTTTAGCTTCAGTCCACCACTTCGTGCAAAACAGAGGCGTAGATGGGGTCGCCACGGGGGGGGGGGCAGGGTAGTTGGGAATACTTGTCCCGTAAAATTTTCTAAGTGCGGCTGTAGGGAAAATTTTGCGGTCACTCAGGAAAAAATGCCACCGTCTTTTGCAACTAAGTTACTTCGTCAGAAAAAAAAATGTCTTTTATCTCAGGCTACCGAAATGTAGGGAAATTTCATGATTACAACGCTTTACTTTAATTATTGTTGTGTGGGGATATTGCTTTGGATGTACATTAAACCTGAGAACCCTCCAGATGTAACAGTCCTTTTTGTTCATCGGGAAATTATTATATACTGTTTGGAAAGTTATCGCAAATTGAAGGTTCTGTGTCAGTGATCTCTACCACACTATAGGGGAAGCCATTGCCTTTTGACGACATCCTGGAAGATAGTAGTACTTGTATAGCAACATTTCTAAAATATTGTTATTGCGTTCCAAAATGTCGCAGAAGAGTATAATCGTGCTGTCTGACTTCCTTGTAGTTTTCTTCTTTAAGAAGAATTTCGTCCTTTTTAGGACAGGGTGTTCTCAGACCACAAGTGATTTTCTCTTCTTCAGAGTCTGTGGTGTCTTTAGGCGAAGCAGGTATATCCAGTATTAGATCCGTAATATCCATAGGTTCCATGCTCTGATAATGTGCTACACCCCGTGCAGGTTTTGTTAATATTTGTCTATTTGGACGTAAGAGAGAATACCCCAAATACTGGGCCCTGATTGGACGAACGTTTTAGACTAAGATAAGCCTTTTAGATCTAACACACATTTGCGCTAGTTTGCAGTTCTTTTCGACTTTTTTCGGTATTTAGGATCCCGCTTTTGTGGGATGAAAGGATGTTCGAGTGTTTCCTTTCGGTAAACGTCAGATATTCCGTCCGGAATTCTCACTGTATCTAACCTAGGTCTCATTTTCGGAAGGAAAAAGAAGCAGAAACAAATAAAATTGGGGAGGGGGGGGGGTAGGCGTTTCACTATCTGACTTTACCAAGTCGGTGAACTGTTATATTTTCAAGAAAAAGTGCTAGATCATGTTAAATATGATCCAAGCAAAAGCTTTAACTTATTCCGCTCTTTTGGAGGAATGTGAGTCGTTCTGAGATTGACAAATTAGAGGTTTTATGAAAACCAAGTAGACCGGGTTTTGTTCTTCGCTCTGTGGGCAGAACGCATCAGTAGTAGCCTTTGTGTTCTGTAGTACTATAGGCAGGGTTTGTAATGTTTAATAATGCAGCTATGAGCTCATCAAGTAAGATATAGTCATAATTCTCTTCTGTTTCGTTCGACTCCTGGTCTGGGGAAAGCATTGATTTTACAAGTAAATCTTTTTATAGGCTATAATAGGACGGTCGGGAAACAGACGGGGCAGTTGCTGGTCACCTGCAATTATATTCCAGTGCTTTAATAAAGATTGCTTTAGGTGTCTCGTTTTAATATGTGGAGTGTAGGTTGTTTTGAAAACGAGTGGTGGCGCTGTTTTGTTTACTTTTAGCCTCAAAGAGATTTAATCTTTGTTTATAATCAATACTGTTAGTGGCTGAAGCTATCTCTTTGGGCGAATAGTTTCTCGTGAGAAGTTTCTATGTAAATGAGTTTCTTTTCTCTAGAAAATCGTTCACATTACTGCAAATTCTAGCGTATCTCAGTACTTTACCCTTTAAAAAGCCTTTAAAAGTGGCTAGTGGGTGTGCAGAATGTTGATCGCGGTAATGAAAGGTTTCAGTGGGCTTAGCATAGACTTTCGTGTCAAGAATACCACTAGATAAAACAGTTCCTTTCAAGGACGAGTTTCATGAGGGCATGAAGGGAAGTAGGGGATATATGTTTTATCCCATACAGGTTTTTAGGTTCTTTTTCAATAATAAAAAATATTGAGAAAATGATTTATTGAAATGTTATCAGAATGTTTTATAAACATTATGAGAACATCATATGAATTTCAAGTAACATTATTACAATATCCAATAGGACAATCGATTTTTTCTCTAAAATCTGCCATAACATGATAGTCTAATTACTGTAACACTTCTGGGCTCTTTTTAATTCAAGTTTGGGTGTTATTGTTACACATTGTATTCATATTATTAAAATGCATGTAAAAAAAATCTTCAAAATATTTCGAAAACATTTCAACACAAAAACATACATAACGAGCATTTTGAAGTGATTGCACAATTTTGGAGAGCCTTCTAAAAGCACTGAAAAATCATATTACTGGGAAAATCATTTTCGTTTGTTGTCAAGAAAATGTTTTGGTCATATTTTGGAAACATCACATAAATATGATGCTGGAATATCTTTCTAACATTTCACAAATGCTTAACTCTTTAATTTTTTTCTCACTAATATCCGTCTGTTTGTACCAATCAACTCACTCTTTTACAAATTAAAATAGTCCACTTTTACTGCTTTTAGGGTTATAGAATTAATAATACTATGGAAATATTTCCGAAATATTTAAAAAATGACTGATTGAAATGTTACTAGAATGTTTTATAAACTTTATGAAAACATCTCAGGAATATTTCTAGTTAGATTATTGCGATATCCAGGATGAAATTAGGAAATCACATTTTTTTCTCTCTGATCTGCCATAGTATGATAGTCTACAAGTACTATACAACACTTCGGGGCTATTTTCAGTTCAAATTTGGGTCTTATGATGAAACATTTTATTCACTTTATTAAAATATTTCAGTGTAACATGTAAATAAAAATATCTTCAAAATATTATTTCAACACAAACACATACACAACGAGTATTTTGAGGTTTTTTTTTACAGTTTTGGCGTCCTTTATACAAGCACTAAGAATCATATTCATGAAAAAATCATTTTTTTTTCTGTTGACAAAGAAATGTTTTGCTTCTATTTGGAAAACACTAAAAAAATATTTTAGTCAAAATATTTTTGAAATGTTAATAAAACATTTTTGAAATATTTTAAAAACATAATTTTTCCTCCATATTTCTCTGTAGCATTTTTACATCTTCAAAAATATTTCAAAAATAGTTCTTGTTTACTGGATTGTCTCTTTCTCTTTTTCCCTTTCCTTATCCTTTCGTCCCGCTATTCAGCTCGGAATAAATTGCAGTCCCCAATCCATAAGATATTCAAGGGGCACTTCTTCCACTTTGCCATAACATGTACTATATTCTGTTCTTAAGTTTAATTCAAGAAATAATTCGAAGCCCCCTCTTGTGGTATTCCCAAATAGTCCTAAATGTCGGCATGAAGTTCTGACTGAAATGGATTCTTGGAAATGCCTTATAATTTTCTTCAAGCTGGGAGGAGAAGAAGAAGAAGAAGAAGAAGAAGAAGAAGAAGAAGAAGAAGAAGAAGAAGAAGAAGAAGAAGAAGAAGAAGAAGAAGAAGAAGAAGAAGAAGAAGAAGAAGAAGAAGAAGAAGAAGAAGAAGAAGAAGCTCTGGAGTGCTGTTAAAAATGAGAACATTAGCGTGGAGCTTCCGCTGAACTCCAAATGAAAAAAATACACCAAATTCATCACAGTCATTGTATTTTACTAACTTTGAAACCATGAGTATGTAAAACCAAAAAAGAATGAGACTAATATCTCTTAAAATTTTCATTCTTTCATGTTCATTCAATGTGTTACTAAGGTATGGCTTTAAGCCATGTAGTCATCATCTGCGTACAAGGCGGGGACGAGCAGAGAATTTTCTATTTCGGGAAAATTAAATGTTATTTTTGGGGTAAAAGTATGCTTTTCGGGGAAGGTCCTACAAACTTCGGCTAAAAGTCTCTCCAATTAATGGATAAGTTTCATCTGGCATAAAGGCTAAACTGTGGAAATTGCCGGAAAAGCTCACCCACATTTTGCAAGAGAAATTATTCACCATGGCAAAAATTGCACAAAGGATTAGAGCTGAGGCAATAAACAGCGTCTCAAAAAATAGGCGGAATATAACTTAACCAGATTCATTTTAAGCGTAAATAGCAAATCCCAAGGGGCGAGAGATCTGGGGATTACTAAAGGTGCCTGCAATATGTGGAAGCTAGATGATCTGTGGTGGAATCTAAGACATTTAAGAAAGGTTTTAATCTATTACATGTCTGTTACCACCATTTGAGAGGTTGTTGTTATTGAATCAGCTATGCTGCTAGCTATGGAAACAGGCATGTGCCGATTATTTCGTTAGGGTTCTCGAAAAAGGTGGGGACAGGAAAGCAATCCCTTCCACTCTCAGAAGTGGAGTTTTGTCCCCTCGTCTTTCATATATCGACACACATAGAGACACTTTCACTCTTCTAACGAAATAGGCATCTGCCACGATGGTGTGTCTGAATAATCAATCCTATTTTTTGATTGATTTTGGAGAGAGCTTCTGTGACCTCGGCTAGGTTGTGGACCTGTTTAAATGCTTTTAATGATTAATCTTGAAGTTCTAAATCTGAATCTGAAGTAATGCATCTATTAAAGTTTTTAAGCGCCCTACATAAAATATGCTAAATACAAGACCAGTATATTCTACATTGTTTTAAGCACTTATTGCAAGCAAGAGTTGTGGAAAGAAGGGGTCATCCAGTTTGTCATCATTATATCAAGAAAACAAAACGTGTGTAGAGGGAGGCTTTTTAAAACCGTGACAAATGAAAATGATGTGACGTCTGAAAATTGCTTTTTCAGACTTTCAAAAATACTCCAGGAGGAGGTTGAGGGAGTGAAACAAAGAGTGAGTTTTGTTGTCATGTGAACTGATGGCAGATATGGACGACCCTGTTATGTGTTGTGATCGAGTAAATCGGGTGACAAATTGAACGAAAGGATTTCTAGTGGAGATAAGATATATTAATCACCATACAGTGTACCAACCATTGCCGCATTTGAAAGAACTTATACATTTATTTGCATGCAGTGAAATTACCGTTATGCTGAGTTTCCTAACAAAGTCAAAAGTATGCTCGTCAAACCCTTTGATAGTATTCGGAATTCAATAAGTGCTATTGCAGTGATGTAATGCTAAGTTTGGTGCTTACTATAAGTAACTGGAGAATGAAGTAGTTGACGATTGGTCGGTTGAAATGGTACGTAAAGGACGTTCCAGTTATGTAAAAGAGGGCATTTTTGAATTTAAATTCTACACAATATTCTCAATGAAGATGTTAGACAACACTCATTTGCTCGTGAAAAACAAACTGGAAGATCTTCCCTCAAAAGTGGTTGTGCAATTAAAAGACCATCATGTAGACGTCCTGCAAGTAGCCTCATGTGTCTTACATGGGCTTTAGACATGGATCGCTATCATTGTAAATTACGTGGGTAATGCATGGTGCTTTCAAACACTTTGTATATGTGTGTATGTAGGTGTGTGAGCTTGTTTGATTGCTTATTTAGGAAGGTTATTCATTCATTATTTATTCAAAACCGACCATGGTAGCGTGATTACATAACAATACAAAGTATTATTAGCGTCTCGCCATTTGGGCACGGGGTGCACTTGCCCCCAAAAAGTTTGCAAAGCATAGTCTTCAAGCTTCGAAAAAATTAATGAATAAAATATGTTATTCGAGATGGATTACCCTCTCTTTTCCTTGAGTGGGTTTAAAATTAAAGAGTAAAATAACTTTACAGTGCAATGCAAAGATAATTCAAAACGAAATTTTTCGGCGCGCTTCGCGCGGGTTTTCTTAGTTGTTTGTTTGCTACTATATATACTTCAGACATCACATGTGGGCGTGCCATTAGTACGAGCTAAGGAAATTAAAACAAATGATCACGCTTTGATATTTATAACCTGATTAGCTTAGGCATCATAATGTCACTTACATCGTGTCACGGTAATGGTGGAGTTAAAGGGATTTTCCAGAGACAAAATTCAGTAAGTTTAAAAAATGCAGAAAATTTGTCTCTCTTAGGAGGTAAAAACCGCATCTCAATGCATTTTTTTTTCTCAAGATGAAGTGCATTATGGGAAATCTGTGATGTCATCTAGGCACATTAATTTGATCTAGAATTGAATTTCTTTATGGTATTAACGCCGCTGTAGGGAATATTTAGCAACTTTGTTTGTTATGCCCTACACATGGTGTAGATTTGTGCTAAATCTACATGGAAACGTATTCAAACATTCCAACAGTATCAATTTTCAAGGACAAGCAGGACATTCAATTACAAAGAAAAACAAAGGGAATCTGAGACAATGTGCCCACTTTACATAACAATCTGTGACCTTGATGAAAACTGGAGATACTTTTGACAAAAATAAGCACTCTTTAATGTGAGATATCTAGAGTTAGGAAAAGAGTATTGCTACGGGGTTTGGAGGGTACGAATGGGAAAATTTTACTCTTTCACATGAGACCCTTGTGAAATGCCACTGGAAAATGCCTTTAAATACCGATAATTTTGCAGACATTTCAGAGCTTTCGGGGTCATTAGATACACAGCCCATTAGCCGTGTTGAATATCATCCACGACTAAAAGCAGTTTTGCCCGGGTGTCACTTGGCCAGCCTTAGCATGGGTATCTGTCTACAAAAAGTTGTAACGGGCATGTAGTCTAAACGTATTGTGTTTCCCATAGAAGGAGAGGTTTCCCTTCCCTTGTCCAAAATGACAGCGCCGTTGGCCCACGATTGATCTGATGACTCAAATGGCCTATTATAAGCAAAGGGTTCTACACCTTTATGCTCAAGTAAACCATTTCAGGTGTTTTAAAATACACACATCAAACAATCTAAGCTCAGTGTAGTAAGACTTTTGACTAGTAGTCTAGCTATTTATCTATAGGATGTGATGGTGTTCTGAGTTAGGGGAATTCCCCTTTAAAAAATTTCGTTTCAGAAAGGTACTGAGATCCAAAATAGTGCTATCATTATTCTCATCGATTTCAAGTGTCTCATGCTCGAAATTTTCGTTAGTTTAAGAAAACTAACATTTTATGGATTCTTGGCAAAGCTGAAACATATTGTGATACAATTAAAGAAACAACAAAATATTTAAAGGTGGAGCTCATTTTATACAAATGGATCAAGCCGTTTTGCCCATTTCACCTGCCTCTTACTCCGCCCCTATGGAGTAGCGATCGGCTAATATGCTTGTATTTATTTTTAAAGTAGTCATCTCATGACTGAATGCCTGAAATGGTCATTGAAAAGCTTTTGAGAACTACATGGGCATCGCTGTAATACATAATACTAACCATACTCCTATTGTACAATCCAGAGCTGACCATTAATATTGCCGGGGGTCTTCCAGACTTCCCTGAGTACGGACTTGAGTCCCCCCCCCCCAAACAAAATTTCTTAGAGCCGCCCATGCAAAGCATCATTTGTTCAAAGCCATAGTTTTGATCAACAATACGGTGACCAAGGGTGACGTGTAATTGTGATTGATTATACAATAACTTCTAAGTGGTTATGTTTACACTTACAGGTTGTAAGCTGTCTCCTAATTCTCACCATGAAACATCAAATTTATCCGACAAATGTCTCCACATTTACGTTTCAGGTAGTTGTCATGATGTTTAAGAATAGAAATAATGCATGCTGAAGGTAAACCAAGTAATTCTGCGTGAATTTAACAGTTCAGTAAGTAAAATATTGCCACATGATAAAAAGGAGCCCTTCATTAGAATCCCTTTAAACGAAGCAAAACGATAGCAACAGTGGGCGTTTGAAGAGGGAGGGAGGAGAGAGGCTGCTTAGGGCTTAAAACTTACAACTTTCTAGTTGAGTATAGACTTCAGCTTCAATAATTATGAACTGGAAACTAGAAATTTATCACTATCACTTAGACCAATCGATGTTAAAGTTTCCAATGATGAAAACATACCCCCTTATTTAGCTTAAAGCATAAGGTAACCTTCGAGTTAAGATTTGAAACACACTTTGAACTTTTGATTGTTACATTACTACTTGTGATGAACAGTGGATGTCACGATTACTACTTGCATTTCCTTCCATACAAGGAACTTCAGTCTCCATTTACGTTTATTTTGTAAGATTATCGTAATGAAAACAGGCTTTTCACAGGGTGCTGTCTATGTCAATTGTATTGAAAGATGAAACATGGCACACACGAGTTAAAAGTGAAGACTGATAACGTGTAGAGTACTACATATGTACTATTTAAGAGAATGAATAACTGCAACTCGAAACATTAACTTGCATAGAATAAAAAACCGAATGTGTTGACAAAGTTTCGCTTCTCGTAAAAAGTGAAAAGATATTGAAACATTTACAAAGGAACAAGCTATATAAAATGTTTAACAATATGGTTTGTGTTCATGAAATTCTTTGACGTTACGAGAAAAGTTGCATAATATAAGAGTGCACACCTTCCAGGTAGACGGAGATTGGTACCTTGGTATCAACGGCATACTTAATTATAGACATACACGCGTAAGATGAAAAAAAATATGACATCTGTTTTGACTTAAATCTAAATAAGTTACCATTTCTATTAACTTTATGGTACGGGGCTGAACACATCATAAGTCGTTCAATCTTAGGAATGAGAAAGGTTAAATGATACCATTAAGTTGCATTTATCTGTACACGTAATTGACGTCGTGATAAGTCAATTAGATGATAAATTTTAACGTGACTTCATGCTCATTGATTATATATATATATATATATATATATATATATATATATATATATATATATATATATATATATATATATATATATTATGTTAAAGATGTTCCCTTGTTCAGTTAAGTTCCTTCAAAAAAGATGAACTACTGTGGAAAATACTTTAAATTATATAATATAAAAGGATTTTCAAACTAAGGTCCAAAATATCCGGAGGCATCTGACTGTAATGGTAAGGATTCCTGGCTAATAATACGAAATCTGTTTCAGAACATTACTTCGTAGTTTTGCGTCTCATACTGCAGGGATAAATGGAAATTCATGATTTATTCATACTCACATAATTTTTTAAAATAATTTTACTGTTCGAGATGATGGCAATGAAATAGGTATGGGGCTGGCGTGTCACTTACCAAATCCAAATCACTTAAAATGTAATGTAAATCTTCCAAAACCAGATCAAGTGTTGGTCTTTTTTCTGCGTCTAATTCCCAGCATCCTTTCATCAGTAAATACCTAAAATATAAGAGCATTCAAAATTCTTTGCTAGTGTTATAGTGAAGCTATTATGAAGAGCAGACGTATATATATTGTTTCTTTACTAAAAAAAATCACAAAAACTCACGTTTCTTCACATTTATAACCAGGTTCTGGTAATGGTGGGGTTGTTTTCACCGCTAATTTTAGTCTTTCGAGATTCATATTGTTATAAGGGGTTTTTCCTGAAAAAAAAAGGGTGGGCTGGTTATTGCTCATTAATACCAGTAATGATGCGAGAGCAGAGAAATAAGGGAAATAAAAATGGGTCATGTATGATCGATACATCTCTTACTGAAAACATAAACGGGTCATTCTCTTGATTGACTAATAAAAATTGAGCCTGTAACCTTAGTCTCGCAAGAATAACTTCAGTCCGTTTTAATTGTCAGTAATTGTCAGTCACACTAATTTAAATGCATCAACTAATGTAAATTCTCTCCACTGATTGTTGAAGGTTTCATGAATAATCTGAAATGTTGACCAATGAGAAAAAAATGACCTTTAAGTTTCTCAGTGAGACCGGCTAACGTATATTTTGAGGGTGCTTAACTTGCATGTGATTTGGGACGGTTAATACTTGTTGCAAGTGTTTCTTTATGCGTCCAAATTTGTCTGCGAAATCGCCTAAAGCACTACTGAAAGAGTGACATAAGCCTTACCATGATGTGCATAATTTGTTTAAGCCTTACAATGAAGCAACGTAAAAGGGTTTATGTAACATTGGTGTTCGCTATGCCTATTCGTCCTTGCTATTCGTTTGGCCTTTCATAATACAGCTCGCTTTACGGTTAAATACAAAAAGTTCTGCTTACTTGTAGTGTTTTGATAGATAAAAACAAAAGCAAACGCGTGAACTATTTGTAAGTACAAATATTCATATTAGGCTGGTATGTGGCCTGCTAAACATAAATTCTCTCACATTGTGTTTCACTTAAATGTGTGTGTAGGTTACAATAGTTTCCAACGTTTGGCCAAAGATGGGCTAAGCCTAGATCACACAGTTTTGTCGATGCAGTGTCGCTGAGCTGTATAATGCAGCATGAACTTCCAGTACTGTACCGAGCGTTACACTAATGCTAAGGTCACAGGGATTAACAAAAGCAAACGCTTGAACTATTTGTAAGTACAAATGTTCATATTAGGCTGGTATGTGGCCTGCTAAACATAAATTCTCTCACATTGTGTTTCACTTAAATGTGTGTGTAGGTTACAATAGTTTCCAAGGTTTGGCCAAAGATGGGCTAAGCCTAGACCACACAGTTTTCTCGATGCAGTGTCGCCGAGCTGTATAATGCAGCAGGGAGGTGTTATAACAACACCTCCCTGAATGCAGCATGTACTTCCAATACTGTACCGAGCGTTACACTAATGCTAAGGTCAAGGGGATTAAAGTATTAAATTTGCGTTCGTCGCCTTATTGCTCCGAAAGCTACTGACCAAAGATGTCATTACTTGCAAAAAGAAAAATAATTTCTTGTCGAAAAGTGTACATCCACCAAACAAATCAAATTTTCAAATCTTGTTCTAAAATGGATTTGAATTTTTAGCTTATGTACATCTTAGTGCGCCATCATCATGTTACGCGTGTCTTTCACCAGCACTTCTTGGTCGATTTAATTCACATTTACGTAATCCATTTTACTAATAATGAATCCAAAAATCACTAGAATCATCATATTCACAACTCACTGGCTGAAACTAATTCAGGGGTAAACTAAATGTCTGCCAATGTGCTTTATACCTGTTAAATATATAATCACCTGTAAAAACGGAAATCAACGGCATACGTTTTCAATATTTCTCGACAGCACATCTATGGCATTCTTCGTCATTGCATTATAAAGTTGTAGGACCCACGAAAGCATAGGCTCGTTATATTAAGTTTATAAGGGCCATGAGCTACTGTTGGACCTGAGATCATCAGAAATGTTATAATTTTACTTTTAGACCTAGTTTCAACCTTCTTTTGTGACCATAGCAACGCGACGTTTTTATTTTTTATGTAATATTTCAGTCATGAGCTAAATTGGCTGAACCTAACCCTTTTTCTCAAATTAGTTATGCCCTTTGTGCTTTTGCAGCAGCATGATGAATCAGGTGTGATACTGTACAACATTATTACACTATACATGTAAAAACAAATGTAAACCACTGCAATGAGTAACTGCCCAGATGATTACAGGACGAATATGCCTGCAGGGCCGCACACACTAGATGCTTACATGACTCCTGTTCCAAAGATATGTAAATGATTTTAGTGATAGTTTGATTACAACATAAACATTTGGATAGCAAAGGGGGCCTGAAGAGGTCAGATATCAATCAAAAACAGAATACAATCCCCCCCCCCCCAAGAAAAAGAAAAAAAAAATACTCAGGCGGAATATTTACTCATTGAAAAATATGTGAGAGTTTGAAGCTGTAGACTCTTCTTTATGTCATGCTTAGACAATGAGCTCAAACAGGGGAGTTTAAGCACCTTCACCAAAAACCATGGGGTCTCTTTATATTACAAATCTACATACCAAGTGTGAATAGTATCCATTGTATCCTCCTTGATATATCATGTTTCCAAGGTTTTCGGATTTTTACCTCTATTGATGTCTGATGACATTTAAACCCACCAAAAAGAATGGGTTTTTTCTTTTGATATATTGAACATATGTACCAAGTATGAAAAGGGTCCACCATTTCTAGTTTCATTTTACAAGCAATTTTCACGGTTTTTGCATTTTCTCCTCCTGTGACCCCAGATAACCTTTGAAATCTTCATAAAGCAAAATAAGATTCATTTTTGGAATGTAACGCACCCACATGCTAAGTATGTAAGTATCCGTGCTTTCTAACTTGAGATATGGTGTCTACGAGGTTTCTGTTTTGACCTTTGGAGACCGCACGTGATCATTCGCCTCCACCAGAAATGATGTTCTTCTTATTTATATGATAAATCTATATAACACATATGAAAAGCATCTATCATTCTTATATTGAGATATGGTGTTAAGGAGGACAACAGTTAGGACATTTATTGTGCGTAAGAGGAAGGTCGATGAAACTGCCAATTTTGAAAAAAAATCATATTTTACAGATATCGCATTCCGTAAAGACTGATGAAGCAGAGAACATTCAATAGAATATGTACCTAATGATAAAACTTCCCAAAGAAACACCCCAACCGACCAAACGTCACTCTTTGAATGATACTGGTAGTCAGTCAAAGTTTCAGGTGCAAGCCATTCGAGAGGGGCTGAAACCTAGGAATTAACAAGAAAATGAATTAGAAATGGAAGAGTTACCTTAATCTTTATATGAAATAAAGCTATTGGAATAAAGGCATGTCATCATCACATTTAACACAGACTTTATGTTGCTACTTTCTGTATATCTATCATGGGCAAAATTTTCATCTACGCACTACGCGACTAATTAAAATTGATCAATAAAACGGATGAACATGATAAAAGTTATCATTTCAGAACGGTTTTTCAAATATTAAATTTCCCCATGGATAACCTTAGCGTTAAATAACATAACTATAACAGTGATATTAAGACTGTGTAACCATGCAGGCACATCACAAACCTTGTTCACAAACCCTGGCATTTCTCGTTCTATAATGTAACGATGGTGACAGTCGTACAGTTTACATGTCATTCTGTCATCCATTAACACCTTCCTTGAACAGATACCAGGATGAACGAGCTACAACGATAGAGGTTGGAGAATTTAAGTGGATCGGATTACGATTGCGATGTCAATACATGTCTTCTTACATACGCAATACTCTGTGATGATGATCTACATAATTTGCTCTTAATCATTCTGCACATATGCTGCTGGAACCTGCTGTTCTTAATAAGACAAGTAGCTCCTTTACAATATAGTTGCATTACGGTATAAGAGAGAAACCAGTGACTTCAACGTGAAAATTAATGTGGATTTAAGTTAATATATATATATATATATATATATATATATATATATATATATATGTATATATATATGTATGCATGTATATATATATATATATATATATACATGCATACATATATATACACACATATATATATATATATATATATATATATATATATATATATATATATATATATATATATATATATATATATATATATAAGGAAGTATTGGTGTGACGTTGCGACTTTTATCATGTAGACACTGAAGAATGAGAATGGTGGGTAGCGGATACAGTCGCATAATTTAGAAACCTGTAGAATTGACATCTAACATTGGCAACCTTTGCCTTATTATGAAAGACGATACTACAAATGATGGAAAAATCTGTGCTTCATGTGGGGATCGAACCAACGACCTCTCGCCCTCCGTGCGAGTGCTCTACCGACTGAGCTAACGAAGCATCTGTCGATAGAACTGGTCATTTAATTCATATACCCCATGACACAGCTTTTTCCATCATTGCGTCAATATATATATATATATATATATATATGGAGTAAGTAGTTTGGTAAATGGTTAGATTAGGTTAGATGAGGTTCAACGTCCCAGTTTCCAACCAATTGGTTCAAGTCGAGACGACCACGGCCTTTTTCCAGTTGTGGCTCACTGGATTGTTTTCCCTACTCCATTGTTATGCTGAGCACCAAACACAAAGGCAGTAGGTTCCATTTTTAAAGTCTTTGGTATGACCCGGCCAGGATTTGAGTAGTATGGTAAAGATTGTCACCACCCTGTCACAATGCATTCAATCATAAACTTTATCGTAACACGAGCTTGATTTTTCATCTCTCAGTGTAACAATAGCGGGCGTGACATTACGCCAATTTGCACACTTGAGGTACTAGAATATTCAAAGAGTAAATATAGTCAGCACCAGTGACGAATTGAACCATAGTTAATATAAACATCCCTGGTTGGGAAACTCGCGAACTACACTACCCATGTTGAGATCCCGATTTTCAGTAGTCACGTGGCGTTGACTGTGCACAAAGCTGGTTGAAGAGCTAGCTCTACACGTATTAGTTCATGGCGTGACATACAATACTACAACGTGAGCGACTATCGTAAAGCCTTACCATGGAAATACTACCTCCCAGGTAGTACTTCCATGGTCTTATGGCCATGCTTATTTGCTCGGAAGTCTCTTTTGGACCTTGATCAAAGGGTAATTATGAAAAATTTTTGTAAAGGTCTGGTTAGGTGACGTTTCTTAAAACCTTGAAACACCGAACGGTATTTGAGACTCGAGAGTTGGTAAGAAAACTGGTACCAATTCAGCGAACTTGCGACGCATCGCACTGTATCTACCCAGTAGCTGCAAGTTCAGCAACAGACTTTACCGAAATAACAGACCATGAAATGTTATGATCAGTTGCTGCAAACCTAATGAACCTTTTCCCGTGGGAGAAGAAGTAGGGCGTACCGTAAGCTTGTTTTCTAGGAGACTCTTGTACAATGCGCCTAATGTATTATAATCGTGTGTATTAACTATGATATCATTAAGCGCTAACGTTACACACAAATGCAAAGTTGCTGACTGCAGAGTAAGTAGTCTTCTACTCAAGCAAGGAACGCGGGGCTACGGTTTTCTTCCTTTATTTGAAAGTTCGCAAATACTGATTCAGAAACTTCCTGAACACCCCTCCCCTTTCAACCCTTGGATCAACTTTAATTTCATTTCCAAGTATAAACAGCACTCTACTCAATGAAGCCATATCGCTACTCGATCGATCGTGTTCACGGTCGATGTCACGTGATTCACTTTTGTGCACATCTCAACATAGCTACTTGACTTCTACGTGTGTGCCTGGGTGGTGTACGTAAAGTTTTCCGACCAGGGATGTGCGTATTAACTATGATTGAACTGATCTCGTCCTGGCTCAAATAAAATTGCACAAATCAAGTAATCGACTATATTACATTGCATAATATTACGGTTTCAACAAAGCCTTTTGTACTTTGATTTAAAATGTGTCATAAAAGGAGTCTATGCATATCTCTGTTTGCTACATTATTACGTATCTGTGTAGAAAGAATACTTATGGAAAATATCTACCATTGCAAGAGATGGTACTTACGTCATGTTTTCCTAAAAATATCAATGCGTCAATGACGTTACTGCAGATCTGTAGCACTTGTGTTAGATTGGTCATGTAAGCATCGCTGTCCATCGATCTTTCTTGCATTGATTTTGTGTATATTTTGCTGTACTGGTCTTTTAAAAAGTCCTTGAATGATCCATTTGAGACGTATTCTTGTATGATTTGGTATGGAACTGGATAAATAAGGTTGCATGCAAAATCACCGTGTTTGTTTTTTATTTCGTTTTGTATTTTACTAGAACATAAATACTTAATGTTAAGGTTTCCCAATCGGTCAGCGGGGGCTCGTTGGTTGGCCGCGGAGTGCCGTTTGCTGAGCCGCAAATCCGGCCGGAAAAATAATAAAAGTTAATCTAAATACGGATTTATTACCATCATTATTTTTAAGAGGGTTTATCTCATCCGACTCTAATGTAATGATAGTGGTTTACGTTGATCCATGATGAAATTTGTGTCGTGTGGTCAAGTTGTCAATATTAGCGGAAGTTCAATTTCCACTTAACGACAAAGTCTTCAGATATTTTCAGCAACCGAAAGTGGACCTCGTTGAGAAACATTGAGAAGCCTCCTTCTAAGGTTTGCGTTCTGCCTGTACTTTCCGTATTCCTTGTCAAACTCAAAAGGAATGTATACAATCGCGCACGAGTGCATCTGTGTACATATGTATGTATAAGTGTTAAGTATATGTTTATGTGTGATTGTGACGCTTACCTCCTAAACATGATATCTAAAGATAGTCTCACAAGTACCTCATGTACCCTTCCAACCACCCTAGGTCTTGTACCAATTCGATTCCTTACTCGCAACTTTTACGGGCCAGACAGATTTGTTCCGACGACCAGGATTTTGCTTAAGATTCCAAGCAGATAATTTCTTTCTTTGAACAACGCCAGTATCCACAAAGGGCTCTCTAATGCCCTGACACGCATACAAGGAATTGATAGAGCCTCTGCCCTTACCCCCAAAACTGACCAAAGACCCACCAGACGTATCCCGTTGGTCCTATCCTTTCACCCATCTGTATCTCCCATTGTACGTGCCATTTACAGGAATGTAGAGACCCTCCGTCATGACCCATCCACCCGTTTCCTTTTCCGTGGACCCCCATCACAGCATTCAGAATTGAAAAGAACATATCTAAGCACTTGGTCCGTGCCTCTCAACCTCAAGCAGTAGTGCCTAACACCCCAGGAACTTTTCCATGCAACCGTGGGAGATGCAATACTTGCCCGGTGGTCAGTTATGACAGAATCCTTTCCATTCTAGGTCCCAACAACAACCGGTTTAACATTCATCAGCATTTTACCTGTACTTCATCCAATATTGTTTACGATCTCGTATGTAAACGCTGTAATATACTGTACGTGGGAGAAACAAAACGTCGTCTTGCTGACGGAATCACTGAACACCTGAGGTCAATCAAATAGAACCTCCCAGGGTTCCCAGTAGCCACACACATTAATCCCCAGTCAACATGCTCGATCCGTGACTTGATGGTTTCGCCGGCCATCTCGTGTCGAGGTCCGATCATGACAGCCTAGCTGCCGAAAACCGTCTAGGCATGAAACCTGAAACCCTGCCCCCACATGGTCTGAAAGGTAGGCTTAAACTGTTATAACTTAGCAATTCCTGCACTGTTGAGACCTTTGGTAACCACTTAGCACTGTCTGTTTTCCTAGGCGGCTTTACCGTGCCCAATTTTATTGTGTATTTTTTTTAAATTGTACGTTTGACCGTGTCAACAATCAGTTGCATTTTTGCTACCTGAGTTTAAACCCGAAACGTCGTGGAATTTTTCAGAAACATTTAGCACTATTTACTACCTTTTTTTTACCTACCTACTTCATAAGTGCTACGCAGTATTTTGACCTTATATATATATATATATATATATATATATGTATATATATATATATATATATATATATATATATATATATATATATATATATATATATATATATATATATATATATATATATGTAGATGCGTAGGTCTGGTACATTTATTAGTAACTCTAACATTTGAAGGATACTGTGACTGTAAGATTAGAAATATTGCTGGTCAATGAAAGTGCTCGGTTTCTCATACTGACCGCCAAGGTTCGAATCACACTCTAGGCACTCAATCTTTGAGCTTTTTGTGTGTGTGTGTTTTTTTTTCTGGTAGATTTTTCGTATTAAAAGGAAGATTCCTGTCGTTGTTGGTGGAGATCAGCAGTAGTTTGAGGTCACCACAGGCCAAAAACCAACAAATCTGAGCCATCATGTTACAAAAGTATTTATTAGATACTGGAAACGAAAGTATCATGATCTATTGTTTTACTCAATAAATGAAATATGCAATTGGATTTAAAGGTTAAAATTCAGACATTTTCCTTACAAGATACTTTGTTTAAACGAGATCCAAATCAAATTAATTGTTATTTGCGACATCAGAGTGTACTTACCCGTGTCAGTATTAGTACCTAGTATGGAGGCAATATGCTTGTGTTTTGGGATAAGTTTCAAATACGCAACAAACATACGAAACTCACACCAGTCTTTGGGTCCGGAATCCTCTGAAACGTAAAAAACCAACATAAGAGAAAAAGCTAGATAAGGCAATGTACAAAACATTTCGAATTAATTGAGTGGTCTATAGGTTAACTAAAATAGAACGATTTGAAAAAGATTTATAAACTAGGAAATTATTTTCATGGATATTAAAGACTCAATTTAATCCCCTTTTTACATAACATAAGCATTTAATGAATCTTAGAGATCTCTTCGAATTATCTTACGAAATGAAATTATTTTCCTTACCAGGCAGTGTTATCGCAATACAAGTAACTCGGTGTGAAGACTCGTCTTTTCGGCGAGCTGTCCAACGCTTCATTTTACCAGATGTAGATAGTAGGTCCATAGTTTGAATACCACCGGCTTCAAAAATGTTTGATTCTGTTTCGTCACCTGTAGTAGGTATTATAAATATAGCTTAGCTTTTTAAATTTGTTAAATACTTGGAATTTCCGAGTAACTTGTCTGACAGTATACATGCCCAATCCAATCTACGTTGACGTTATCAATACTTCTTTACCAAAAGTACAAAAAGCTTTTTCTTAAAATTTATATCGATTCCCTTGTCAGTATAACAAGGGCTAAGCTTTGAGTGTTGCACACAATGAATGTCATAAAATTGGTGGGTTTAACCAATGTTAGTGTAAACTTTTAAAATAATTTAGCACCTTAACTACGTTAAACCTAGTAAAACAAAAATTTCTAACAAACATAAATCTACCTCTGTCTTCGAAAAATGACTGAACAGCTCGACGAACTTCTAACGGCGGCTGTGGTGGTGATACTCTTATTCAGTTGAAAAGGATAGTGAAAGTGGTAGACAGAATAAAGAATATTTCATAATGCGTTGCAATGTTAAATTTTAGTTTTACGATTTGGGAAATAAATGCTATCATAATGCAACTTTCTTTATCAAAATTACAATTTCTCTGAATAAATTTATGGAATCTTGCCTCAGATGTCATCATTTTTTATATAAACTTATTTTCTATTAATATTACTACAAAAATATAATTCTTACTTCAATGAATGTTGTGCCAAAGAGTGTCTGCCAACTAAATTGCGTTGATCTTGTAGCTTGAATTATACCCGAGCATGTAACATTTGTTACTTTGCACGAGTTGCAAGACGTAAATATCTTAATGCTTCTGATTAATGTAAAACATTGGATTCGATTGGCGACATTAGTGTAAACATTTTCGAGGTTAAGTTCGTAGTAATATGCGTCCCATTTTCACTTCAACGGGATGATAATTGTAAGGAACATTACTAATAAGTGTCATGAAGATACGAAAAATTGCCAATATTTTCGGTATAGTTGGAATCGATACGGAAAACTTTGAAAAGGTTCGGGGATCTCATGGCAAAGTAAGGAGAATATTTGAAATATACTGACGAACACAGTAAAACTTATTTACGGGTACTTTCAATGTTTTGGCAACGTTTTACAACAGTCTGCGATATTTTGCGGTGCTTTAAGAAGTGTTTTTGAACTCTTACCACCACATGAAGCTAAGTCACATGGTAACCACCCGTGGCTCAATTAACATGCTCGTGATCACTTATTGCGACTATTTCTGACCTCATTTTGAATGTTTATAACTTATTTCAAAATGTCTTTGCTCGAAAAATGCGTTAGACATTTGAAATTACGTGGCAATGTAATTTAAAATTATATGGCTATGGGAACTGTGAGTTCACAAACAACGTAAATGTCCTACGAATCCTTACGACTATCTTTCCAAATAGTTTGAAAAGTCAACTTAAAAATCAAATCACCAGATTTCTTGAACACTGTTGCTTAAATGGGACCCTCACTTAATTACGAAATGACATAGTACAAGATTATAAATACCTTCTGGATGACAAACGACGTGATCCTAAATAAAAATGAGAAGTCAATTAGAAACGAGAAGCAATAGCCAATGTAAAATAAAAACTTTACTTCTCAAATACAATATGTTACTAACACGTAGAAAGCTTTGATTCAATGTTTTGCTAAGAAAGCATCGAAAATGTCAAACACGTCAAAGATATCCCTTGCACACACTTTACAAATAGGTACGCATCATTGATGCAGGATAAGCAATGTTACATCGTTTTACATTCATTCTACGCAAACGCATTGATATATCTGATATATATATATATATATATAGATATAGATATACTTTTTCAGACAGTCAAGTTGTTAATATTTGCTCTGATTTTTGCTAAATTTCAACACAAAGTGACTTTTAATCACGGAGCTAACTCGTCTTGTCAAGACTTACTTTTTCTCTTGCAGAAAATTGTGGTAAGCATTACAACAAACATAATTACTACTAATGATCCCAGGAAAATGTTCCTAACGTGTTGTGGAAACAGAGGCAGCAAAGAGAGTAATTCTGTGGAATGAAAAAATTGAAGTCACTGTAGTATATTTCACTATTATGTATTTGATTTGTATAAGAGCCTTATCTCTCACGTTAACTTAAAATTGTAATATAAATTAACTTTTGCTTCACTAAGAACAAAACACCAATTTGCCTTACCATTCCTGTTATGAGTAATGTTTATTAAAACTGTCTGATTTCGCGTATATGATCCTTGCACGGAACAAGAAACTGAACGATCGTTTGGAGTAACAATAAATGTAAACAATGATGTAAAATTCTGCAGTCCTTTTCTTTTCAAACTAGTAAAACTCTCTGTGTGTTCTTCTTTGCCGTTCACTGTCCACTTGAGATGTATTGGTGACAGTCCATCGACAACCAGACACTGCAGACTAATGTTACGCCCCTCTTCTGTTATAAGCCCTGATAAAACATCTGTCTGGTTTTGTAAAACAATCATTTTGACTGGAACTGAAGGAAAAATTAAGGAAGCGCGATATATCTTGGTATACATTACAAGGTCTAGGGTATTTTATGCATATAACTGGAAAGGTGTCTATGGATTTCATCCACAAAATGGCACTACGTCACTGCTTGAAATGGAATGTCATTATCACAAAAGAGATGAAACTGAGAATCAAAATGAATCACATTATAGTTCATTACAGTTTCAGTTTTTGGTTGTTTACAGCTCTTAAGCACAATTCTCAACGTTTAAATACTCTTTTACCACATTTTATACCTCATGGATAAGTACAAAAAGGACAGAAAGTGCAAGTGTCCATTATCTTAAAATCAGGCTTGAGGCTTCTGACAATATTTATGATGCTGTTAAAGTTTAAAAAGGTTGCATTAAATGACTTTGACTTTCCATTATCAATGATGGTATTCACAAATTGTTGATCTCAATTACCAGTTTGACAAGTTCGTCGCTACCGTTTAATCCATACAAAGGCAAGGAAGTTGACATAAAAATCATCAGACTTTTTTCGATTACTTATGTTTTTTCAGTTGTAATTTTCCTTAAGTAATAAGAACGAAACCTTAAGGAGAGGCAAGATGTTAACATCGCTTTGGCTATGGTGATGAACTTTGAATAATATCCAGAGGGGAACTGAACATTGGAAGCATGCCATCATTTTATGCTATTAGTGTTTGAGCTACCCATTAATGAGTGATTAACCTTTTACGATGAGTTCCACTTATTTTTTTACTATAATGCAGTACCTTGCTTTAGGTCGGCCTTTTTCCTATTTAACTTTGATGTAATTGTATACTCTGAGAAAATCCTTCTCATTAAAGCACTCTCTCAAGGCAGTCAAAAGCTTTAACGTATTGCAATTTTAATGTTATTCGAAAGAGGGAATAATGTATGTAAGAACCAATAAAACCGTAGAAGGAGATACACCAAAATTGCGAGTAACACACGTATTGAAATCACCCTTTCCGAAACTGAACCGAGTCCAATAAAAATCATTGAAGCAAAATTTAGACATATAAATGACTAGACTTGGATCGTTTTGACCGGAAATGGTTAGTTTGGAAGGAAAACCAGTAAAGCACATAATCCCGTTTTAGCTGAATACCCACTATATCGGTTTCCGGTTCGTTTTTAGGTTGAATGGTTTTGCAGTTCAGAAAAAATGCCATTTTCTGCTAGCTGCAGAGTAAAAAATATTTCTGGTGTCAAAGTAAACCATTATTAGGAATGACTTTGTCCTGCCTGCCTGCCACATGAGTTGGAGTTGCTAAAAACCTTTACTTGACAGAATTTTCAATTTATAAGAAGCCGGCTTGATATAAATAAATTCGCCAGCAGGGGTCATTTTCGCTATTAAGAGACTAGAGAAAACGAAACACGAGTTCATTCTTTCCTTAAAACTTACTTTGTGATAACATTTTACAACATTCTTTACAACAATTTTTTATCTAGTAATTATTAAAATTTTCGAAGATATAGGCATGTCTTCTAATTGCCATTAACACTGATAAAATACAATATTACTGAATTCCTACATTCGTAACCACATCTAGCAGTTATACTTAAATCAAGGATCGACGAAAACACGATATCGCAATTATCTAACAAACAATACAAAGTTTTGACTCCGTACTTTTCTACTTGGTCAATTATGAACGTGGACAACATAAAACTTCTGTCGGTAATGTTGCTTAAATTGTCACAGTAATAGTTCAACTGCCATAACATCAAGGTCTTGGGAAGAAAATTTCTGAAAGCACCCTCTTAGGAGGTGTCCATAGGCATCAGTCGAAAGGGTGTCCTTTTCCCCTATCCACTTATGAGAAATTATTGTTTTGTGGCTTGAAGGGTTACACCAATTTAATAATTTTGTGAATTTAAGATTGTCATGTAAAATTTTGATACATTAATTAAAAGGATAGGAAGGATTTTAGTCCTTAGGAACATCCTTCAGCTAGCTACCACAGTTTTGGTTTGATGGTGCAACCAAAATATAGGTGGGTAAAAACACACCAACAACGGGCACGTATGTGAGCATACTGAAGTTAGATAACGTTTGCCCAATATTTGATATTTATTGGGTTACCTGAAAGGCAGACTATATGTTTGTAAGCTTACAAGACAGAGCGAATTTTATGCTAGTTTTTATTTCATAAAGGAAAAAGTTTAAGGTGAGAAGTAAATGCCTAGTGTGTTAAATACTCGTAATTGTTAAAGATTTCATAGACAAACTCATCGTCATTATCATTTGGCTACTACTTGTTATTATAATTTTCATGTGAGATTTTCAATATGTACATAACGTTTCAAAATAAGACAGTTAGGATGTACTGATTTTCGGATTGGATATAAACAGTTTACATGTCCAACCATTTCCTCTGCAAACCCAATGCTTTGTAACTTAAACCATCCAAGCAATGAATATAAAATCGAAAATTTTCATTCTTACCTTCACGTCGAACTGCAAACTTTGTAAGAGCGACCTTACGCTGAGAACAAGAGAGCTCCCTTTTGTATCTAATAGATGCTGGTGATATTTCAAGAGAGTAATTTGTGGGATGACACTTGTTTATACCTAGCTTATCTGTCTCATTTTCGTACACTGCTGACCCATCACGGAACAAATGCCTTAAAGAATTTACGTACTCCCAAGTGAGACCAGGTTCAGTGATAGAGATTGAACACACCAAGCAGACAGAATCATTGTACCCAATACTACAGGAAGCGTACGGTTGAGTGACAATCGATGTACACTGTATTACTTTTGCTGTGGGATGAGAGGCTGCGAAGATGAAGATGTAGAGGATTATTTCAATTAAAACGTAACGATGAAAAGAATTCGTAACAACACCAATGGAATATTGACATATGTGGTACTCACTATTTCCCAAAATCAGCAGCCATAGAATTACAAGAAATGTTTCAAGCTTATCCATTTCCCACACAAAGACTATAGGCTACATTGAGAATTTGATGCAGCACAACTCCGACAAACACAAAAGTGCCAGTACAATCTTACCTTTGATGAATGACATTTTAAGGGGTTTTATTTACTTTCACTCTCAATTCATTGTGAGAGGAAACCTCTCATGTAAAACATAGGTGACTATTCGGTTGTAGACATGATATTGGAAAATAGAACTGGGAGTTTGATAAATGTGGCAAAAATATTGCACTGTATCTATCTCCGAGCTTTACTGCAAAGCAATATGATCCTTTGTGTTCTTAGTGCAATTTGGAATGTGCTTCAAGTGTGTATATTGGGCTCCTTTTACTTAAAAAGTTATTCGCAGATAAACATTACCTCTTTGTAACTTCATGGTCATGGATGCCTGAAAATTTTGTACAACGTAATTACGTCGTTTGCATTATGGCATTATTAAATAGAGCATTAATCCCAACGAGGCCCTGAAGTGTATTGCATCGTTCTGAAAACAGATAATTGGATTTGCCAATTCCTAAGTCCTAGGCAAGACGAGAGGATGAGTTGAGCGTACATTTTCGGAAATATATTTAAATACCTCCAAGGTTTTTCCTATTATTAACAACCTTTAAAGCTCAAATCGTTCTAAACATCTCATGTCTTGAAACAACACCTTACACGATTGGTAATCAAAGAACAACAGAGAGGCAAAGGAATCTTTAGTATAGATATTGAAACGTAAGATAAGGTTAAGCAAATATCATTGAACTTTAGACTGACTGGCATTTGAACAATCAAACTCAAACTTGATCTGGCATCAGGAATAATTGTACTCTACTGGGATGTCGCGATAGCTGTACAACTCTTCATACATCAATATCTGGTACGGTGAGTAATACCTAGCTTCCAACATTTCTAATTAATTTTTATCATTTTAGAGTTTCAATACACAATAACTTTCCTAGACAGAGTCAACTGGGTATTAGCTGTGTATTGTTTAACAATCATAGCACTCTTTGAGTTGAGCAACGTAAGCGATGTATAATACTCGCTATGCAGAAGTACCACAAAGCATATGTGACTATGTCAGTCATTGCACTCTATGTGAAGAGAAATTCTTTCAATCAGTCTGTAGATTAAGGAAATGTAAAACTGTGGTCGTAAAATTCTTTTACAGATACTTCAAATAAAAGGACATCTACAATTAATTTGTTAATTCAAAAGCACGACAAAGCAGCACTTTAATAGACTTGTTTCGAACTAAACTGAATATTTGGGTTCCTTGCATAGCACGATGGACATACAATAATGGCTAATGAAGTACAAACTCGTAATAGAGAAGATTTATCCGAACCACGTATATTGACAACCTTATAGCAAGAAGTGTTCGTTCTTAAGTTCAAATTCCAGGGCAGAGTTCTTCCTTTGTAGACAACGGCGTTCTACCGCCCATATACCCCTGTCACACTCTGCGCCTTAATCCCCGAAAACTGTCCGGAAATTTCTAAAAATTCTCAACGTCTGAGATTTTTAGTACACTCCCATCACGCTCACTGCGCTTTCAATGCGCACCCGCTGCGAGTCCCCGCGCTTCCATCTCGTCCAGTGTTGAATTCGACCGTGCTCCCACGGCGCTCCCACAGCGCTCAACGCGACCAAGCGCGCACTCGTTACGCCCTTATGACGTCCCCAGTGCGTTCTCGAAACGTTCTTCACCCGGAGAGAACTGCCAGCTAAAACCGTTTTTCCGTATTTCTACTGCCAGGATGAGGTACTGTGTGTATTGTGTGGAAACATTGGCGGTACTATCACCATGGGTACCAAAACTTCATAAGACAGTGCACCTTGATACTGACAATGTAATAGTTCGTCATCAGTTTACTGTGAATTTCCAAGCACGAAATTGTTTACGGTAAAAAGGTAAATACTATCTAAATATGATGTATGATGCAAAAACAGTGTAACCATAAAATAAATTAAAAACAATTGCCATCCCTACAGTTTGGTCTGTTGCCACATTTTGTAAAAATTGCCAGTATAGGCCCGAATTTGGCTTATACTAGAAAGTTGCCAACGGCTGTAGAAATAGCAAATTCTGACTGGTTGCAGCCATGATGACAAGATGCACACCGATGTGGTATATGTTGCTGTATTATAGTATTGAGTGAGTGTGTGTATGTGATGTGGGTGGCACAGCACACACAGGCGAGTCGAACTGAGAGCCCACTGCAAACGTCGGAAGCATTAGCGGCTCGCCATAGGGGCATGGGGGGCACTTGCCCCCCAAACGTTTGCAAAACATGGTCTTCAAATCTTCAAAAAAATGATACATAAGTAAAACATATAATTCGAGATGAGTTAGGCCCCCTCCCTTTTCCTTGAGTGGATTTAAAATGGAAGAAATGAATAACTTCCCGATGCAATGCGACGATTAAACCTTAATAAAATGATTTTAAAACGACATTTTTTGGCGCGCTTTGCTCACGTTTTCTCTTAGTTGCTTGTTTGCTACTATATATACTTCAGACATCACAAATGGACCCGCCATCAGTGCGAGCTAAGGTAATTAAAGCAAATGACCACGCTGTGATATTTGTAATCTGATTACCTTAGGCATCATAGCGTCATTTACAGAGTGTAACGGTAATAATGGAGTAGTCATTAGGTACACAACCCATTCGCCGTGTTGATTATCATTCACGACTAAAAGCAGTTTTGCCCGGGTGTCACTTGGCCAGATTAGCAAAGGTATCTGTCTACAAACAGTTGTAACGGGTATGTAGCCTAAACGTTTTGTTTTCCCATAGGAGGAGTGGTTTCCCTTCCCTTGACCAAATTGACAGCGCCATTGGCCCTCGAGCGATCTTATGACTGTCAAATGGCCTGTTATAAGCAAAAGGTTTTCCACCTCTGTGCTAAAGTATACTGTTCCAATTGATTTAAAATAAACACACCAAACAGTCAATCTAAACTGTACTGAGACTTTTGACTAGTAGCCTAGCTATTTGCATATAGGATGAGATGTCGCTCTGAGTTAAGGGAATTCCCCTTCCCTTTAAAATAAAAAAAATCTTTTCGGAACGGTACTGAGATCCAAAATAGTGCTATCATTTCATCGTTTTCAAGTGTCTTCACGCTCAAAATTTTCGTTAGTTTAAGAAACAATTTACAAAACCAACATTTTATGGCTTCTTGGCAAAGCTGAAACATAGTGCGACACAATGAAAAAAATAACAAAATATTTAAAGGCCGAGCTCATTTTATACAAATCGATCGAGCCACTTTGCCCATTTCACCTTCCTCTTACTCCGCCCCTATAAAGTAGCGATCGGCTGGTATTGTTGTATTTATTTTGAAAGTAGTCAGCTTTTGAAAGCTACATCGGGCATCGCTCTAATACATTATTATAACTATACTCCTATTGTACTATATCCGGAGCTGACTATTTACATTGCCTGGGGAGGGGTCTTCCGAGCCTCCCTGAACACGGACTTGAGTTTGCCACCCCACCTCCTGAACAAAATTTCTTAGAGCCGCCCATGGTCGAAAGATCGCCACTGGACGCATGAGGACGTATAAGGAGCGGCATAGTCGTGGCTGCAGCTTCGTGTGGAAGAGCGGGAAAAGTCAGTAATGCTCCGTAGAAGCACAGTAGGAGCGCAAGAAGGACGTGAGGGAGACGTAGTGACATCGCAATGGACGTAGTGGACGCAGTGGACAAGATTTGGTTCCCGCTGCAACCCCAATACGCTGGAATGCGTCCTTGCTGCCCTCGCATTGGCCCATGACGCTCGTTAGGCGCTGCAGCATTTTGATCAGATCGCCGAGCCTGTGCGACCACTTTGTGCATGAACAAAACGGTCGATGCGTTCAGGCCACCGAGGGCGACCATGGCGTTCCTCTGGATACCATGCGAGTTTCCACTGCGACATTGGTGCTCTGGGAGACTTCACCGCGCTCACCTCTGCGCTCCCACGATTGAGTGGTCGCAGCTCGGGAGAAGCGCGATCGCATCCCTGGTGTGACCGGGCTTTTACTAAACATACAAGGGCTATAGGCAAGTTCTCAACCTGTTTTCGAAATACCACACACAGCAAAGTAATTTTGGTTTTGCTCGACATATCAAAGAAGTACTTTGCATTTTTTGAAGGGGGTAAAAAGTATTAGCATTACTGAATTTTGCTTACGTAGATGAACAAAAGAAGTATAACCCTTACAACAATGTGACTATCATAATGTTTGACCAACCATTTAAGGAATAATGCTTACAAAAAAAAAAAAAAATAGAAACAGAGTGTTCACTTTCTTGATGTATCGTTGTTTCGTACTACACAACTGAATATTCTGAAACGTCACGGACGTTGAAGTGAATCCGCATTTACCTAAAATAAATGACTTATCAGCCAATCATTTCCCTAGTGTAATGAAAACATTAACATATTCACTTTCCAGAACGTTTTGCAGGATCTTATATGCCAAAACTATTCAAAGTTTTTATTAATTCCTCTTAAGTGCTCATTTAGTGCTTATTCAAGCACGTATCATTTGTCATAAAGATGTATTAAAATCTACACTTGAATGCAATTTATCTCACATTGAACTGGAGGGTGATGATACCTTGATGACCATGAGTACTCGACACTTTTTTGCCAGCACTAATTTCAGGGCAGAATTAGTAGTTCATTGTTATTTAATTCTTCATTGTTATTGAACTACTGCAGTGGCAGAGTGGCCATCAAACGTATATGCACAGCAGTTGCTTATTCAAGCAGCCAATTGGAGTACCTTAATTAGGGACAGCAGTTTTTATGGAAAACCTGCTGTAGCTATGACTGATTGAAGTGATGGAAAATTATGGGTCATCAGTGTGATATTTTTGGTCTTGAAATCTTCCATAGGAATGTAATCTTTCTTTGTATTGGGCTTTACCTTGGTCACTGAAATGCATGGATTAAAGTTTTAAAATGGTTGAAGCCCGACTAAAGGGCTGAAGGATGCACCTCCTAGTTTGGGCATAAACTCGTTTCTGACGAAAATTACCCTCTCTCTTGGGCAAACCCTACACAAAAGCAGTCCGTTTAACCCAATTTTAAACTTGTATGATGAATAAATAAAAGAAAATTGAAAAGGTTACATGCAAATCAAGAATAAGAAGCGGAATGACGTTAGTCTGTATTACTCTATATGGAGAAGTGTCAACCAAACCAAGTTACAATAGTACTCTGAAGCTTGTGAGCGTGTTGCTGTGTTGTTTTGACAAACGTGAGGAGAAACAAAGTTGACTGAGTTTAGATTTTTATGTCTTTTCTTTATTTTGATATCCTTCACAATTGGACATTCCCCATTTGAGTCATAATTTTTTAACCTGTTTCATTTTTCATAGTAGTTAAATTTTGTTAATGCACTTATTCAACCATTTTACTATGTGATAAAACATTGGCCTAGCCTTTTGCAAAATGCAATGTTTAAATAAGCAAATGACTGAACTTTGAGCGTGTAAACACACAAAGCTAACATAAGAGAATTCCATTTTCAGTTCAATGGAATTGTATGACACTAACTTAGGTTTAAACGCTGAGTAGAGCATGGACTTTAACCATAACGTTCCGTGCAACACTAGTTTAGAGCCAGATAGCTAGTGGTAGCAATCGACGGGCTTACACCGTGGATGTCATTACAAGAGACTTTTATAGAAACTCCTGCTATTCCACGCTATAGTTTTGACTGGCTGAATCCAGGTTTTTCGGAATCCAACGTATCAAGACTGCAAGTATCTTTTTATGTTATATAACACGGCTTTAATGCTAAACTTTGTAAGGAATTTTGTCGCTCATTATCGGATTGTTGCAACTTTCAAATTGCTGCAACTTTTAAAGCAAGTCCTACTTAAAATTCTACATTGAAATATTATTTCACACACAAGATTTGTCACTTTTTAATTACTCTTTCCAATGATAAACTGCTCATTTTCTTACCTTTCTGGTGCTGCCGTGGTTTAATGTCTAAACAAACATATTTACGGTTTCAAGTACGAATAAAAATGAGAATCAAACTCTTTTGTTTAAGTACATTATCAAAACATAAATTCGTAATAAGCAACGTTTCAAACCAAGCATATGTTTGCTATTTGTCGATAGGTATTTAAACCACTTGCAACTGAACACTACCAATGGCATCATCACGTATGTTCATCTTTTTGGGTCTTTGTTTTGTATCTGTTGGTGCTCAAAGTAAGTCAATATATAATGTTATGCAATATTTACATTAGTTTGGAAAGTGCAAAGCATGCAGCTATGGGTTTGCTGTTATGTGATGCAATAGTAAACAAATATTGTAGAGATTTAAACTGGTCAACTATGAGGAAGATCTGGCATGATGGCAGAAAACATTCGTAGTAAAAGAAATAGAAAAGTAAAATCGACTACCTGATTTAAGGCTTTTATTTCTTCGTGGATCTCATTAAATAACACAAATCTAAAGCAGTCTCGGACGCACGTGACAGGTTTGTATTTTTATTTTTATTGTATTCTTAATCCGTTGGCCTTTCTTGCATTTCCACGTGTTTATTAACGGCGACAATGAAGAACTCATATTGAATTAAAGCCCCAAAGCATATTTGCTTTTATTGTGTGTTTGTATTGAGAACAATGTAAGCTGAGATCAATGCCACCTGTTGACTGAATAAATGAAGGCAACATAAACACCAGTTTAGTTAACCTTAGGGTAACTTATATCGAATACAGTTTACCTGAAAATAGACGGTCGGATGTAAAATGACGAGACTGACGTTGAGTACAAAAACATAATGGTTGTAGTTGGACCCTAGGTGTTATGCATATTGCTTTCCTTTGTAAGCTACACCAATTCAATATTAATTAACATTTTACAGCATCAGCTACACATCCCTCCCCTTCGTAAGAATTAGAGTTCTCTACTGTTAACCCTTTTTTACACTTTCATTCAGTCAATAAGTCAATATTGTTTTCAAAATTACAGACAATGTATCCGTTTACCGTGGTGATGACATTTTATTGCCTAGTCTCTCACACATTGAATGGTTTCATGTTCGATGGTTGAAGGATACTTCTGTGATACTGGAAATCAAGGACGGACTTAGAAGTGGTCCTGAGTTGAACAAAGGATTCTACAACATCACGAATAATGGTTCTCTGATCATTACTAACGCACAAGTTTGGCACGAGGGCAAATATGAGGTTGTTACGGTATCCGAAGAGAATGTGGAAGAGGAAATGAAATACACATACAACGTTACAAGTAAGTATTAATTGAAGGGGTCTCATGACTATCATAGAGATAAAACGAAAAGCACCCCAAGTCTATGGTTATTATTTTTTTAATGATTGTCAAATTTCATGTTAAAAGAATGGACTAAAATAACGTGTCATTATAAATTACAACGGAATGTTTACTAATATTTATTATTCGATACTCATTGTTAGTGGCGAGTTCAGGGGGGTCAATCCGCATTGAAGCGTGGGGGGTCACACATCACTTGGCACAAACTATCAAACCCTTTGTTTTTGAAAGGGCTTGTCTTTCTTTAGCCCCTTCCCTGTGTCCCCTCTCGTGATGACTGACGTTGTCCTATTGTAAAAAAAGTAGGGATTCCCAAACACTGGCGTAGCCAGGCTTCTTGTTTGGAGGGGTCAACTGCGGGGCTTGGTCGCCGGCGTGGGGAGGGGTCTAAGGGGAGGGCTGTCTCCCTTGCCTTTGAGAAATTTTCGATTTGTTTTTGGCTACGCCAATGATTCCAAAGCTAACATGACCATCATAGATGATCTGCCAGTTGAAATACACGGAGTTTCAACCTTTGCTTGACAAATTAGTTTGAAGGATCCCATATAAATGCGGGGCTCTTGTACAGATGTTTAGAGATGTATCTCTGTTTTCGGAAAGTGTTGTGATCAGAATAGTTCCTTGCATTATCTCCTTTTAAATGGTCATGAGATGGAGTGCAAACTGTGACGCAAGAGCGCAAAGCGCGCCAAAATTTTTCATGAAATAACATTTCCCTGCAAAAATCTGCATTCAGAATTTGCATTGAGACACTTTCAACAAACCTACATGCCACTCAAAAAACCAGTCAAATAGACCCACGACACTTCTCTTTACGAAGTGTGGGAGGCATTTGATATTGTGTCCCCCACTCATCGAAACGTGTCCCCCGTCCCCCAGGCTTGACGCCTATGGGCGAGTTAAGTGAGGAGGGGAACACAACGATTCGACAGTAAATTATCCCGAAAAGAATAAACATAGGAAAGTTCGCATAATCACTTGTATTTAATTAACGTAGGGTGCAAGTGAAAGTTTTAAGAGGGATCTCAGATTTGTTTCTCCCTTTCCAAAACACACACTGGTTATAACCTGCAACCGAAGACTGTGTTTTCCTATGAAATCATAGAATTTTTTCAGACAACAGGCATGTGGGGACCAATACCTTTTGGTACATCTTACCCATTATTTCACTGTATTCTAGCCTTTGTTTGAGAAATAGTTTCTTAAATATGTTTACATCTTTAGTCCAGGATAATGCTGCAGTTGTAAATGCATACCAGCAATAAATCAATCTTTACTGGAATGTATCCGATGTTCCTGTCTTTACAGTCACTGTGAAGCCTTCCAGCTCATGTCCAAGTATAAATATTTGCGGCTCTTGCAACGGGTGCAATCAAATAATTAAAATGGGAGATAACATTTCCTGTACTGTAAGTGGTGCACGGCCTGCGGTGAAGCTTTCATGGAACCAACTGGCAGGAAGTGACATCTCTGTTAAGCAGTTTCAGCAGGAAGTGGAGTTTGATGAGCTTACTAATACCTCTACCACAACCGTACTGCTTATGCCTGAACAGGTTTCTTGTGAATCTCACGCTCTTTTTCTCTGTGAGGCTGTCGACCCCTTCTTTCTATTGAAGACAGCAAACGTTACCTTAAGAATGTATACAGGTACGAGTATTAATCCAATTCTTCTTTGAAAATAATACTTCTTTTAAAAAGAACACAATATCTTGCATTCCGTTAATACTGCAAAATCAGATAGTAAATCAAATCAGATTAGACAACAGATCAAATTTGTAAAATGTTCTCACTGCATTTCACAAGAAATTTTCCTTTCGACAGCTATCGATTTTGTTTCAGTCACGCCAATTTTGATATTTTATTTAACAACAAGAGTTGTACTGCACAAACTATTCAACAATCTTTAACGAAACCCACATGGATAACTTTTTTAAATGTTCTTATGTTTTAGGCCAATGTGACATTGATGCAACAGATACTTTGATAGAAAACGTAGAGCAATCTCGGAAAGGATGGATTCCTGGCGTAATCATACCTCTAATTATCATAATTGTAATAGCCATTGTATTTGTCGGATTTTTGAGGGCGCGGACACCGAGAGAAAAGAAGTTCCAAGATCGAGGTCAAGGTGAGGATGTATTTTGTTCTATACAAAATGTAGCTGACCATATGAATTATTTTTCCATAGTTAGGGAGCAAGTGCTGATGACGTAAGGTAATAGAAATCAAAGTGCCCTTTGGCGGGTGAGCTCCTTGCTTAATTCAATTAGGCTACATCCATTATTTGTCCTCCATCATGATGTCGGAGTTTGTTGTCAAATGGATGGTGGCATTAATGCATGTTGTCTATTCAGTTCACTTGTTGTGCAAATGGAAGCACTTGGATAAAATTGCCCTCTGTGCTAAAAGAATTACAGAGCAATAGACAAAAGCAAAATGGATTGGCAGAAAACAAAATACATAGGCCATATCAAAAGTTAAAAAAATAAACAGTTACATAGTTACAATCTTTATCTCTATATTGATCACTGTTTACGATGTATAAATTGGGCAATTACAAGTGTGACATGATCATTTCTACATGTGTGCTTTCTGATATAGCATGTTGTGGAGAGAAAACTCGTTTCATGAATGCTCAAAAACTTGCATTAAATATGACAATGAATAAAAAATATCAGCACATTTTTAATGCCAGAAGGTTATAAGAATTTACATACGTTAAATAAGGGAACTTGTATTCCTTTTATTTTGTTAAATTTTATCCTAGAAACTCGAAGCAGCGTTAGGGAAATTATGCGGGTAAGATTTTTCAGATTCATTCTCCGTAATGTAAGCAAAGTGTAATGATAGCTAGACCAAGCTTTGTTTGGAGTGCTCATTTAAAACACATTACAAATAAACTACACTTCTATACCTCAAGATAATTCACCAAAGACAAGGGAAGTTTCAGGTATGTTCTAGCCTTATTATAATAAACTCTGTGAATGCTACTAGGAAAGTCTTGAAAGTAACTGTAAAGGTCAAAAGAACTTTCACTCAACACACTTCTTGGTTAATAACTGCATAGCCTATTTTCTTTCAGCCATTACTTAACACAGAAGGAAACTTAAAAGGTAATTTGTTTATTTTGCTATTATTTTGGTAATGTCTAATTATTTGTCACTGATGCTCGACGGTCCCAGACTTGCTGTGAGGAAATAATGACAAAAGCTGAAAGGATATATATATATTGTTTTGATGGTTTTTTGGTCAATACGGTGCCGGTGTACATCCTCAAATTATACTGTAATCTACGGGCCTTTGCGTAAAATTGTGGTATGTAAAATTTATAGTAAAGTCCCGGATAAATGTTCTCTTTTGATTAATTTCTTACTTTGCTTCTGTCTTGTGCTAGAAATCATTGCCAAATAGGTCCCATTTATAGTCTACTTTCGATTGCACCACCAGACCGATTTTCTTTAGGGCAACCCCCTCGCAATCCATAGACATTCACCTCATCCTATTCCTGTCAAAGCATTGTCTCACTATACTGACACACTCGGGGCTTGTATTTAATCCGTCTATCCTTTAAGACATGCATTTGACACCTGTCCATTTTTACATTTTAATAGGGAAACAAAAGAATCTTGTCTTTCATCTGAAACACAGTTACGAGAAATTTGGATTCCTAAAACCTCTTCCATGGGGAGAGGAAATACCAATCGATGCCCTATACACAGAAACAGATTGTTCAATAATGCATACGCAAGGCCACGCTACAAGGACTTCAACAGAGAAACTTCTTTCTGGAGATTATATTAAAAACGAAAAACGGGTGATATTTATTGCTGATTTGGGCTATGGTAAAACGACTTTTACTCAACATGTGGTTCATCGTTGGCTTCAAAATGACGACGACGTAGTGTTAATATTTTTGAGGCTGAAAGACGTCAGTGATCACATGTCACTGGATAACATTGTTATGCAGATGTTGCCGGAGGACTGCGACCTAACGAAACTCGATTTTGAGAGAATATTGGCAAAGAGTAAGTGCCTCGTTCTTCTTGATGGATTAGACGAGCTTTCCATGTCTACCAAGGATGAAATTGTTACAGGTGATAAGTTTACTGCAAAAGAAAAATACCAGTTCTTTGGTACCGATGATGAAGGCGAAAGCTTAACGATAGGTAAACTAATATCAACAAGCAGTAACATAAATTATCCTCATTTACGTGTATGGGTTACGTCGCGTGACGTAGATGATATGAAATCTCCATTTACTCCTCCTTATGTGAAAGTAAAATTTCTTGGTTTCTCCGATCATCAGTTGAGGAAATATATTCATAAAACATGTCGGTATTATTCACAACTCTCAGGACATACGTCAAGTGATTTCTTGAAGGGAGAAACAATGGTTGAAGTGCACGATGAAACAAAAGTATCTTTTCGAGGAACAAAAATCAAAGACAAAGAGGAAAGTTCAGGAGAAAGATATACAGATGTCATATCAAGATATCAAAGCATAGATAAAAAGGTAGAAAACTACCTCTCTTCGAATGACATCATTTCTGATTTTCAAACAACACCTCTTCTTTTAATGATGATTATACATATAGTAACGGCGAATATAACAAACACAATTAGTTCGTTAAGGGATATTAATATAACAAAGCTTTCAACTTTGATACGCGCCATTATCACATGTCTAGAATCAAGATACACACAGAAAAGAAACGATCCGTCTCTGCAAGCGAAAATGCCAGAGTTGGAGGCCATGTTGGGCCAAACTGCAATTGACAACGGAGAAAAATTGAAATCATTTCAACTAGAAGATTGGAAAACTCTGATTGGTTCTGAGAATGTTGAAACCGCTCTTTCAATTGGTCTACTGAGGTATTCAAAACAGGTTGGTGACAGTGACAAAAATTTGCAACAATTAGCATACACTTCATACACTGGTGTGACGTTTTATCATCCGTTAATACAAGAATATTTAGTCGGGCAGCATTTTCCTGCAGATAAAAATGGATTAAAAGTTTTAAAAGAACTGATTGAAAAGAATTTGGACAATGAAACCAGTAGAACTTTACAATTTATGTGTGGCGCCGATCATTCTCACACAGATTATATTTTTGAACATTTACTGGAAACTAGAAAATGGAACAATTTTATAGACTGCATCCATGAAACGGCAAACGAAGACAAGATGAAGAGGGCGCTACTAAAACTAAAGCAAAGCGCTAAAAAATTGGGGAAAAACCCAAGCATTCAAGTCAATTACCTGAACAGAAATTATCACAAAGATGCTGTTACCTCCTTTTGTCGATTTTGCAGACAGCACAAGGTAAGAAACACTTCAAAAAACTGAAATATAGGTCTTACTATCTAAGCGTGGTGGTAAAAAACTCTCCTTTCATCCTAAATTATCTGACATTTTACATACTGTTTTATCGTATCTTCTCCCTAGAAGAAATGTTTTTCGTTTCTCAGTCTTAGGAGTAGACAATAAAGCAGACAGGGAGCATACCTTGACTTACAACGGTTTTAGCGACCTCATTTAGCCCTGAACATCAATTAGTTTGATCATTTCACCCTGATTTCGTTTGATTTATAAATTTGTACTGTCTCCATTGTCTTTAATTTTGAGTGTCAGCCTACTGCGAACCAAACCTCCTTGGTGACAACCGTGACAACCTCTTAGTTACAATAGCACACTCAAAACCTGTAACAATACCTAAACGAGGAGTATTATTGTCATCGAAAGACTGTCTTCCTTTTGACGTGTTCTTCGCATTACAAATTCCTTGAATTAAACCGAACAGATCAAATGCGTGTGGTATTTTTTTCTTTTTCTTTTTTGGCAAAATTTGTTTGAAAATGGTTTGTTACTTTCTTATCACTTTTGAACGTTTCTTGCGTAAAGTAATGCTTCAATTACCCATAAAGCCGGGGCGGTGAAAATACCCAGTTGGGACAACTCGTTCTGTATTGTTCTCTCAATTCATGCTTCAAAGCATGAAAAAGTGCAAAACGATGCAGTACGAGATTATTTAAATTTATTTTAATATCCCAGGTTAGGTTAGGAACTGCATAACCGTCGCTACATAGCATGAAATCTGTACATTGTAGTACGTTTTCGAGCATAACAGGTTTTTTCCAACTGATGTAATTTTTGGTAATTTTTATGATAGGAATTCGGGTGATCGTTCTCTTGATATGTCCACATTTCGATGGACAAGTTGTTTGATGCGTTGTTGTTCCATACGTAAATATACTTCAACCTTCTGCTCCTAGGCGTGACGTTGGATGACTTAATCATAGCTGCCGTACTCATTTTATAAATGTTTCTTATTACCATTTACAGATTGAGATAAAATCTCTAACGTTTCAGGAAGATTGTCCGATATCAGTTTTAGTTGGCTTGAAATTACCAATCCTTGAAAGAGTCGAGTTGTGTCTGATGGACATCAGCCGTGAAAAAGACTTCACATCCGTGTTGGAGTGGTTTTCGAAACAAGAAATAACAAAAGTTTTTCAGTAAGTATAAGTGTTATCCCTTCTATCTAGAAAGATTTAGAAAATGTTGAAAACATGGCTAGAAACAAACGTCCTTTTACAAAAAATAAGTTGACATAGTTGAAATTTACCCACAGAGTTAAGAATTGTAGTAGTGTAGTTACCATAATAATAGTGCCATTCTTGTTATACCCTTATAAACCTTTTAAGAACGACATTGTTTTGAAATATAATTCTAATATCTACCTGCCGTTGTCATGCTGTTGGCAGAATGACCCAGTATTAATCTTAGGCATCCAACCAACCCCAAAGGTGTGCCATAACCTTTTCCTCTCAGGTTTTATCACCTGACAAGGGCAGATTAGGAAAAGGGGGCATTTTTTCGTTAAGGGCGGCGCAGGGCTGACATAAGAGCACCGAAGATGAGTCTTCCCCATGGTTTGAAAATTTTTAACCCGGAAACCTTAAGACAACAAAACCTAACGTAACTCTGATATGAAATTTTCATTATCTGAAGATCTTACGATTCATAATCAGGGTAATATAATTTTTGGCAGTTTCATCTGCAACAAGTTCGCAAATTACCACTTAAGATTCAGATCAAATCCCAGTTGCATCCCTGATTGCTCAAATTTCGTTGCATTTAAAAACAGTAGCTTGCACAGTTTCCGATTTGTAGTGATAAACATCCAATTTCTTTAGTGAGAAAACTTGAGATAAATTACGCAAGTGAATTTGCAAAGAATACCAAGGAGCGTATGACCCATGATTCGGGCTTCCTGGCCTAAACAAACTATCCATCGGCTTTAGTTGAATTCTGCCTTACCTTGTTCAAAGAAGTACATTACGAATGTTTCGCTCTTTCTTATAGCTAAAAGGATCCCTCCAGTCACTGCGTATACCCCCTGGGTTATGTAGTCAACAAAAACAAAAAAATGATTGCACTTTGGAAGAAGAAATACAATCGACAGAGGGCGTTATTTTAAAAAGTGCAAACGTCACATTCACAAGTATACGGATTCCCTTATAAGGGGATTGAAGAATTTTCACCCAACATTTGAAAGCTCATTTCTCAGAAGATAGTATACATTTGCCTCTCCCAAGGACTCAGCTCGTATGCTAATGGTGACATAACTGCCAAGTTGCGCTAAAAACATTTTCATGCCCAACCAAGGAATTGTACAATAAAGATAGAAATTAGACGTTAAATTCGAGTAAGGTTTACTTTGTTAGTAGCCCCATCAGCCGATTTGGACTTCCTTACCATAGGTAGGCATATTGGAAATAGAGAACAACCACTGGCTTATCGGGCCGTTTCTTTAAACTGAAAAATCAGTTTGAAAACGTTTATGATCATTTTCCAAACTTGTTCTTGGAAATGTAATGCTTTGCCCTCTATTCATTTGTAGGTTTGTCAAGTGTCAGCTGCCAGAAAAATTGTCAGATCAGGCGAAAGACGCATGCAGGAAGTACGAAGTGTCTAGCGCAAAAGGTAATAAGTTCAAATATGTGTGTATTTTTATCATGTAAAGTTTAAAGATCGTGTGCATACAACGTGACAGAACAATAAAAATGAGCCCCTTAAAGCGGTAAGCCCTTCTCCATAGAAGACAGCATCAACGTTCAATCAGCTAATGTTTCCACCGGTCGTCGAAGCGCCTAAGCCTGCGTGAGACGGCTAGGTCGCGTCGTGCTGACAGTATGCGTCTCAAATTCACATACATTATCTACCCCGCTTCGTTAAGCGTATGACTCTTGAACATGACACATGACGTCAATACATAGGGTCTATTACTTAAAGTTATTTAAATATAGCTCTGGTATATATATATATATATATATATATATATATATATATATATATATATATATATATATATATATACACACGTCTGTTATTCTGTTAGTTTTACAGTTCACCAATGTTGTAAATTGAGTTCTCATTTTACTAGTTATAGCCACAAACAAGCTCAGGTCTTTAACAATTTATATAGGTATTTGCGGTCACCACTTGCACTCATCCTTTTGGGATCCTGGCAGAGTTCTCTACATAAGTACTCTCCGCCTAAACCAACTGGATCGACTTCTTTTTAACGTACATTTAAACTTTGCTGCAAACAACATTGATATTCTCATTGCATTCCACTAGAACGTTTCTAAGATTGTTTCAGCTTAACATTTTTCATTCATTTACAGTTTTTCGGAGAGACAAAAGATCGCAAAAGGCTATATCGGTACAAACATTTAGCTTTGAAAAAGGAAAGTGGCGGCGAGAATATTTTCCAAAGAAGCAGTAGACTGATAAAAAACATGTTTGTTAAAAGGCTGTGAGTGACAGCGGATTTCCTGCTCTAATAGGCTTGACAAATCCTATTAGAGAACTAGCAGAACCGATAGCGTGCACAGCTACAAAATGAATGCATGAAATGCAAAGGTCCTTCCCAGTTATAATAAGTTCAATAAGACAAATGAAATGATTACATGTTATCACTAGACTCATCCGAAAGCCTGTCAGATATGGGGAGAGGACTCAGATCCGACGGCCTCGAATATTGAACAGAGTAATTGAAATAAGAATTAACACCTTATACTATTAAGTAAGACCACAGTAAAGCTTTTGGACTTAGTCATTAGATCAAGAGATTTCGATTCTAGTTATTTAATAGTAATTCAGGAATTAAAGGCTAGTTGTATTGCAACGCTAAGCAACCGCAGATGAGTAGATATTATAACTAGTAAATGACAACTTCTAATCTGGTGACTAACCACTTAGGTAATTTAAGTCAAATATTTATACATCTTGAATAAAAAAGTGTGATGAAGGCCATGTCGAAATATACTTTTGCTAACCTAAAGATTCCAATTATTGTTGCTAGAACATTTCCAGATGATAACTTAGATAAAAAGTTTTAATCAGACATTTAACCTCAATGTGACAATCATTAACACCATGTAACACGACACATAGCAGCAGAACGTAAAGTTAAAAGTGATATAAAAACTTGACTTACCTTTTACCATTCCATAGAGTAACAGTTTAAATGAAATATTGCGTAATAATTTTTATGTATGAAGGACAATACTGTACTATGGAAAGTCTTAATTGCTCTCTTCATTCTTAGTTATTTGGACTCTCTTATATCAAGTTTTGATTGAAGAACATATTATCCTTGACATACCTTGTTGGTTAAAAGTCATAGCTTTATTATCCACCTTCATTTCTATATAACGCAACCCAAATGTGTAAGATATTAGTCTGGAACACCTAAGAATTTATATAATTATGTACAACTGAAAACCCCAATTTCAGTCAAAACATGATGAAAAAGTTGAATTTATAATCGGAGTAATTTAGTTCTTGCAGTACATTCTATGGAAAAACAAATCACGTAGTAAAAACACACTGTGCACTTATCTGATACTTTGTCATGCACATGACGATATCCGTAACTTTTGTACATGAGTTTTAAAAACTACTATATCAAGAAATTTAATGAATCGAAAGAAACTTTATTCAGTGTTAATTTATTTGTAATTTGTATTAGCTTTAATTGTGTTTTTTCAAAGACGTCTTAAACGTGACTTTGCGATTTCAAATACCAAAAAACGACGCTATGGGATTACCGAGGCAAACGTTTGCCACTTACAGAGTCTCAGTGCATACCTTTTCATCAGTTTATCACAAGGTGTGAAAATAGTCCCTTATGTATTGCTAGCAAAGTGGTTTTCATATTAGCCCAATTTTATTGCTAGGGTGTGAGAACGTTCCATAGTACTGATAGTATGAGCGTGGTGATATATTTTGCTACTTTAATATTATCTACTGGGATTCATTAATATTTTTTATGTACATTGTGTCGTTGAAATTCTTCTTAACTTTGTACGTTTGTAAATTTGAATACAAAAAATTACTTTTCGTGGTAGTTTCTTTGTTTTAAAGGTTCTAAAAATGCTAAAATGACCTCTCAGAAAGGTAACTACTTGCAGCTCTAGCAAATAAACACTATTTAACACTCAGGTTAGGTAAATAATACTGCAAAAAAGATGCAATAAAGCCAGGAGATGCAGGTCAACCACCTTAGCCTATTCAAGAAACAGGCATCTACTACAGTCCACAGCGGGAGGCTCCAACTTCGATATTGTTCTTCATGGGTTGAATTTGGGCAGGCTAGGTATTGCAACATTGATATCTTACTAAATATACCGGGAGTAGTTTTCATCGTCCTCATTATCCTTAAATAAAGGAATGGAGAAAATAAAAGCCTTTGATAATGTCAAAACAACGTATTATCATTGTTTTCCAAAGTTCTTATTTCAATTGTGGTAATATAAGTCAGGGATAACTAAAAAATTCACGTTCCAGAAGCGTTTAGTGACTACTTGCTACTCGTTCTCAAAAAGTCTTTTTTACCTATTACAACATAGAAGTATGACCATAGCAATTTAACATACATTGCCTGCTTACAAGGTTTCCGTAGCACAGAAGATGTAAACAAATTCATGTTTATGTTTCTACAGCAAACAATAATCTCCTTCAAAAACGTTTATTCAAGGGGAGCTATTATGTTTTCTTTTATTTGAATGAATGTAGACAGGTTTTTGACTCTTTGTTTGCTTTGCCGTCATTGGGAAATTAAATTATTTCTCTAAGATTTCTTGTGTTAAATCTTACCTCTTGTTTTCCTTCTATGAAGTCTGTAATCTTGCCTTTCACCATGTTCAAACTCGGTCTGTTCTCAGGATGGATTTGTAAACATGACGTCATTTCCGAGAACCTAAAAAGTAAAAGTATGTTAATATGTTGTAAAAATTTTGTCACTTTTTTTCCTTGAAGATGTCATTGGCATTTGCATTGGTGCTTGGTTGTCTTAGCGTTACGCGATTATTAGGGTCAAAGTCAGGGTAATCTTTTGCCAAACATCGGGCAAATCAGGTGGGACTAAAATTTGATATCTACAATTATCAAAACGATTTTGAGGATAATGAAGTAGTAAAGTAATGTTTTGTATATAGTCAAATGAAAATATTCTTACAAATGTTCTGGGCAAAGTTTAGGTTGGCACAGTGGAGGCACATCTTCAAGTTTAGACTTCATCTCTGGCAAACCAGCACAATTAAATGGGGTTATGCCTGAAAGAAAACGTTTTGCATGGTTCAGAATATGGCAATCACTGTAAAAAATGATTAACACTTTTTGTAACAGATAAAAAACCTGTCTTGGCGTTTATGTGACCCAGGCGCGGTTCTAGATCGAGACTTTGGGGGGGGGGGCTTAGGGGGGCTTGAAACGGAAGAATCATAAAATTTTCTCTCAAATATATAAATCGGCCACGCGCACGCTGAAACCAATGATAATTAAAACAGTACCATAACCAGGGACGGCGCAAGGTTATATTGATAGGGGACATGGGTTAAGTGATCGCCGTCGTGAGGGAAGGGTCTAAGGGGGAGGGGTGTCGCCTTCCTCTAAGAAAGTTTTGCTAATTTAAGGTTGCTAAGATGCAAAATGGTGCGTTCTTTGGGTAATTTTGTGACTATATGAGTGGAAAATGTTCATAACTTCGTGAATTCTAATTTTTGGTTGGGTAAAAGATGGCTGTTCTAGGGGATAGTTCTAAGGAGAGGGGTCCCGTCCCCTTTTGAGAAATTTTGGTTACTTGAAGGTTGCCTGTATGCAGAAATTGTGTTGTCTTTGGGATATTTTGGACCCGATCATATGGGTTCAAAATATTCTTAATATTTTTGGTTAGGTGAAAGAGGAGTCTTTTTTGTCTAAGGGTATGTATCAACAAACCTCCTGAAGTCCCCTTTTGGACACATTACTGCCTTCTAGTCGGGGAAAGTTTTACGCAAAAATTCCTGCGTGGAGTCCACAGAAATATTCCTGAACTACTATTAAGAAAATTTGCCTTGCTTCATTTGTGCATTATAGAATCGTATCTAAAAGCTGGTAGAAACCGGAATATGGCCTCTTGGAAGCTCTGGATTAAGTATATGGATCAGATATAGGCCTACACCGCCCTCCTCTTTTCTTCTCCTTTACGCCTTCTTTTCCTACTTTTTCTCTTTTCCTGCAAATTACGGGGGGGGGGGGGATAGGCCTCCCTTCCCCCTGAGTGGACCGCCCCTGACCATGACATGGATGTAACGTATATACAGGCATATATCTTTTTTTTATTTGGAAGAATGAAGCAAACGTTACTGAGAGATACGAACAACTGGACCTGTTCACATTAATGGGAATAACGATTCGGCCTGTAGATTTGACGTAAAAGGACTGCTAGTATAGCTTGACGAGATCAGCGACGAAATGACTCGTTTTGAACTTCCAACAGATGATTAATCCGTTAACGTGATTTACATGTACATACATACTATCATAGATGTTACTAATGTTACTTATCTGACCCAACTTCCATTGTATGAAATCGTGAACCTAATATAAGATTTCGAGACACAGACGACAGTTTCCCTTGACAAACTAAATCCACTGGACCAAGATGTGCACAAGTGTATTTGGCAATTTTGTTTTTCTCGGTACACGCAAATATAGCATAACACAACCTCTGAAAATTTGGGGGGGGGGGGGCTTGAGCGAACTTTTGGGGCCTTGAGCCCCCAAAGCCCCCCTCTCCCGTAAAAACGCGCCTGATGTGACCGACAAAACAATAAAATACATAAGTAAATTAAACGTCTAAAACGCCAACTTTGACACCACTTTAACGCCATCTCGTAAACACGTTTGTGCGTTTATTTCATGATTACTGTAAATATCACGTTGTTTTTAATAAAGACTAATTACCATATATATAAAACATATAAACGTGTTTGCGGAGTGCACTTTAATTGACGTCATTATCTTTATCATGTGTTAATATTCGTTCAGTCATTTTCTGGGCTTATCCATTTTGTTGTTCGTTTTCTAATTCTTAAACGCCATAATGTGTTAACAAATGAAGACGTCTCTTTTTACAGTGATGGCATTAGCAGACGAAGCTTGCCGAGTCGTCACTTGAAATAATATACCAAAATGTGCACTTTTAGCTGAATCCTAATTAGTAGGAAGTGATGAGAAGTTTGAGGCAAAGAAAGACTTTCCGATCGTAAAGGACATAAGTGACGCTCTGACTAACCAAACTCAAGGAACAACTGGTAGTAGCTTGATAGACTCATTGACTTACCAAGAGAGAACACTTCCCACATAAACACCGCTGTTGACCAGCTATCACTTGCACGACTGTATGCTTGTTTAAGGAAAGTTTCAGGAGCGAACCATTGCAATTGAGGACTAGTCTGTGAGAGAATGAGAATTGAAAAATAACAGTTACTCTTTAAATCGAGAAATGTGACCGTCTTAACATAAGAAACAACATCCGCGACATTACTTTAAAATATACCTAATTTAAACGAACATAGTTGTCTTTAAATTACTTACCTTGAAATCAACAGCTGATAAAAGCTTCTTTGTGGAAGAGCAAGCATTGAAGTCATACAATTTGCACGTAACATTCTCGTTTAAAAGAACTTTAGTGGCACAAATTGCTGGATGATCACACTTTGATGAATAAGAAAGAAGGCATTAATATCGTCATATTTTGAACATGAAGACGAGCGTAAAAATTATATCAATCTGTAAGTCAAATGCAAGCGTAAGGGATAATGCATAATAATATCTATGCTTGCAACTGTCATTGAAATGAAGGACATTTTTTTAAAGGGAAATGATGTGAGACATTGCAAATGGACAGAATTTACAATACAACATAGATATATGAAACTTTTGAAAAAACAAAATGAACGTCAGTGTTAATAGAGGAAAGCATTTTTTTGGTAACGTTTAAACTATTTCACGTCATGTTTCGAACTTAAAGATGTTGAAGTGAAGGATGGGGCAACAAGGGAGTCGAATTTGTAGCAAGCGTTAAATTGTCTTGAACATGTCAATGTGACGGAATGTGCTTCCTTTCCGGGAATATATGGAGAACAAGTTACAAAGAACTACTGAATCACAACCAATCGAGTCCCATAATCATGACAATATTTACACTATTAAACATTTTAATTAATTAATTAATAGCCAAAGCTCGTGTAAAGTTATTTTAGTCCATTTCACACAAGATGTTTCATATATTTATCTATTTCAATGATATATGTGGAGGTATTCCTTCTAAAAATATATTACATTTCACTGTGTTTCAGTACTTTCTATAGAGCAGACAACAGTTATATCAAGCCAGTGGTGACAATTTTGACTTTGCTCTCTCGCACCACTCATGTGTTACGTTTCTTCTGATAACGAAATGAAAGTAGAGAGGCATGACAGACGGAGAAATAACAGGAAGATAAACAACATTTGTGGACGTTATCAGCCAAGTGAGCTCTCTTACTTTTACAACAGAGTAGACATTATTGCATCTACAAATTACATTGGAGGAGAAAGTAAGGGCGTCTTCAAACGTTTGAGCAATGGCGCGTTTAGTTTCCCGCCTCCTCCATCCCCATTTTCCCCTCCACCGTCCTAAGTCTACCTGTCCTTGAACATCCTCATTTTGTGCTGAGTGCTTCATTTACCTGACGACGATGTAGAAAACTACTTTAACATAAGACTTTAAACTGAGCATCATTCCAACTTACATCTATAGAATCCAGAAATATCAATCCACTGATCACTTCCAATGAAAATTTTGCTAATTGTTTTGACTTTTCTAACATTGGTGATGTTGCGTATTGCTGACGATAGATGGATTGCGAATATGGATCTTCTTCGGTCAATTTTGGTAAGAAATCTCGCAGTGTCCCATATGTGATGTTTTCCGTGTAAATGTAATGGGGAACTAGAAGAAAATAAATGAAAGTGGCATAGGTAACAAAATGATTACAAAAATTCCCCACGTTATAAAATACTGGTCATTAAGCTTAAAGTCAAACAAATGTAAATAATTTTACTTACTTTGGTTAGTGTCACAACCAACAACGTCCACTGTGTTCAAGTGTTTTGGGATGTTTTTAAGATATTCGGCGAAAAGTCGGAGTTCACACCAATCATCTCTGGTTGAATCATCTGGAGGGAAGGAGAAGTATAAATAGTTCAATTAGACCATAATACAATTCTTACAACCTACTACATAACTTATAAATAAAAGTCACAAGACGGCACTGTTACGACTTGTGCTGCGCAACACGCTATCGACTAGCTATCGTAACGTACCACGTAAGGTGCTCGCAATGAAAAATGGTCCTTTGGTAGATTTTGTCTCCAGATATGCTCTCCACCTTTGCATTCTCCCTGAGCCAGGTAGACGTTCCGTCAATTTAACATCCGATCGGTGGTAGACAACACTTTCACCATATATATACACGAAGTCTATAAAGGACAAAGGCAAATGCGGTGAATGCCCCGAAATGCAATTAAATTATTTCAAAGTTGGATGAATATTGGATACTGAAGAAAGGGAACAAGGACATAAGAAACCAACAGAGGAAAAAATACGCTGGCAAATCATGAAGGATAACCAATAGAGCGCAACAGGGCTGTGCAACTAATACATGACAATCGCATAGGGCAACCGACCTAAAACAATCATGCAAGAATAATGACATGTGACGACCACATCAATGCATACGTAATAAAGCAATGGTTCCATTGACTGCAAACTTTGTAGTTATGGGAGAGCTTTGTGCTGACCCGTTTAAATTTAATCTTATCACACAAGCTTTACTGTCTTCGAAGTGTGTCCTGGGGTCTATTGAAAGATGGCCATGATCGATCTAGAATTGACGACACATCACGAGGCTTAAATCAGAACTTATCAATATAAGGTAGAAAAGGAAAAGGAAGAAGAATATACGGTGAAGGAGGAAGAGAAGAAAGGTCCCTTCTAGGCTGACTAAACGTGCCGCTTTTGTATCTATATAGCTTACTGCATTGTCTGAAAAGCTTGAAAAATTTCAAAGTTAATCATTGAACTATTCTGTATTAGCTGAAACCTAACAAACATTTAACTAGAGGTTTTTTTTTAAACCTATTAGATTTGGGTCGGGCGTTTTGTTCATATTACAGCTACATAATGCCAAGCATTGAGAAATTTCCTGTCCTCTTCGTACCCCTTTCATTTAGATTCTTTTCAAATTTGGATAAGGTTTTAGAAGAGAGTATCACCTTTTTATATTCCCTGAAAAGGTGTTGTTTACACATTAAAAAGAAAGAAATAAAAAATTTTATCAGGTACCGCTGATAACATGGATCAAAATTCGAAAATTGTTTGTTATGGAGGCGATCCTGGGGAAGGTGAGGGGAATAGGTGAGTGAGACATGTAAAGTATACACTCAATAAATCTGGACGAGGAAATCGTTTGTCTTAAAGATTTGGTGACAGTTTGATATGTCCTACGTCAAATAATGCATCGTATCCATCTCCTGTTTTGGAGAACGGAATTGCCATTTATTAATTGTTACATTAATCATGTTTGCCCATTTATCCGTATAAGCTAGGTGCATACTAATCCCCCAAACACTGTAACTGGACGTATTATGCAACGGATTAATCAGGTTCACCCTGGTACAAAAAGGGGGGGGGGTGATTTCCTTTGGGTTTTTTACGTCATTCCTCGGCACATTGATTCTGGGAAAGAGAAAAAGAAAAGGAAAATCATTTTGTTCTCAGTGATAATTTAATAGGCAACCAAACTTTGACGACTCCAATTGGGTGACTGGTAATTTTGAATTAATCTATGGGAAACAGGCGAAACGTTTTCCGCTCTTGGCTCTGTGTATTCTGGTTCGTACTCGGTCCTCTGAGTTCAAAATTCTTCAATTCGTGGCCAAAGATATTGCTTATACAGTGTAAGATTAACGTTCCGTATCTGAAAATGCTTTATTACGTTTATAAATGGCAGATTTTAAATGCACTAACTACAGTACCATAGCGTTACCATTGCTCAAAGCACCAATTTTGTATAAATTACACCATATTTTTATAAATACCATAAAACTGAATATCTCTACAGAATAAGGTGATGAATCCCGAAGGTAAAATAAACACAGCAACCAGAATTTTAAGGGGAATGTACTGTATATGACCATCAGAAGGGCACCAAATGAGAATCAGTATAGACAAATCATTTCATTACAAATTTTTTATCAAAGATTCTGCAGATTTTGTTTGAACAATTGCCTAATATTCTCTGCATGTTTTGCCCTTAATACGTTGTAGGAACAAAGTGGTCTTCCGTCATAGTTCAGATTCATACAGCAAAATATTGACCCCATCAATTAATTAACCATAACATACATAGCCGACACGTTATAGTTGGGAAGTGCGAAATTCAGTCTCAATCGCAAGTTACTTTCTTCTATTTCTTCCATGGTACGGTATCCCAAGGATTTGATCATATCGGTAAACGATGATTACAATACAAAGAAAGTTTGCTGGGATTGAGAGGTAGGGGGCAGCTCATTCTTCTCGACAGTTGATCTGTTTATTTTCTCAGTGACTACTTTTTTTAACAAATTGTTTTCTTTAGGCTATCCCTTAAAATTTTGTGCGATTCCTGCGCTATCCAACTCTTTAAATACTTTCTTAATGGGGACTAACCAAGGTACACCAGGTATTTATATTGTGCCAAGTTGGCTATGCAGCACTATAGTCAGACAAGGTTATGAAGAGGGAGAACCAGCTTCCGAGGGGGGCATTTTTAAGCGGGAGACATATAAAAATGCACTAAGGCAGTGGTGATGTTTTATATGCTAGAGAGTGACGGCTCCTGCCCCATGGTTACGAGTTTGATGGTATGGGCATGGATTTAGACATCTGTAGCCTACAATATATAATACGTTTCTCCTCATTCTTGGAATGCTCGCCTCCCGACCGCTTTCCTAGCCTGACCCGACCTCACAAATTTGCACGAAATCCAAGAAAGATCCGTTCTCCTTAAGCACCAACCGTTGAAGAAATCCTGCCCATTTGCCGCCTGACCATGGCCCAAAGATTAGACATGGTAACATATATTTTTTTTTTGCGCATGCAGAGTTCTGTGTGTACCTTCGCATTTGTCCTGCGGCGTTATTGGGTTAGAATAAACTGACTTTAATCCATGCAAATATCATTATTCTAGCAATGCTCTAAGCTCTATAGAAAGCTCAGGATTTCTTTAGTAGGAGCAGCACGTTACAACCACAAAGCACAAAGTTTCCCGCGCTTTACACTCAGACGGTTACTTTGTGTTGTCAATAGTGGCACTTCTCAGTTAGACAAAAAGTAACCGAAAGATGGAACATGATATTTTGATGTGCAGTGTCTTGTAATGCCATGCTATTAATTGTGTGAGCAATTTGTCGCTTGTAACTCAAATATGGGGCACGTGTACACAAAATTTCGCTGTTTTCCATTCTTTCCCATTCACATATAATCGCTTATAATCGGTGATGGTAATACTTGGGTGGCACCCCTTAATTTTCCTCTTGCCTACACTTGTCCCCCACTAAACTCTGGTAGCTCTACGCTATGCGTTTGATATAGAAAGAGCCGCCATGCAATGGTTTAGCTTCTGGATTTCTGAAACTATGTAAAGGACTGCGTTAGTGGGAGACATTTTCACAGCTATCGTTCAACAGCTATTTTCAACAGCTATGAGACTACCGTGGCCGTTAGTCTCCTTCATTCAATACAATTCCAACATCAATTATTTTGCAGTCAGATTTTATGTTTGAAAACTGTAATTATTGCGATTTTCGTTGACTTTTTCAAAGTGTATCTGATGAATATAAATATAACCAGACGCGGATCCAGACATTTTGAAAAGAGGGGCTTAGCCCCCCTTGAATATTCTCCTAGATTAACATTATGCTAATTTTCGCGTATTTGTTATTGTTGATGTGGCGAAAAAGGGGAGGGCTGGGGCCGGGAAAGCTTCCCCCACTTAGATCAGCGCCTGATAATTAAACATCTCCACTGTCATAGGCTAATGCCCGTTTATTTTAAATAGTGGTGCCTTAAAATTTGCAAGGGAAACTTTGCCTATCTGAATCCTTACAGAAGCGGCAGAAGCAGAGCCAAGCAATACGCCACTGATCATAAAGTGGTAATACCTCCAAATGGCGTTTGAGCACTTGCACGAAATTTCCATAGAAACTTAATACCAGAATTGCCTCGCCCCTCCTCGCGTGAACCAGGGGGTGGTCTCAGTGGGCACTAACCACGCCCCTCTTTTATTTATTACTGAAGAAAATGCAGGAAATATATTTGTCATAATTATATTTTAAGGAACCCCAAACCCAAAGAACCATATTCAAGATTTTGTTCTTAATTTTCCGGTTAACCCCGGATCCTTCGCTGTTGATGCACTGTAGATGCTTTTATATCTGAATGAGGGGTTTCCTCATCAGAACCATACTTGGAAATAGTTAAATGCTTCATTCTTATGGTCACAGTTTTGTAAATTGTCCAGAGCCTCCGGTACTTTGCCCACTTGGACCCACACTGGAGCGTTCCCCTTAACCCAACTAGGGGAATAACGGTAGGCGCCGGTTCCCAACGCTTACATTCCGCTTCACGTCACCACGACGCCTTCATCGACGCTCAGTGCTTCCTTTAAATGTGCCTTACCTGCTGAAGGCTATTTCTCCAGTGCCCACCCCCCCCCCCCCATTTCTAAAGGTCTCGGGAAGTCACTGCTCAGATGTACTTCAGCTAAGAAAGCCCACTATAAATTTGAAAATAATCTGAAATATCAAAGATTGCTGTAACATGAATATGAATCACCAATATCTGACGTTTTGCCCTCACACTATTAAAACGAACCTTGCTTGTCTAAAGGACAGTCATAAATAGGTATATCGAGGAACTTGGTAGCAATCGGTGGCTCTGGTAATGGTATTCTGTGAAAAGAAAGCAATTACGAAATATAATATCGATCTAATATTCACGAAGAATGCCCTTTAAAATAGGTTTCTGCATTTGATGTATTCAATTGAGCATTTTAGATGTTTTGTGATGCATGGCAAATTTTGCACAATCTAGTCACTAATATGAACTATGTACACAAAACACTTTCAGTATATATATTTAAATACGTACCGTTGGTTCATTCGTGGTCTGCCATTTCCTGCAGAAAACAAATAACATATAATCGTCAACCCTTGTCGTCTGTAAGATGTGCAACGCTATTAAAATAATGACAAACTAAACATGCACTGATTTGAAAGAAGCTGCATCCTTAGGTAGTGAGATAATATGTAATCTGTTTTCTGTTAAATTCTTTTAATATATTATTGCATTACTGAAACACGAAAAGTAAATTGTATTTCATATTTTGTTTCTTACTTCGTTTTCTTCTACAAGTTATGAAGGTCGAGATGAAGATTGTTAGAATCATCAAAGGTACAACTATAAGCAATACAGTTAGTATCAATGAGGTGTCCGAGGGCGTGCTTACCGTTACACCTAGAGACAAAAAAAATGAGAATGCCACTTTAAGTACTTTCATGTACTCCTTGTAAACTTACTTTTATTCGACAGGTTACTACTAGCAACGAGTGAAGACCCACTTTCTACAATTAAGTTATTAGGAAACCAACCTGTAATTTTGAACCGTTCTATTATGTAATAACTTCCTTGTAGAAATTTACTACTCGAGCACATACACTCTCGATTATGTACATTGTTTCTTACATTAGTCACCGTTCATCACACGACCTTGTTTGACCCACGCGACTGTCGTGAACTAGCATCTCCATGTCGGCGAAAACATCAGTGCCATGACTTACAACACCCAACAAAAAATTGCTAACCCTCTTTTGAAGTGCCTGCACTTATGCATAGGCGGAAATCTCGTGGGGAGGGGGGCTACATTCCTCGCTTTTGGAAATGCTCCTCTTGACTTTCACTTTTTCACTCAGTAAATTTTGCCTAAAGGGCCCATCACCCCAACCCTGTTTTTTTTTTCAAAAATACCCACTACTGTATTTGAAAACCCTCTTTCGGCTTCGCAGACAATCGCCAGTACCTGATTGGTCAAAGTTATTTACCATGTCATGAACTCCAGGCGAAAATAACAAACATTCGTTTTGCTCGACTGGATGTTACGAGACTGTTAAATTGTTCGGTGAATTGGTCTTTTAACTCCGGTCGCCGTCGTAGACCCTTGCACATTATACGGAAATTGACGCCATGACTATCTGGTTAAATTGAGTCTAACAAAGCCGTGTATTTGTGCGACTAGCTCCCCTCTTAAAGGCACTGGACTTATTTAGAAATCCCATATACTCTTAGGACTCGTTTATTTGACCTCACCGTTGCGGGAAGCTTAATTTTTTTCCCAAGAGGGTATGGGCAAATCCGAATACTCATGAATTTTGAAAATTGTTTTAAAATAGTGATTAGGGTTAGAATATAGGTTAGCGTTACAACCTCTTGGGATATTTGGCAGGTTTTTCATAATCCGACGTCAGAATTACCAAAAAAAAGTAGAGAAAACTTTCATTTCGGGAGTAAGGGGCGTGGCCAATTTCCAAGAAGTTGATTGGTCCATTGACATGATTTGCCCATAACCTCGTGGGAAAAAAATGCGTTTGCGGGAAGTTATTTTCCATCCATATATTTGGTACATCCATAAAGATTTCTACTTTTAGTATTATCACTAAGTCTTCAGTATGAAGTAAAAGATCGTTGAATTCACGTCAAGCAAAGCTTAAAAGCTTCAATTTTTGACATTACAATGAATTTACAATAGACATTGCTCTTGAAGATCAAAGCACAGTTTGTATGTATATACATTACATCCCTTTGTAACTTCCCAATATTCAATTGCCATCATATTGGAACAGTACGACCAAAGACTAAACGAAAAAAATAAATAAATAACACAACCATGACACCAAAGCCCGCCCTTGAGAAAAGGACAACACCTCCATATTTTGTTCCTGATCAAGCATGTTAGGACTTTGTTTGCTTGTTAAAATAATGATCTACATTTGCTTTCCTTCTTACTCTTCTTTTTTGACAAAAATCTGTTCAGTTTTTGCCAAAATCTGTTGCATGTACTGATAACGGGAAAGTATGCAGCCATTTGAGTGGCGAATTGGGTGCGCTTGTAAGAAAGGTGATGGCATTGCATTATGTCTACTTCTAGAGGAATTGGTGATGGTTTTTGTGATTTTCCATTTAAATTTACGAGGATGTTTCCTTTCAGACCACGGGCATTGGAAATTGAACTTGCTTAATCTCTTTTATCTTAAAATATGTACTCAAGGGAACCGTCTTCCGTACTCATACTCTTATTCTGCCTACGACTTTGTACTCCTACTGGTACTGGTACTCGTTGAATTTGATAAAAAAAAAGAATACTCTGATACGCCTTTAACATTTGTACGTCTGCACTGGAACTAAGCCTTCCCTTAAGGTATACTGGCTACCGTTTGAGAACCACCTTGACCATGAAAAAGGCATAGTAGCAGATGTTTGCTTAGCCATTGTATTTCTACAGGGAAGTCTATTTAAGCTTGCCTGTGTTTGTTTACACAAGATGTGCAGGGTAGGGAGGCAAGAGAGACTTTCGTAGTACTGTGTTTTTTGAAGGGCAGAGATGTCGTAATAACTCCGCCAATCGGCGGATATTGAAGAATGCACAGCATGGGCGTATGGCGTAGGCTATGGCACATTCAAAGAAATTTCACAAGAGGGAGGGTGGACATAATTATGATAATTGCCCAAAAGTTGTCCTAATTAGCAAAAAAATTATGACAAGAATTTTGCCCGAAAAGCCGACATTTTTATTGAAGGTGGATGGAGGTGTCATAGGCAGCTTACCTAATACTATCGTCGATACTTCCTTAGTGTTGTGTGACATTTATAGACAGTGCTGACTTTTACAATATGTCTAGTCGGAATTATTCGAACAAAGCGAAAAAATGTTATATAACACCTTATTTCTCTACAGTTGATTGGAGGATTGGTGGTCACATGCCATGGGTGATTCGGCACTATCATCACGGTCGTGTGTTATCCATCGTGCAATAGTCTAGTATAACACACGGTCGTGCAATGGTCTAGTATAACACACGGCTCTGACGTCACTATCATTGCGGTACGTACAAACTATGACGCAACTCAATAAATCAACACAGCTTTGAGGATCGCAGATTGTGTATCATACGTAATAGGTAAATAGACGCGTAGCTAGCAAACGACAAACCATGGAGCTACCACACGGACAAGCGCGAAGCATAGTGACCGCCCAAACACAACTTTAACCAACGACTTGATAAAGGTAACGTTAGATAGTTATAAGGTGTGATATAAAACAAATAATGAATTTTTTTCATTCGTTCGATGGTATGAAAAATTTAATTTTATTCGTTGAAAGATATAACGGTCTATTTAACTCGGCTTCACCTCGTTGAATAGAACGTTCAATCTTTCAACTCATGAAATAATTCATACTATGGCACTCATAAACATTCATTATTTGTATATTATGTTATTTATGACAGGAATGATGCCCTGTACAACTCTCTACCCGTACATGTTCTAATAGAACTTTGCCAGGACACTTGTGCTGAAAGTCGACGAGTAGTGACCGTTGTAGGAAATCCTGTTCGTTTAACCACAAATTCTCAAAAAAAAAATGCGACTCACCGTTCACTCAAGGGAATATAAAGAACCAACGACCTACGAACTAATGACCTTTTCATCCATTATTTCCCTTTTATCTTACTTTTGATGATAATTAAACTTCATTGTGAATAATTAACTGAATTATGGTTTGACCTTCCATAAATGAAAACGAAACATTCGGGCTTGGCCCTTCGACAAAATACTTGCATTGTGAACCATCAATAAACAAGTGATGTTAAAGTGTAGAGTACTTCAGTTTAGGTGACGTGGCTCACTACCCATTCTTGTTTCTTTCCCGTCTCCTTTCCTTTCAAAAAATGTCTTTGTAAAGTCGAATTCAGACAGACGTCAGAAAATACAAAATATGAAACAAGTTTGTTTTGCACTTGTTTCTCGTTTTCGTTGGTGCACACGGAGGAAGGTCAACGCATACACAAAAACAAAACAAAACAACCCCCCCCCAAAAAAAAAAACCTGCCAAACAAAAATTCAGGAAGTCAGAAACTATCTTTCTAGTTGTCCTAGCTGATGCCGGTGGTAAAGCCTGGACGGTAGGTAGTCTCATTGAACAACCGCCAAAAAGCCTTCAGCAGGAGTGGCGCTGGCCCCAAGGGGCCATGTCTCCCGTCGGGGGTCGGTCCCCCCACTGGGGAATATTTCCACTTTCAGAGCCTTAGTCGGTACGGTAAGCTCAAGCTGCTACCTTTCAACTGCTTAATTGGGCAGTTTATTTAATGTAAACCCAAAATTTTTGGTGCGCTTCTCACTAGAGTTCTCGTTGTTTCAGTTTCTTTCATAGTCCATTCAACAGAGTTTAATAGTACAAGCCTCTTCCACTTTTCCAAGTAACCTTTAGGTAGCCTACACAGTTTTATGTATAGGTCTTGGGAATGTCATCCCATATCTCACACTCTAGTTAATGTTCTCTTTTGTTTGCCGAACCCCATGGTAAGCAACTCCTTGAGTGAGTTTTGACTATTACATTGGGCAGACAGGGTGGATACGATACAAGGTTTGTAATCGCCAGTAGGAGTCAACCACCCCGACGGTTGATTTTTTTCACTACATGAATATACATTCTTTTATGTGTACCCCTAAAGTTTCGCACGTTTTGCGCATCATGCATAACAGACTTCCCTGATAAACACTTAATCAGCAGGCAGGCTAGTCACTTCAAGTTTATACGGATACTACGTAAACTATACCCTGCAGTAAAATGATATTGTCAGCAGGTTTTCTTTCAATCTTCTCCTCACCCTTGACGACATTGTTCAGGCAAACCCGTTGCCTCTGTAAGAGCTTTTGGTCGCTTTTCCTATCCCCCTCCGAACGGGAGTCTGGCACCATGTCGGCCAAATCCTGGCGGTTACCCCTGATTCAATGTGCTTGTTTTACTTGAAACTAGGAGTCGTGGGAGGAACCGTACGAACAAGACAGAATCATGATCCGGAGTAGGCCTTACACAAAGAGAACAGCAGTTGCACTCGGATTTCTGGCAATAGGTGTCTCTCTAGTTTCCCTGTACGGCAAGGAAGGGCGCTAGGACCAGAAGAGTGGGTGCCCCGTACAGACCATCACACCCCTTTAGGAAAATTGATTGTCAAGGGCTTTATTAAGCATTCGTAGTCAGTTTACCATTTTGAAGAGCTGTACGGCGTGCTCCATCCTCATATCAGAATTCCTGGCTACGGAACTTGGATGGTATTAAAAGTGAGCACACGACACTTATTTATTTTAAACAGCGGACTGGTACTGTGATAGGCAGCACCTTTATGAACGCCGTACTGAACGAGAACTGGAGTCTGTTAAAAATACATATTTTGAAGAAATTCACATTTTTCTTCACTGCCTTTTCCTTCATTTCCCCGTCCGAATACTCTAGGAAAGGAACAACGAACATTTATGGCCATTTTACCTACACCGGGTATCAACTAACAAATTTTCTGCAGCTGGGCGCCAAGACAATTGCATGTAGGTCGCCATTTTGTAATCATGTGAGCCAATCTTCGTCTGTTGATTGGCTGTGACTCTCATCTTGTTTTGCGAAACCCAAAACAGGCAACGCACACGTTAGACCGAAACACTCGTTTCGCAAAACAAGCACTGTTTGTTTCGCGAAATGATGTTTTCTGTTTTCGTCCAACGCTTACGAACGTAACGTCAGAAACCACTAAAGGTGTTTTCCGTTTCGTGCTTCGCGTTTTCGGACGTCCGTGTGGATTCGACTTAAGACACATCTAATTCCCATTTTGTGTCTCTATCTTGTAATATTCAGGCAATGTCATAAAGTGTGAATTGGTAACCTTTACAATACCTCCCTAAACGACAATCTCTTGACTTTTACAGTTATACATACACTGATATTTTGCATGAACATTAACACAGCAGAACTTACCTTAGCTTGCCTATATCTTTAAGGGTAAATAAAGGGATTGCCTATTTTGAAATTAGGACGCAAATTCCTTTCTTCGCACATTTTCTATTTGACTAACATTACAACATATTTATAAAGGGATGCCGCATATAATTCGTCCGCCTTTGGGTAAATTCGGTCCCCTAAACTATTAGCATGACCGCATTCACCTTGTCGAAAGTACGTTGAACAGGTTTTAAACGAGCACTTTAGCTGGTTGTTCTACAGAATAAGACGTTGGCAATAACGAAACCGTAACTGCCATGAATATCAGTGTGGATGTAATTACTTCTTAACAACGATTGACAGCAGTCATCAAATTGATAACTTATTAATATAAATGATTACAATCGCTGAGATGCTTTTTCAAAAAGGAAGGAACCTTTGAATTGTATAAGACTTAGTATTACCTTTTTGTGTTGTAGTTTGTATTATAAGTATTTCTGCGGACACTTCGCTATATCTGATGTGTTGACCTGTGCACGAGCAAATTATTTTCTCATAAGACGAAGACGACGTAAAGGTGAATGTTGATACAAAGTCTTGCAAAGAATTAGTAGATCCATTGAAATTCTCTCTCTTTTGGTCGATTCCATTAACTCTCCACAGTTGAGTAATCGGTGGAAGGACTCTTGAAATCCTGCATTGCACTGATTCACGATTACCTTCTCCGGTGATTATTTGGCGTCTTCCTTCCAAAGTGTTGTGTATCAATGACATTATAGGGACCACTTTGAAAGGAATAGACTCAAATAATTATATTTTCCGCAACCCTTTAAAGTGTATTCATTAAAACATACTTTTAATTTACAATATATTTGTCTGTTTGAGAATTCCAAAGAATTCTGTCTTTGATACTCCCGAATGTAATAGAGATAGTAGAATGCCTCTACTGGACTTGAAAAATTGGCTTAAAAATAAAAACATAAATGGCAAAATGTATACTATCATCTATCACACACATTATACTAAACCGATGACGAATAAACAGGTGTTAAAGATAAACAAAACAACTGCCATCGATTATATAACGGAACTTGTTATTTTGGCCAACGACCTCATAATTATGAGAAACGTTTCCCTTGTTCTACCAGAGACTGAGGGACAACTCCATATCCAGTATTATATGAATAGACTACAGATCTAAGACTGACAGTTTTTTTGAAATATATACCAGGGCAAACATTTGGTATGATAATATAGTAACTGAGTACCTAATAGCAGGGAGCTGCAACAGCTCCCTGCCAATAGGGAGAGCCCCTATGTAAAGACCAAAATTTTGGCAACAGTCCCAAAGGATTAAAGACAAGTCCAGTAAAAAGTGGTTTCGTAAAGGTAATGATAATGCTGACACTGTGATGTTTGCTGAAAATACACCCAATAGTGGATACAAAGGGAGATAAGTAAGATCTTGAGAAAAACTGAATGAAAAGTGAAAGTAGTAGATATAGGTCAGGGACCAGACTTAAACAGCCTCTGTAAGTAAAATCCGTTCTTTACTACAGGGATAAGTTTAGATGAGAATTGTATCTTATGTAAATTCAGTCCAGGCATTTGTAAGAACAGAGCGTTAGTTTACTGCATAGAATGTTCCCAATGCAAAGGTGGATTAAGTATGTAGGAGAAACTTCTTGGAGCTTAGGAGAGAGATTTTCAAGGTATAGATGATGCCAATCTTGTGTTCTTTAATCATAAAGTAAACATTCATGGGAGAAAAGATTTAAAGTTTAATGTTAATATAATTTATTCCCATATTGGAGACCCTATGCGCCGCCAGGTAGCAGAAGGTGTTTGCATTGAAGAATTTAAACCCTGATTAAACGGAAAAGACGAATGGAAGACTGGAAGACTTATTGTCAGAACCAACCATGGTTGCCCAACTAAGCCCAGAGGTCTGTCCTAACAAAAAAAGCACCCTTTATTAGATCCCAACAATATTAGACTTGGTAACCCAAGGATTAGATTTGGTTGGCGTGGCCTGAATGACACTATAAATGAGCTCAAGCTCATGTAGTACGGTAACAAGGTATGGTAACAAAACAGTATATGTATATGTGTGTTTTATATCTCTGAATGCCAGTCTAACTATGGATTATCTAGAGGAGAATCGAAATATTTTTGAAGAATATGAGATGAAGTTACAACTCATTTTGTGTTCCTTATTTCTAATTATTAGCGTCAAATTGGTTGAAAACAAATTAATGCAACTTTCATCAATGCACATTGTCAATTGCGCACAATTTTATATGGAAAACTGATATATTATAGGCCCTTGACTGTGTTAGTGTAATAAAACATTGTGGATTTTCATGTTAACTCTAGTACACCCAATGGAAGTTTTAAGAAATTGCACTGGATCCGAAATATTTTGTCATTATTTCAGCCTATGTGGGAGGGTAAGTGAGACCATCTGAAACAAAATGGAGTGATGAAGAGAGGCATAAATTATTTGCAAAGTTTTACAACCTAAAGTTTACTTGCGTAATGATCGTAATGTGGCATATGAACCCATAAGTGAAGAACGCAAGAAGGGTTGGCGGACAGAAGCATGCCTTCCCCTTAATTCAAGGACGAAACTCCCTTATTTCCTTCTTAATTTGTAAAAAATATCAAACTTTTGCAGTAATTTCCTTAAACCTTGCCCAATGTGTTCCACCAAATTGCATCTAAGGGCCCTCATATATTCCAATAATCCAAAGAGAAGGCGTTCTGAAATTCGTTCAGCTTCCCCATAACAGCCTCCTACTCCTATTCACGAACCGTAAAATATCGGAAAAAACATATTTGTCAATGAAAAAACATCGATATATTATTTACTAAAGTTAATCTTGCCCACCTCGAAGTTTCCAGGGAAAAAGTCCTTAAATAGCTAAAGAAGCATTTAAAACAAGTTCTATATACATCGAATAGTAAAAATAGTACATCTTACGGAATCGTCCTTTTCTCACATTAGCTGTTGATATGCCAGCCTAACTTTAAAACGAACCAGACTAGTGATAATGAGTGGTAGGTTAATGGACGTATAAACACGAACAATTTTGGAAACTTACCTTGTCATTGATAGAGTACTATTAGAACCAATGCTTCTTAGCATGCATAGTATAATCATGATTGGCAATTAGTCGGTCAGGCATGTAACAATTCTTGGTGAATTGATCTTAGCTAGCAATTACGTACCTTGGATCTTTATTAAGAATGTTGCCTGTGTTATCCCTTGCTGTTGACAGATATATTTCCCCGATTTCTTGATGACGTCAACGTTGGGTACCCTCAGTGAGTAGAGGTCATCGTGACATTCGTTAACACCCAATGAGCGGTACTGCTCGTTTGTACTATATTTATCTCTAAAAATCGGTCGTTTCTCATTATCCTTGTTCCATTGTAGGGCATCACTCTCCTTTGACGCCGGGCATATCAAGCACACAGTTTGATTGAATCCACTAATACAGTCTACCATTGAAGTATTTGATACATCAGAAGGCTTCTGACACACTTTGATCCCTTGTTGAAAACTCGCTGAAATAATAATAATATTACTGTGAAGCAAAACAATATAAAGTCATTTTCTTGGGGATGGATTACAAAATAAACAAACTGAACTTACCTTGTATGACAAAGGCGAGGGCACTAAGAAGTATTGTTTGAAACATATTTCTCACTCCTGCCTTACAGGCAGGTGTACAATATCTAAACAAAGGAATCGCAATGAATCAGTGAAGTACGTCATAATGAAGCAGCAAATAATGCGGGAAGGTAACTACACGAGTTTCATTTTAAAACAAAGTTTTGTAATGTAATCAATCATACGGAACAATGAGCCAGGATTATGATGCTAGTTTGGTTTTCGTAGCAAATCATTTCCCCAGGGAGGTAAAAGGTCTTCATATTCATTTCGATTTGTGTCTGGAGAGTGTCAATTTCAACTTTGCTTTCGTTTCTGATAAGTTTTTCATCCTGCTATTATCAAAAAGTTTCATGTGATACTAATTGGAAAAGTTTCGCAACAACTAATTGTTTCTATGATTGGTACCAGCCACCACATGTCGTTGCATCAAGCACGTGCTACATAAATTTACTAAGCGTTCTTGTTGTTAGTCTTGTTCATCTTGTATCTCAACGTACTACTAAAATCCATTAGACATTAGAACTATACTAAGGATTCGTTTCATTTCTATTCCATTTGTTTTCCACACACACACACCCATACGCACCCTCGCTTTCTTACCGGGGCACGAGAAATGTACCGGTAGGAAAGAGACTGGAATTGCCAAGCAGCGGAGCTGCCAGAGATCTCGGCGATCAGACGAGGCCGCTTAAGGGCGGGCTGCGGTGCCGTGCAAGCACGTGCAGCCGCGCGTGACTTCTCGTTGCAGTGGCCGAATTTCCGGGTAGCTACTCGAGGTTTCGAGCCGCGCGTGAGCTAGGAAAGACGTGCGAGCCGTGCGAGCGGCGAGCTGCCCCGTGTCCCGCTAAGGCAAAGTTGGTGAGTGCACCCATGCCCCCAGCACACGTTACACACCGCTGTTGCACACACACTTACATCAGTATGAATAAATTCTTCATGATGTGAAGGCAGTGGAACACACAGACACACACATACACAAACCTGAAAGGCTTTACGAGGTACCCTACATTCTAGTGCGATAAAAATAAAGAACAAAACTAATTTAAGTACTTAACTCCCCTACCAGCCACAAGCATACGTTTACACAATGAAGTAGAGTCAAGGCCGTTGCGACCGGGGGGGGGGGGTGTCTCACCCCCCAAAGTTCGTCAGAGCGACGATAGTCGGAAAATCTGAATGCCATTTGGAATTTCTGATACCTCAGTCTAGCGCATTTTTCTGACTGAGCCTGTGTCAACTTTGTATATATTTTCCAACTAGACCAAGTGAGAATAATACCAAACGTTATTTTCCTCACGTAAAATCAAATCAAAGCTGTCCTTCTTTCGCAAATTCTGCTCAAACTCTCAAAATGTTTGCTCGCTCCGCGCGCTTCAAACCTTACCTCAATGTTGTTCTTATTATAAATATCTTCCGATAGCAACTTTCGGAGAAGCACAACAGCAGAAGTTGAAAGCTGTTCACAAATTACCAGGTAAAAGACTGGCTATTTGGGTGGCATGTTGGTTTATTGGGCAATTGAAAGTATCTCGATGCAGATTCTGAATGTAGGTTTTATTATGGAAATCTTATTTAATGAAAATTTGGGCGCGCTTCGCGCCCATGCGTCACGATTTAAATTCAATCTCATGAACATTATTAAGGTAATTATACCAGACACAGTTCTATGGGAGCTAGGGCGCTTTAGCCCCCCTCCCCAAATTTTTCCGAGCCCCGCAAAATTGCGCAAAATTTTATATAGACTAATATTGGTGAAGACATAGATATACTCGAAATATATTCCAAACGTCTATTTATCAGGCCCGTAGCCAGTAAGTTCTGTAACGATTCTATAACTTAAAAAAATTTAAGCCCGCTACGCTCGCTTTCATCTATAGTTCTATTTAGTGGTAACGCCCACGTTTCAAACATATTGGATTTCAACATTTCCACAAATGTTGTTCTACCGTGTTGGCATGATTCTAGAGAAACACGAAAATGCATCGTTGCGAAGTTCTTTCCTCTTTTTGCTAACTTTCGGAAGATTCTTTCTTCAGCCTCGCCATCGTGGCAAACATATTTTGTATGAAAAAGATCTTTCAGTTTCGTAGGAGATCCTCAATGGGTAAGATGAAGAATGTAATCCCCGACGACGACCATGCAGTCACCCGAACAAATTTCTTGGTTTTGTCCAGATTCTTCCATAAAAGCCCAAATTTTTTCAACTTTCCTTAATGAAAATTCAATATAACACCAAATTTTTCGGCGCGCTTTGCGCGCCCTATATTTTGAGTTCGGCAACACATTGCATCTGTCAGGACTTAGAGTAGCTGGCCATCAGTCAGGGCGCTTCCCCCATATCTGCAAATCAAAGCTTCACCCCTGGCTGAGCCTGCGAACAGGTTTTTCATTTGGGCATTGAAGTATACCCCCAAATTTCGGCGTGCTTCGGGCGCAATCCTCACAATCTACGTTGTATCACTTATGACGATTATAAGCACAACGTACCAGTGAACTTTTATAGAATAAACTAGGTGTACATTCTGGAAACGCGCTTGTTAGTCCTAAACCCCTTTTGCTATACCTGTCTGGGAGGTCTAGTGTCATTTTTCTGCACCTATACTCTCCCTTCCGCCCATTCCCCATTGCTGGAAGGTGTTCGTCTGGATTTTCGTTCAAAATTAGTAAAAATGCGAAAGATGTAAAGTGCTTGGCGTCATAATCTATATTACTATTTAGATGCCAGGTAATAAGCATTATGTCATTGCCCCCATTTTATATAATTGATCCAGAGCTTCCAGTAGGCCTACACAGGTATATGTTAGCATTAGATGCTAAAATAGAAGGCATTTAAGTAGTCAAAAGGGGGAGGGGGCTTCAGGAGGTTTGTTGACAACGTATTCTTCTCTTAGACAACATACTTTCTACTTTCACCTAGCCAAATCTTAGTACTGTATTTACTAAATTATGGACATTTTCAAGCCATATATGATCAGTTCCAAAAGTATCCCAAGATAGCACCATTTTGCATCTAAGCAACCTTACCTTAACAAAAATTTCTCTAAGGCCCCTCCTCCAGGACGGTACCTTTATGAAGTGGCAAAGGAAGGATCCCCACTGCTGTATCATACAAAAGTAACGCCCATAAAAACGAAAATGCAATTTACGGGTCGCCACTCATTTGGGAAAAGAATCAAACCGGTCGGAAAAAATTAGAATTAATTTAATTATGGACATTTTCTAGCAATATGTAATCAGCTCCAAAAATATCCCAAAGATAGCTCCATTTTGCATCTAAGCAACCTTAAATTAACAAACATTTCTCAAAGGGGAGGGGTCAACCCCTCCCGTTAGACCCCTTCCCTACGACGGCACCTTTATGTAGTGACAAAGGAAGGATTCCCACTGCTGTAGGTAAACGCAGGGCGCTTAAAAAACGGTGCAATTTACGCGCACCATTCAGTTGGAAAAATATCCATCCAGTCGGAATTTGGGACCTTCACACCCCCCAAACATATGACCCTAGCTGCGGCCCTGAGTAGAGTAGAGCAGGAATTCTGCAGACTTTACTGAGCTGTGTGTCTTTGTTAAGGATAGGAGATCTTGGTTCAACTTAGTGAAATCCTCCTGGATAACTATTAAACTTTCTTTATGTTTTCTTCTCTCTTTAATGAAAGAATTGCGTGCTCTGTAAGTAGAAAACTTAACAATAATTGATCTGGTTCTAGATGAGTCTTGTTTTCCAATTCTGTGAGATCGGTCGATGTCCGACGGTGTCAAATTTACCTGCAACGAGAAGACGCAAGTTCGTAAAAAATTTCGTCTGTGTTTTGGTTAGGTCTTTCTGGCACACCTGATATGCGAAGACAGTTCCTCCGGGAGTATCGTTCAGCATGATTAATGTTTTTCTTGATGCTTTTGTTGGCGTCTTTCAATTAGTTATCTCCTGTTGAAAATTTTTGTTATCCTTAGAGGGGGAAGCTACACGATTCTGAAGGTCATGGCTATACCCTTCGTTTTCTTTATATTGTCTTTAATAGGAGACAGCATATTACGGAGAACAGCTTCCATGTTATTTCAAGACGTTTTTGGAAGTCAGAACTCTCCAGTACCACTTCAATGGCAGCACACACCATGTCAACCGTGCTGCATTGCTTCCTGGTTTTAACGTTGGACGTCATTGTTAAAACTTATACTAATGTTGTTATTGTGACACAACAGCTTGGCCTTTATTGGAGGCTCGGCAGTTCTATGCAGTCCAGTAAGGGATGAGGTTAGGAACCTCGGTTTGTGTTAGGATACCAACGGCCGCTATAAGTAGAATGTAACTCGGAGGTGTCACAAAGAAGCGACAAAAAGACAGTGAAAGAAGGAATTTCGCAGTTTCTCACCCACAAATCAGTAGAAACCTTGCACTAAAACTTCGTCTAGATCCCAGATATGTTTTAAAGGTGTCACATCATGGCGTAAATTGGAAAACTTGTGGAGCAGACAAAGTTGCCTCCTACCTTTTGTAGCGCCCTCAAAAAGTTTGAAAACTTTTTCTAGAAAAAGTTTTATAGGTTGAAAAGTTTTATAGAACTATGAAGGAGGATTTACTTCAATAATTCAAAATGCCCAATTTTTGATGTATGTGTTGTCCTAATATAGTTTGTTATTCTATGTATTGTTTTAAAGGATAATGATGAGATCTCCATTCAAAGCCAATAAGTATTCGTAGGTGGGATCTTCGTTAGAGAATTGCAAAGGATTCTGGAGAGGATCGAATCTCTGTTGTGCCACGATCGAAGCCGTTCGTAACGTTGTATTAAAAAATAAACAACCTTGGGGTTACACTCGTTGTTTTTAACATCAGACACGGAATAAGCTAGTCAAGCTAATTTTTAAAGACGCTCATCGTATACTAAAAGTAAATCTCGTTAAAGGGGACTGAAATGAGCTAGTATGTAAATGCATATCACATGTAAATACGAACAAGTAAAAAGCAGAGACCGAAGAGTGACTTTAGTCACTAGGAAGATTGCCATCATAAGTGACGCCAAGGTTGAGTTCATCTTTACTGTCTTAGAATAGGAAATTACTGATAAATTATCTTTTCATGAAGAAGTAATGACGAACAGAGAAGTTTGTACTTTCGTCATCACAGTTTTGTGGAATAAGAAACTAAAAGATCTGTGAGAGTGCCATTACTAATAATGCTAGCTCAATAAGAATAACTGCTTGACGACGATGTAGTTGTTAGATGTCTATTCCAGCTTTAGCTTACAAAGATGTTCAAAGGAAAATTTCTCTTGCTCTCCATGGTAGTGATAAGAAGTAAATTTAAAATCACATATACTCAGAATAGTTTCGAAGTAAAATGTTCACTAACAGAAGTTGTCGCATACAACTTTCGGTTTCTGATATGACAATAACCTGATCAAAGAGAAACATGTAGCCATATTAATTGAGTGAGAACAGGAACTGAAACATTTCTTACGCTGTATAACTTCCTGAAAGTTTAATGGAATGTTAGTTACCTTGTTTGACTTTCGAAAGAGAATGGAATAATATTTTACTTTTACTTAACACAGCAACCTGATCTTATATAGTAATGTCTGATGTAAAGTGACATTATGGTTTGATTTTAATTTATTTTTATATTTTACTTCAATTCCACATTCTTTATACATGAAACTCAATTATTCAAACTTAACTGTCACTCCTAAAAAAAGATCTTATTTGAAGTAGGGCAAAGGTTGGTATAGGCAATGTTTTAAACGCACGATTGCATTATATCCCCACGGAGCAAAAACTTCGAAAACCAACTTAATTTTACGAAAACTTTACTTGCCTTCAAAATTGTTGCCATTTTGATCAACACTAGTAATTTTGCTTATTGCCTCGTTACGTGTAAACATTATTCAAATAAATTTATACTTTGCGCACGACAACAGGTATGTACCTTTTTATTTAGTCTTTTTTGCACAATATGCGTTCAAAAGCTGATCAGCATAGTGTTACTATCACCAGGAATCAAATCCCGTTTGGTGCATTCTCCTAGCTGAATAGAAGATGGATGTAAGTTAAGTTCCCAGATCAAAGCTGCTTGACATGGAACAGAGAGTAATTCTGCTTGCAAAACACGAAATTTCTGCAAGGTGTTAATGGATATATCGGGTGACCACTTATTACTTCAAAGTCGAACTATTGTAATTCTTCTCACTACTTTGACCCAGTGGCGTACTACAAGGAGGCATGAGGGGACACGTGCCCTCACGACAAAGCCTGCCACCCCAGGTGCTCCCCCTGGAAAATTTTTGAATGCACAGTTCTGTATATAAGCCCTTAGGAGAGGGATAGAATTTCAAAAACTGTGACCCATGGAAAAGGTTCGTTACCCTCGTGCCCCCTGCTCAAAAAGTTCTGGCTACGCCACTGCTTTGACCCATGAGTGCACATGCGTAATCATTGTAAAAGTTTCGCAGAAGTTACACAAGAACAACCAACACTGGGGAAATAAAGCTACAATTTTTCAATAAACCACACCTGCCCCACCAGCAAGTGCTTTTTCAAACAGTAAAGTTTTCAGCTATAGCTGCTGCTTTGCCTGTAATGTCTGAGATTCCATCGTTTTGTCAGCCGCCATTACTTTTTTAAGGTAGTTATATAACTAATTAGGGTATTGCATTAATGTCGAGCAGGGTATCGGAGCATGATTTAAATTACAATTTGAAAAATATTTTCAATGTAGACCTAATTATCAATTATCAATTGAAAGGTTAGAACCTGTTGATGTCGCATGATGTCATTTTTGTCCATTAACATGTAAATCTTTGCCCATTAATATAAAAATTTGTGCGGATGACGTAATTTCTTATACTTTTCTCATTATTTCATTTTATCTTTTTTTGTGGAAGAAGGTTAGATGGTATATTTTTTTAATCACATTTTTTACAACATGTTCTCTTCATTGATACCAGATTTGTTCCAATGGAAGTTATTTTAAACGAGATACACTTTTTATATCTGCCCCTGTCTCAGTAATTTCTATTGACTAGTACACAAACGGCTATTCATATGACCCCAGTCACACCTACAACTCTACACAAAGCCTGCTCACAATCTTTACTACAATGACTCTAATCCTTGTCTCAATGCAATGAACTAGAAACATGTCCGATGCTCTGATCTTTAGTGAAAAGAGCGTTACAAGGCAACAAAAGGGACAGTAATTCCGGAACACTATACATTTAATGAAGTGTTTCGTTTTATACATTAAACAGTTACAGTGTGTGCATGCAAAAAAAAAAGACAAAAATGCTTGAATAGATTTGATTTGGGGTGGAATGCAATATACATCTTCACAAAAAACATGTATAGACCCTTTTCCAAATAGCAATTGCAATGGCTTGTGGGATAAGTTCTGGTACGCGATGTTTTTGTCAATGGCATTTTGCTGTGGCAAAAAAAAAATGATGCACACCAAAAATCTACCAAACAATCCTTTGTAATTCCTGTTTGGAAAAGAGCTCATGGTAAAAAACTGTATGAGAAAGCCAAATATGCAATCACTTTTGCTGTAGCATGTAGGGCTGTAATGCAAAAAAGTGTCTATTAGGGCACAAATTAGTGTTCAACACTGACATTTTTAAAGACAAGACGTGCAACATCTTGATCTTAATCAGATAACTGAAGTCTGAAGCTTTCATAATGTTTTTGAGAGGGACTTAGGCATAAGAAAAAGTTATTGCTGCCTAGTTAAGAAAAACCTTGGTCCTACAAGGACATTTTGTTCCGGACTAGGGACTTTAGTCAAAATGTGAATGTAAATAAACGTTCTTCTCATTTTGGACAAATGTTTTGTTCATAGAACCCCCTAGAAAAAATGTCATTGAAAAAACCTGTTGCACTTTGTTTTGGTACTTAAACCAAACCTCTCCCAAAGAGCATAAGAAAGATAAAAATGTTTGAAATTAGTTTGTTGGTTTTGTCTCAATTGGGACCCGTGTATGTTAAAGGGGAGCAATTCATGATTTTGTCCTACGCGTTTGCATATATCCAAGGAAACGAAAGAATGCCCTTGGTGTGAGACATTAAAAGATCCTTGTTGTAACCTTCAAAACTTTTATATGCATCAGTTACTCTTTGTTGGTGATAGTTATGACAGGGAAAGTGTAAGTGGAATCAGAAATACACAACAGGAAGCACAACGAGGCATCAGAAAAAACCGAAAGTAGTACCAATTTGTTGGTTTTCTTTTGTTATAGGCTAATGCAAATACTAGCTTTTAACTTCCCTTCGACCTTGTTATCTCTGACCTATTGCAATGTGTATAAAAATTTTCCCCTTATAATATTCCCTTGTCTCATGTTAAGAAAGATATTCAACTTTCAAATATTTGTCCATTGTGCTCTTAAAGATTGTGTAAATTTATGAAGACTAGAACACAAGTGCTGCATGCCCGTGTCCAGTTGCCGTAAATAAAATGCTTTGTTAACTTTGTATCTTACCCGTTATGAAAGTACAATGGAGTAGGCGAAAAGTACAATCGAGACAGTAAGCCTACAACTGACACGTTAAATCTTCACTGTATTAAATGTTTAACTGAGTCTTAATTTTAGAATTATAAGGTTATTTTTCGTAAGAACTTAACCGTTACATATGGAACCTGGATAAATTTTGAGTAAAGAATTTCAATTGAGACAAAGAGATGAACGTATGTCCGTCTTGTGGTATGCAATTTAGTATGAAGCAGCGGACTACATGAATCATAATCTGATTTGCCATAAGGACATTGTAAATTATGTCGGCCTTTCGTTTACATTTCGAATACCCTCAATATCTCATAGAAAATGCCACAGATGCGTATATGCATTCTTCTAAGAAACACACTAAGTGGGTAGAAGTGACGTGATAATACATGAACCCTTTGATGAAACTTACTTGTTTACAAAGCGACAGCGAAAGTGTGTGCAGAATGTAAACAGATGACTCGATAACTCTCAAAAGGTCATTGAACTGCACAAACTGATCAGGTATATGAATTATTCATGAGTCTGCAACCTCAGTTGGGAAAGAAGGTAGAATGAATTGAAATGCACTGATATGACGTGGTATAGTATTAATATGCTGTCTGGTATTAGAAAACCCTGTTACATTTTATGGAACCTTTATGACGAGCGTCTGTGTATTACAGTGACGTTTTAACTAGCACTTAGGTTCGTCTTTATCAGCCAGACACTTGTCTCTGCAGCAGTTTTTTTTTTCAAAGATTTTCATTAAGAAATTATGTATGTTCTCAAGAACATCACAACAAGTAAATATCCGTTAAGATGTTAGGTCAATAGAGTTTAAGTCACCATAATTGTTGCACATAGAAGTAAGGTAAATTAAAACATATTTCATTAACATAACTGACGACAGTTTAGTGGCCTGTCGGTTTCCATCGACATATGTAGAAATAAAATTAATCCATTTTAATGCCAGGTTACTTTGTTATCTGTTACTGGTTATGATGGTTTATCATCTAATTGAAATATTTCTTTCTTGTTTCATTTATTTCAATAACTTGAATACCACATACACTCTCATTCCATTACTATATTTAAGTTTACAAAGAAATAAAATGTTTGAAGACATTCGAAAAAAGGAACCAGATGAAGCAAAAAGCCTAGTTTCTTATCTTGCTTTCTATAAATTACACATCTAGACTGTAAAGAAGAAAGGATTCAAGTATGACTCCCCGTTTTAGATTAACTTTACAAATTGGCACTTAAAAGTATTACTTACAGTGTGTAATTATCCATGGAGAGGATGTGATCAAGTTACTTAAGATGATAAGAAATGTTTCTTTAAACAGTTCTTACAAATATCGATATTGAGTGCATTTCGTATATTTGTGCTAAGGAGATTACAAGAGGGGTACCCCATGACTTCTCACAAACTGGTGAGCAATCCAAATACTGGTTAATTGCGTGAATATATCGAGTTGCCACTTTTACTGAATAATTGGCAATAGCTTAGTACAACAAAAAGCTTCGTTTCATATCCTAAACAGGTAAGACTAAAAGTCCAATATTTTCTTAACATGAGAGCGGAGCGATACCTTCTCGTGGTTAGACATTCATCATCCTGCAATTTATTCGGCATATCTTGACTGACTTGCTTCCTTGTGGATCATATCTGACCACATCGCTATTACCCCTGATTACTACTCCCAGAAAATGTTAAAATATTAGAAGATTAATGTTCAAAGTATATAGACGAAGAGTTCCGGACTATTAAATACTTGTGACTTCTTGTTCTTCTACATCAGTATATTCATCTTGACTGTCAATTTCATTAGTACATTGACCCGCCTGAGGGAAAAAAAGAAAAAAAAATATTGTTTCAAACCAAAATTTTTCCGGGTTACTGAAAATGGACAGAATTCACGTAATGGGTAATAGAACACGGAATTCACGATTTTGACTGGCAGTGAAAAGAAAAACATTACAAATGTGATCAGAAGCTGTAAACTTTAAGTTTTAGAAAACTCAAAGCGGAGAACAATAGAAACTGTTACTGTTTATCAATTTTCTTCAATTTTCCAAGAAAAATAATAAATTAATAAAACATGTAATTCGAGATGCGTAAGGCCCTCCCTTTTCTTTGACTTGGTTTAAAATTACAGAAGTGAAAAACTTTCCAATGCAATGCGAAGGTTATACATTAATAAAGTGCTTTCAAAACGACGTTTTTTCGGCGCCCTTCGCGCGCATTTTCTTAGTTGCTTGTTTGCTACTATATGCACTTCAGACATCACAAATGGACCTACCGCTAGTGCGAGCTAAGGTAATCAATACAAATGAACACTCTGTGATATTTGTTATCTGATTAGCTTAGGCATCATAATGCCATTTACAGAGGGTAACGGTAATGCTCCCAAAATTTTACAGACACTTCAGAGCTTTTGGAGTCATGTTTGATACACAACCCATTAGTCGTGTTGATTATCAGCCACGACTAAAAGCAGTTTTCCCCGGGTGTCACTTGGCCCGGGTGTCACTTAGCATAGGTATCTGTCTACAAAAAAATGTAACGGGAGTGTAGCCTAAACGTATGGTGTTTCCCATAGAAGGAGAGGTTCCCTTCCCTTGTCCAAATTGACAGCGCCGTTGACCCAAGAGCGGTCTTATGGCTCCACCTCTGTGCTAAAGTATATCGTTTCAGTTGATTAAAAATAAACACACCAAACAGTCAATCTAAGCTCAGTGTAGTGAGACTTTTTAACCTAGCTATTTGTATACAGGATGAGACGTCGTTCTGAGTTAGGGGAATTCCCCTCCCCCTTTAAAAAATTGCGTTTGGGAACGGTACTGAGAACCAAAATAGTGCTATCATTTCATCGTTTTTAAGTGTCTTCGGTGCTCGAAATTTTCGTTAGTTTAAGAAAGCAATCCACAAAACCAACATTTTATGGCTTTTTGGCAAAGCTGAAACATTGTGACACAATGAAAGAAACAGCAAAATATGTAAAGGTGGGGCTCATTTTATACAAATGAATCAAGCTGCTTTGCCCATTTAACCTGCCTCTTACTCCCCCCCCCCCCCCATGGAGTAGCGAACGGCTGATATGGTTTTATTTCTATTTTTAAAGTAGTCAGCTCATGACTGCCTGAAACATAGGCGTAGGAAGCTTTTCGAGACGGGGGAGGGGGCTGAGCCTTGTTTCGGATCGCCGACCTGGGGGAGGGCCCCTTCCCCTTTTGTAAATCTTTTGGTATTTGAGGGTACTCAGATGCAATTTGTGCAACATTTTGGACAAACCTTTAGGAAAATTACTGCAAATTTTTGACATTTCTTACAGAAAAGACAAATATGGGGTTTTTGCCCTTGGATATTGGGGGGCAGAAGCATACTTCGGCCCCTCACATTTTTGACGGGGGCTAAAGCCCCCATTCCCCACTTCCTACGCCTATGGCCTGAAATGGTTTTTGAAGAGCTTTCGAAAACCACATGGGGCATCGCTGTAATACATAATAATAACCATAATCCTATTGTACTATCCGAAGCTGACCATTAATATTGCCGGGGGGTCTTCCGAACCTCCTTGAATACGGACTTGGGTTTACCCCCCTAAACAAAATTTCTTGGAGCCGCTAATGTCTACTACAAGTCTACTACAGCTTAGCAGCGTGAAAACGTCCACACATACGCAGGACTACCTTGACCCTGTCCCTAGCAAAACATGCGAAATTCAGAGTAAAATTCTTTACTTATTGAAAAGCGGACAAAACACGGAAATTGGCGGAAAACGTGAAGATCACGAAAAATGAAAATTAGCAAAACAGAATTTCAAATTTAGAAAACGGAAAAATTTTGGCTTTAAATTAGTCAATGTTGGTTTCAAAGACTCCAAGATGACATTACATACAATCCATCGTGATAAAAGTTGGAAGAAAATTTCAGCAGAGCCCATTACCTAAAAGGCAAATCACCTCACCCAAGACAGTTCCAATTCTCTAAGTTACTCCTCTCCCCTCCGAAAACTGTCTTAAGCTCCTCCTTATGCAAACACAAACCTAGTTTATTGCTTGAGGTCAAACCATGGTGAACACACAAGGAACTGACATAGAATCAAAACACTCGCTGTGCATGCTGTATTCTTTGAGCTAATCTCACTGCATCTTTTGAATTTAAAGTCGATCAAAAAGGAGAAACCCATTAAAAAGTTTGGTTTCCACAACCAAAATGCACTAATGGTGATGAGTGTCTGTCTTTAACTTCAAATAAATGCATTGTGAAAGTAAACTGGAGTATAAACAAAATCATTGTTAAAAATGTTCTTACACTATTTATGTTTCCCAAGATATCCACACACTGACGTCGAATTACGTCAAATCTTGGCCGCTCAGCTCTTGATGTTTTCCAACAAGATAGCATAAGACTGAAACTGGAAATGATTACATAATGGTGTCCGTAATTAATGCCACAAGACCTCTCGCACGACGTTAACATCTTATTAATCATCTAAATAATAACTGTAATTGCTGATGTCAACAGTTAAACAACTTGAATTTAGAACACTTTTTTAGCGCATTCAAAAATGAAACTTGCAAACTATAGTTTGCTCAAACAAAATGATCATCAACACAAATTTACAGTAAGGTCTAGTGTCACTTCAGTATTTAATATACATATGAAAATATTTACATTGCGCCAGGACAACGAATTGGTCTTGATAATATCTTAGATTGTCTGATATGCCGTTCTACTAACGTTTTGGTCATGCCTGCATAAGGAAAGTCACCTACAAAGAAAAACGTACCAGATATTAACGAGCGCAATGTATCTCATATTTAATGAATAATGAGCTGAAGCATAGTAAGTGTATGTATATACATAAATATCTATATATATATATATATATATATATATATTTCCCTAAATGGTCACTTTAGACGACATATCGGGTGAAAAAAATGGTACTTTTAGGCGACATTGACATTAGGTGTACATGTACGTGTCGCCTAAATGTTTACATGTTATAACAACCATTCCCTGCTTGCTTTTTTCAAAAGTTTTGAAATATATTAAAGTATCCTAGCGCCCTCTGTTTGGGGTTACTATAGGTAAGTTGCACTAGAATCCCATTATATATTAATTTACTATTGAAATTTGGGGGTGTATATCATGCATGTAAAAAATTGGTATGTTAGGTGTACACACCCTTATTGCGCAATACCAATTTATTACTGTCTTATTTAATAAAACGTTATGTGTACGTCACACAGGTAATTGGATATATATTCAACATGAGGGCGTTCCTGAAGATCATTAGGGTATTTTTTTGTCTAATTTTTACCCGCATGAATATGCAAATATATTTAATTAACTGGTTGTCGCCCAAAGTGACCATGTTTTACCGTGTCGCACAAAGTGACCATTTAGGGTTATATATATATATATATATATATATATATATATATATATATATATATATATATATATATATATATATATATATATATATATATATATATATCAAGGTTAGTGGTTAATAACCATGGCCTTTTGACAGCTCTGTATCATGCCCATTATCTCGAGCTGTTACACTTTTCAGATGTCTTATTATGTATGCACAACGATTTTTATAACACAAAAGCATACTTCTGCTGTAAAGAAAGGTTATCTTATATTGACATACCAAGCGAAAATATTTCCCACAAAACGACAGCAAAGTTCCAAGCATCGCTAGCAGCTGTATACTCCTTTATAAAGAGCGTCTCTGGTGCTAACCACGCGGTTGGTGGATGTTCCTGAGCAATACATTTTAAAAAACAAAAGGTTCACGGTCAGCACTTACTTATCGAATCTCGAATTCTATTTGGTAAGATGTAACAGAATGGAACAAACTGCATAGTATAGCTATAGAAGTTTATGTAGGGGGAATTTGAAGTCTTAAATTGGAGAAGACACTCAGGCGGAATACCAGACGGCGCCGAAGACGCCTCGGTAGGCCTCAGGGCGTAGCCTGACCGTATGAGTCACGTCGAGGGTCCATGGGGCAAAACGCCAAACGCCCTGCGGTATTTAAAGAATTAATACTATTCCGAATTAATCATTTGGCTATCTTAACGCTCATCGAATATGCACTAAGCAGATCACAAAAACACATTTTGACCATTTTTTATAGCCTCACTCGGATGACCAGGTCATTCTTATATTGAAGGGGGTTCAGCTTTTCGGTTGTTACAATGATAGTGGAACAGTTTGTACCAAGCTTTAGAACCCACAATATGTTCTGCGGGAAGAAATCACGAAACAATCTGTAAAATAGATTCGCGCGAAGCGCTCCGAAGAAAACAGCGTTATTTAAGACATTTTATTGTAGCCTATTGTTTTTCTTTTATTTAATGCAATGTTATCTATACATAAAAAATCCCCAGCTTTCCCCCAGCCTCCTGTTCTTTTTTGTTTCATTTTTGTCGATATTCAAGGACAAGAGACCCCATAAGTTTTTTATCATTGTGAAAAAGAAAGAAAATCAAAATTTGTGGTAATAGGTATAAAAAATCCCACATCTATGAAATGTTGTTATGGGTAGTTCATATATAGACATGACCTTTGGGCGTTCACAGTATAACTTGTCAGGGAAGAAATTTAAATGGAGGCTGCATCTTTATAAGTTGTGGCCTGCAAAGCCTTTAAGCGCAAGTGCCTAAGGCGCAAAGCCAAAGGGTGAGGAAAATTTTACTTAAATTTGATGGCTCTTGAGTCCATACTGGGCCATTGCGTCCCCCAGGTGTACTCTGGAATGGTAATGAAATTTTAATTATGATGATTGTAAATTTAAGAAAGCAATCGTCGGTCAGTTCGATGTGGATGGTGGGGAAAGTGAAAATCGGTGAGGATTGCAAGGGTTTTGGAAGTAGCAATTTACTCAAGCTATCCTACAGGAAGTAAAACGAGAAAAATATACAAAAGCTTCACTACATACAGCACTACTAATGAGGAAATGCAATTTCCTATAAACGAGTAGGGTTTTGAATTATCCATAATATTCAAAATCCCCTCATTTATTTCCAGGTCTCGCTTCCGTTCTTTTATTCTTGCATTTTTTATTACTTTTTAAGGTCTGAAAAAAGTGGTGGGATTGCCCCCGTTGCTCTCCACCGTAATCCCGTCCATGGTAATGGTCTTTGTAAGGGAGCTCATTTAGAAACTGTTCGTAACATTTATTTCAAATGCAAAATTGGAAGTAAAATAAATAATCGCAACTTTAACTTCAACATCGCAAGTCAGCTCCATAGAATAAATGCGAGCTTAAAAATGACTTTTTGGTAGTCTTGTGGCCGTGCGTCCTTACGAATGATTATTCTAAATTATAGTCATGCTGTATTAAATATCAAATACCTTTTCCATTACTTCATTGATTCTTTGCATGGCCATCTTTAATGGGTGTATATCATACAACTTGCATCGGACTTGTCCCGTTAGGAGTACTTTACGTAGACATAGAGCTGGATGACAAAACTAAAACAAAATTATTTCTGTCATTATTAACTCACCCATCCACACTTAACTTTAGATAAAATAATATAATTTGCTCCTCAATGCTGCATTGTTGCTTGTACATAAATGACATAAAAACATAATTTTACTATTTAAGTTTTTATAAGAATTAGTTTCGGCCCTTGATAGTTCTGTAAACGTCGTTGTCACAATTGTACGATATAGAATGAAAACTTAAATTTGATGCTTTTGCAATTACGGGCGAATTTTAAGTAAAGTTGGAGTATATAAATAGTACAACTGCTCATACTGAGATGCTAGTAAAGTGATCACAAAATCTGTAAGTAGCAATTAAATGACTTCTGGGTCGTTGCTAGTCGATAGCGTGCGACTATGTTCTGGGAAGAACAGATTAGTTTTATTATATATTCAACATCGTACTAGTTGCCCTTAGAGTCTCCACGGCAGAATATATATCAAGGCCACAGAACATTTACCTTTTGTGATTCTAAAAAGGACATTCCTTCTGCTATATCCCGTGTAAAGGACAGTAGTTCTTGAGTCTGACGTTTAACCACCGATGCCTTAACAACCATGCTATACTCACAGATCTGAGATACTCCAGCATGTTGGTAACGGGTCATTATGAACTCCCGTAGGTTGCCGCACTCCACGTACTCAAAACAAATCGAGTACGGCACTTTGAAATAAATACATGTGGACATGTCGTTAAAACAACGAATGCACATTAGTTGGTATTGACATCAATTATGCATGTTGGTGATACGCATACAATGTAAACGTACAGTTTGCTTAAAGGGGAAGAAAAGAATGTGCTCCTTATGCCGGTTCATAGACCCATATTAAACGTTTTAATTTTATCATAGGCGAATTCATAACTCTTTTATGGACAAGTATAAGTATGAAACGAAAATGATCAAAGGGATTTCGAACTGGATCGCTGAACTAATTCATATAATACTTTTTCTTTTAAACAAGAAGTGGTTTCTTTTTAAACTAAATTGAATCAAAGGTCGACTAAACTCAGGTTTCTTGCCATATTGACCACAGAAATTTTGGATTGTTTTCATTAAAAGGACTAGCTTGATAATTTTTTGTTTCCACTTCTTGTAAGACTCATCATGATTCCTTGTCTTATTAGGACCATGGGTTTTTAGAGTCATGAGTTATATGTTTCCGGAAGGAAACCGTAGCTAAGAGACTACTGTAACTAGAAAATGTGGTTACGAAAATCGTAACCACTTACTGTCCATGATTGTTTCTGTGCTGGTATTTTGAAATGTCCTCAGTGGTTATGCTAGCTCAGTAGCGTAGCCAGGATTGTGTCATGGGGATGGTTTTGGAGTACGACATGAGGGAAAGGTCTAAGGGGAGGGAGAAAAACGGCTATTTTAGGTCTCCAGTTGCAAAATGGTGCAATGTTTGTGCCTCAAATGTAATAAAGTTTATAGTGATCATGTGTTTTTGCAATTAAATTTTTCAAGGATGGGTCATGGGGGCTTTCAACCCCCAAAACCCTCCCCGTGGCTACGCCACTGTGCTAGCTTTAGAATATCGCTCTTTCAATTTTCAGTGTTGGCACAGTGAAGATGTGAGAAAGATCGACCAAATCCGTCAGACAATAGGCCTATATGTACTTGAAGATAATTAAATCCTCTTTATGTACCGAAATTTGAGTGACAGATCACTTTGCTTTTACTGTTTGACTTCGAGAAGCACAAATTTTGGGCTTTGCATGCAGGAAATGGTAGGCCTACTCTCAAGGTCTTGTGGGAAGTATTCAAAAATATTTCATGTCTAAACAAATAAGCCTATAGCTGTACTTCTCCGCAGATATCATCACAATGGACTAGCAACTCCCTGCTTATAGTAGGCTGCAAGCTTTGTTCATTTCTTGCTTCAAAATGCTTCAAGAAATCTCACCTGTCGTGATTGACCTTGCCTACATACTCTAAGCAATCGACCAATCAGCAAACGCGACAGCACTTATAGCCGTACAGTGTGTGTGTGTCAATGGCAGCTCCCTTGTTTTACGACATAAGAAGCGTGCGTAGAGTAGGCCTACTGTGTGCGAAATACGACAGTACGACCATGTGCCACAATATACTGTAGGCCTACTACTGTTTAGGTAGTTTGACTTACTCAAGCCATTCTTAACAAAACAATAAAATACAAAACTGCTAAAATAAAAACCAACCATGCTCAGCCCCATTCCAACCAAAAGTGACCAAGTAGTATCGTTCCCATCTACATGATTCACTCTACATAATGAGCTCAATGGTAGAACAAAGCACTCAATGAGAATCAAGAAACATTGAACGAAAGAACTGCTTCTCGAAAATGAGAAGCGTGCCTAAGGTACTGTCCATGACGTCATGGACAGTACAATTATGTTTCGAACTAGACCGGGAAATCTTCTCATCCCAGACAGTTCCAGTTCTCCCAACTGAGCTAGTTCTAGCCCCGCCCATAACTGTCTTTAACTTCTCCTTGTGCAGACACAAACATAGTTTATTGCTTAGGCCCACATCCTGGTGAGTAAACAAGGCTCTATTAATTAATCAAAACCCTTTCTGTGCATGCTGTGTAATATGAGCTGCTCTGCATCTTTTGAATTTTGCAACTCTGATGCCAATCAAAGAGTAGTCCGACACCAATAAAGACTTTTGCTTATCCCTTTGTAAAAGTCAATCTTGTGGTGATGCAAATCGTTTTTTAAATAATTTAAGTAATACTGTTTCTTTTAAACAAGACCTGGTTCCTTTTTAGACCAAATTGAATCAAAGTTTGACTAGACTCCGGTCTTTTGCCATATTGACCGTAGCTAACAGACTAATGTAATTATAATGACACTTTGTACTCTAAAATGGAATGTGAATTTATTAGGTAACGATCGTATAATTTAAAAACGACAATATATTCAAGCAGGTACAAAAAATGTCATACCTTTGGCACAATGATTCGTAGGTAAGAAATTATTTACAATGCACATTCAGTCAGCTGGTGAACTTTGTTTTCAAGAAGCGAGGTTCGCAAAGAAAACTGTTCACCACTTTTAGCTCATAAATAGTCTCTTCGCTAAGATTTTCCAAATTTCTAATACTCTCATATTCGTTATCCTCGTGAAGCGCGATATGTTTTTAGGGAGTACGGTAAGTGTCCAAATTAGTCGGTGAGACTGAAACGTTTGATTATGATTACAGGTGTTTGCTATTTGTGTCATTTTGATGAAACGCATCAAGAATATACCACTTTAGTTAAGCATGCCTGAACGCTGAACTGAAGTGAAGCTAAAATTAGCAAGAGAACACAACGGGAGATGAGCGCCAAGCTGTGGGAAGCTTGAAGATGAATTTTGGGAACCGTGGCCTGTGATGTCACAATAGCGTAGCACCGAAAAATGTTAACAAACCCATGAACACAAGTTCTATGCCTAGCAACGGAATACGGCCAAGTTTGTTTTCATTGGCAACTCACCACCTAACCCAAATGCCCGTAAGACCGTCCCCACTAATCCAGCTTCAGTGAATATACAGAGGCACTCCCCAATTCCTTTGACGGTTCACAAAGATTTGTCACTCCCGCGATTTGCAATTTTTAATAGCGAATGAATCACCAATTTTTCAGAAAATTAAGAAGAAAGACGGTATTTACAAACCATCCATCGTGGATATTGACAGAACATCAACGATATTTTCGTGAATTTGCAGTTTAAGCAACTTCTCCGCCAGTTTTTTAAAGACGAATGCTTTCTCCAAGGTACTTTTAGCTGAAATCAAAACAACACTAACTAGATCAGTATTCAAGTGAATGAATAATAATAATGAATAAAGAAAAACAGTAATAACTGCATTAGAAAGAGTACTGTGTCTTATTAGAAGGTACTTAATACGTGCAACAACAAAACACTGTTAAGGAAACCAGTGAAGAAGTGGAATTTTATCCTAGTCAAAATTTTTTTCCACAAAACTACAAAACATACCATATAAATAAAATAGATATTGGTATCTGCTATGATACGATGTGTGAACTTCCATTGTAGCTACAGACGGGCCTTACCCAATTGTAACAAATTTACATCAAAGATAGCTTTTCTTTTGTTTGACTTTGGAGGAATATTTCAACAATTACTCTACATAAGCAGGCAATGTGCTCCTCCGAAACCCTTCAGAAAAAAACAGATTACGTTTATCTTTCTTACAATGCTATTTTCCAGGGTACACTGCACCCTCTGCAATAAGTCATCATGACTTGGTTGTAGACATGAAAGTATGAACAATTCCATTGATATCCCTGTCAAATTTCGTATTGACGAAGTGGACACTATATAAAGTTCGATTTAGCTGTAAAAGGCACCTCGGACACTTCTAAGTCAGAAGGATTCACAATCATTGGCCGACAGGATGCCTTGTATGAAATTATAACCTAGTCACTTCTTTACCGGGGAAGACAGACTACATTAGTAGACGGTTTACAGCAATTCATATTAAGGCTTTTTAGTCATTGTGTGAGCCCAGTTTTTTCTATTTTAACTTGAAAATTCTGTTTAATACACCTGAAGTTTTATGTTTTTACCATGCCGCTACACATTTGTGCAAACCATTCAGAAGGTATTTTCGCAAAATGCAACCCTCACGTGATTTGAATTTGCATAAACATATCCTTCATCCTTCAGATGTGTTTGGTGACGAATCTCCCCTATGAAGATGTTCGTTCATGTTCAGCGTTTAACGGAGGGAAATCAAAAATTGACGTTTCCTACATTATCGTAAAGCAATTTTCTTCTTTCTAATAATTTAAACCACTGTGGTTTCTTTGTCTTTTTAGATAGGTCAGGAAACAAAATCAAGCACTAAAGCCACTTGTTTTAATCCTCTTCGGACTCTTTACTACATATGCGCACATGGAAATAAGCAAGCACACCAAGAAGCTAATCTAATACGCCACCAATTCAATACGTCTTTTTCTACATGAAAGTGATCCTTTTAGAGGCATGCAGCAAAAAGCTATAGATGTAGGTGATCTCTCGTTACAAACATGAGCAGGGCTGTCTTAACTTTAGTTAGATTGGCCGCAAAAATAGTTCCTGGTCAACTCCATCCCATCGCACGGACAATTACCATCTCGACATTTCCAAATTTTTGGGTGGGGTAGGATGACTGAGTTGTTATTGTAATGTATGTTTATTTTCCAGGAGGAAAACGTACTGGGTGAAAACTGTCTTGGTGATAATTTTTCGAGGGAGGGTTGTCCTGAGGGAGTTGTCAGGGTTGGAATTGTCTTGGAGGGAGGGGCGAGGCGTCCGGTGTTTCTGTGGAAATAAGCTGAACAACGGACTGGATTGGAACTACCTGCAAGTGTTTTGATAAAACAGGAACGTCTCTGTTGGCCTTGCGTCGTTACAGTGCCCTTCCAGTACTCATACTCAGATGTTGTCTTTACTTGCACCTCCAGACTGACTTCAAAATTAGGTTCATTCAATTCTTCTGGTACTTTTTGATTAGTATATACCGTTTCTGTTGAAATGGCGATATTAAAGGACTGTAACATTTGGAGAGAGCTATGAATTTCGAGCTGTTCTCTTTACTTTGCATTCACGTTTGAAGTCAAAGGTAATAATTATATTCGACAGTAAATTCACCAAAAAAGGAGGGAAACTGCATCAGGGTGACAGTTAGCTTTTGGAAACATATGGGGCAACTCTACAGCATTGTTGCACTTAAACCTTCAGTTTGTGTCCATTTTTGAGCTCGAAATAAAAGTTAATGTGCTTGAATATTACACTCACACTGCAGTTCTTCTAAATACTTAAAGCAGCATTTCGAAAATCCTTTCAGATATATTTATTATATTAGTTATAAAGTTCCGTCTATTTGTCTATTCAAAAGAAAAGTTCATTCATGTACACTATTCAAGGCATGGTACTCTCTCTATGCTTCAAAGGTTTTAATTTACGACATGATTACCTTTTAAAAGTTGTCAACCAAGATATACTTATATACTTTTGGTGTTACTTTCACGCTAGAAACCAGGAAGTGTTACCTATGTAACACTTTGAGTAATAAATGTAGAATGACGTACCAGATGTAGAAGGTATGAGAATCGAGGCTGCGCGATAAGTTTCACGCGCACGGTTGTTTGATTTGCGTGGGTTACTATATAAAGTAGAAACATTCATAACCAGTTAAATGCAATGGTTTGTGCTTTATCAAATGATCTACAGAACAATCTTCAATTGTGTTTCAGTGGCAACACTTAAAGCTTTAGTGTTTATGAACATGAGAGATCTTAATAATCAAAAGAAATATTTGGTATGATAGTCTAGTTTTCCGTGACTGGTGGGGTAAAGCACGAGGAAAACAAAATAAAATAGCACAATAGCATACTAAGATGATGTGATAAACGGAAAATGGACAATACCAAGTACAACTTACATTTGTAGATGCCCGGCATGACGGCTGTCTGAAGTGGGGATTAAAGATTTTTGAACGTGAAAATTTCCTCAGGGTACTAGGATTACAAAGAATTGTTACTAGATACTCAGCGCCCTAGAGACGATTGGCTATAAGAGAAACTTGTGAAAGCAACCACCCTCCACGTTTTCTAGGTATGACCTTCCTTTAAAAAGCAAAACAAGGAAAGATAGCGCCATACGGAAATTGTGGTAAAACCGTTACTATACAAGTGAGTTTTCTTTGTTTAAAAAAAAGACGTGTTTGTGCATGATAAAACTTACATAATCAAATCATCCTAACCAAACCCAATGCGCGAAGAGCTGTTGCCACTAAGGCTTATTACAGGTACAATTATACTTAGGTTGATGCAACTGCGTGAGACATTGCATATTCACTAGTACTCAGATAGACGTGGTTTCGGCTGCTTAAAACGAGAATACATATATTAGAAATAGACTGCAAATATTCACTGTTTTGGCACTAATTTATTTAAATTTAACTACTTTTATTATCACTTTAGTCACTAAGTGAATAACTTATTTTTTTTTGTTTGGCGGGGGAGGGGGGGGGGGCCGAGGAGCTGCAGCCCCTAACCAAATATTTTTTGTGAAAATTCGGGCAATAGGGTAAGAATTTTTCGGGCACCTATACTGAAAGAAAAATAATGCAATGATGTAGCTCAAGGTAATCAATAGTTTAAAAATTTCCTTGGTAATTACAGTTTTGATTTGAATAAACCAGCACCCATACATTTGGTATAAATTCACCAGTGTGCTCTTTAATGGTGAAACTTATATTATGATTATCAGTGGTGTATTTAGGAGGCCATTGGGCCGTGCCCCCTCAGTGATGTCGATCTTCTTTCTTAGTACCTAAAATACGTCAATTTTTTAACACAAAATTTACTTTAAAAGGTAGCATATGTGGCACCAGATTGCATGTAAGGACGCGTATGTTTTTAAAAATTTTCAAAGACCTTGGATGCTTCCCCTAGGACGGTAATCACACAAAATAATGCATGCCCCTACAACAAAGAAAAATCCTGGCTACGCCATTGATTATTTTTATTATTATTGTGACGGCTTCCCCCCAAAATATAACCAATATGGAAGGGTAGTAACACAGCAAATGATTGTAATTGGCATGAGGTGTGATAACCCATGTATGCTAATTATATCTACATTTAATGTTGAACATGTTGAACGCGTAAAGCGTGATAAAATCTTGGATTTATTTTTCGGGCAAGTCGTTACATCCCCCTACCCACCATAAATTGGAGACAACTCATCGTTAGTTAAAAATCATAAAAAGTGGATACGAAACAGTCACGTTACTCACTTTTGCGTTTGAGCAGGCACAACAAACATCCGACTGAAACACATGCACTTGCAACAGCGATCACTGAAATAACAACTTTAGGATTGGACCAGAACGTACCACGTTTGTTTGTTATACATTGCTTCGAAGCTATGAAAAAAATTTATATATTTTTTATTTCAAATTTAATTAAGGGATACCATAATAACGTTTCCTCAGGGACTTCTAAGGTTAGTATTGGTGTTTTATGTGTGCTTAGACACCGCTATAATTACGGCAATATTTGGGTATTTCCATATTTCGGTGAATGAAAACAGTTTCTCCTACAAAGTCTACCACACCTTTTTCTGCTACGAGAACCACACAACATAGTACGGTGGCTTAAAGCCACAACAGGGGAATATAAAATACGCCTTTGTTAGGTTACCTCCTTCGAATGTTTGGACACCCGAGAGCAGTATATGGTCGGCAAGACTTTTCTCTGTACTTAACAATTTTTGCTTCCATTATTATAGCCTGAGTTACTGGTTGTTCCATATCACGTGCCTTATTATTTACAAGTTGCTGCTTGTGTGTTCTGGTTTTGTTGTTTCTTCATGACTGGGTTTGAGGTTGAGTAATGTGATGTGCTGTTTTGTGGACCAACTTAGACACGAAATGTTCTGCAAATTGATGAACTGTCTCATAACTGGGCTTTCAGCTGGTCTTGAAAGGAATTACCCCATACATAACCACCCGTTATCCTCTAAATCCCTTTCCTGCCAATCCCTTCATCCCTACCCTACCATTCCTTTATCTTAACCTTACCGCAGTGACGAGAGGAGTTATTACAAGATAACAAGAAAGTTTTCAGACGAAAACACACACACAAAAAAATATTCAAATTTCATTATGTTATCATAGCAAAGAATAAAAAGTTTGCTCTGATTGGCGGTATCAAGGAATAAACAGTTTGCTTTAACTGGCGGGAAATCGCTCTTAATAATATATACCTTAGTTCTGGAAGCTCAGGCCCCCGCCGAGAGTTTCGTGGTTTCAGGTTGCCGTTTTACTCTCAAATAATAAGTTCCTGGTTTTTTATGAAAGTCTTGAAGATCGCGCGTCACCTTAACGTTTTATGTTAAACTTTATCATCAATTTGCTCGGGATGTTAACCTCTGCACTAATGGTATTATAGATAAGCATTTCAAGTGTTTGGTTATGGTAAATTACATTTCAAAGATCAGTAATACTTACAACATGAACCTGGGTTTATTGTAAGGGACACGTTTTTGTCCTTTATGAAAGGACCGCTGCTCCTACAGGATACGTTCTCAGTTTTGCTGGTGTTGTGATACTTTAATAATAAAGTGTAGCTAACGTTGTGGTCTTTATATTCTGATCTATCATGAAACGTTTCCTTCAATTCCAGTTGATCATCTACATACCATGACAGACTCACATTACCGTAGGCTCCCTCTAGAACACATTCAAAAATAATTTCAGACAGAGATCCGTTGGTTGTATCATTGCCTATACTGACGGAGGGTATCTCCCGAATGTATAGTGTAGTCTGATCTAAGTAAAAAGATATCATGATCAGGTACGTGACGATACTACACCTAATTTGACACTTGTTATGTCTACGAAAGTATGAAACTTAAATTTTTTGTGCCCGTTTTGTTATTTATTAGTGTGTCCTATTTATTAGTGTGTCCTGCGTGGAGAGCAACGAAGACTTAAAGCATATAAAATTAATAGAATTGGTTATCTTTCAATTTCTTTGAAGGTACGATAAATCATCAGAGGCCAACTTCTTCACAATACTCACCTTTTAAATTTAAAATAAACTTTCGAATAGTTTTCTTCAAATTTCCAGCACACTCGTAGACGTCTTCACCACTAATAATACCAGAAACTTCTAATGATTCTAAAGTTGGATGACAGGAATTTCTTTTGAATGGTCCTATGCCAGTTAAAACACCATTTCTAGATATTGTTTCCGAATTTCGGTACCACCACATGTTGTTCGTTTTGTTTGTAGGACAGACCAAACAGGTTTTTCCTATTGGTTCCTTACTGCAAGATACTTCATAGGACGACGATGGGATTGTTTCTGGACAAAAATTTGAACTTGCAAAAGACGACACTGGTGAGTTATATAAAAATAAAAAGATGATAAAAAGTGATGCAATAACATCTAAATTTATAAAAAATGCAAAAATGCATTCCTGTGTGGCGCAAGTAAAGTTGTCTTTTAAATATCGACTTCAAAAGTTAAATTAGGAAACATGTTCTAAAGATGAGTAAACTTACCTCCTAAATTTGAGGTAATTGCACACAGGAATATGGAAAAGAATTTGAAGTTCATCGTTAGTCTAAGTAACGGCTAGCCTTACAACATTTCCCTTAATTTGTGTTAAGTGTATTGTAGTTACAAAAATCTGAGATAAGCGAGAAAGCAATGAGACTTTTGGTTTCAGCACAAGCAATACAATACCTTTACATGGCCGTTGCGTATTTTATACTAAACTGATATTACTCGTTAACTTTCGTGATGACATATAAAGAATCTTAAAAACAAAGACTAACTCAAATTTATAACTTATCACGACACTACCCACGTTACAATTACCGTAATTGCTTAATTAACCAGTATCCAGGTATGATCAATTGAGCAATTAACTCCATTAATATTCGATGTAATAAACTGCAATTGGGCTATAAGGTCAACAATACTCTTGTTCATCGGGGAACATGCCCTGTCACAGAGCTGTGCTGAATACCTTTGAAATGGGTGTATCTTTAACTATCCAAATAGATTATTTTAGGATGTCATGTTTGATGCCCAGTTTCAAAAGTCTCTAGGAGTCGTGTTCGTCGCGGTGTTTTATCATTGATTTCTACGTCCGAAACGTGTAATCCACAGTAAAATACATAACAAGTGGAACGGACGTCTAGTACTAGTTGAAAGGTTCTTTTTATGCTCTTGTGGTTTACAGAATGCAATAATAGAGTACTTTTTACGGTACTTTTACATTTAATGGATCTGAGTGAGTTGATGTCTAACATCAACGATTTTAACGCATATTTCTAAGCTCAATGCGGAAAAAATGCAGGTATGAGCGAACTAGCACTCGTCAGCATCTTTGCTCTGAATCAAGTAGGACTGTTTTTGTGTGAACTTAATACCTCTACTATGACGTCAATCCAAAGCAGACAAAAGACGATGATTAAGCAGTGTCATCGCAGGGAGTTCCTAACAACTCCCTGGTCATCTTAACTCTTTTATAATTGAAACTGACCATCATCTTCGAGTGCATATACCATGTATTACCATATAAATCGTGGGTATGAAAACAGATCATCAACAAATATTAAGACCTAAATTTTAAGGAACGGAAGGAATACTTCACTCTGGTATTTATAAGTAGCCCTGGCTAAAAGGAGCAATAAACTGGCAAAAAGTGTAAGCGCTATTTTCTTGATGTACATTTCAGTTGATGCCAACAAGTTCTCTTTGTCCAAAATTCTAGCCTAGTGTTTTGAGATTTGTCCTAGCTCGCATGTAGAAAATTTCACGTGCATTCAACGTATAATATATTGCGATAATATGAATCCGGATTACTATTCTTCCAAACCATTTTCACAATGTCAGCTTGGGATCTGCGGTTAAAGATTCTCGGCCTTCCGCATTGTGATTATTTCACATAGGAGGGTCACAGCATCTACAGGAGTCACCAGACACTTTTCATATGCTGGTTATGGATGATCCCTTTTTAGAAAATAGCAAAAAATGGTGTGTTGCCTACTCGTGTATTATGAAAACAAGTTCCGAGTCTCCTCTGCCCGAGTGTCATCGAAGAATGATCAATGCTGGCTGATGGCGTACAAGGAGAGTGTAAAGAGGACGAAAGGTCATTTTTGAACGAAATCCACAACTGCCGGCTCTTTTCTTGCTAAACACTTATGGAAACTTTGAATTCGCCCTGCTACACACAGCTCCTCTTGTACAAACGTTAAAAAAGGGTTCACCCATGACAGGCATGCAAATTGACTTATTAGCGATACCATAAGTTGAATAAACATTCACAAATTTTATTGGCCATGTTGGGTACAGCTTTTATCGGGAAAATAAAAAAACGGACCAACGAATTTCCACGTACTGAGTTAGGAACCTTTAGCTATTGATTAAAGTCCTTCGAATAGCCATTTACTCAAAACAATTTTACCCTCGACAAGATCGTTCAAGTCTTCCTATCTTCCTCTTTTATGATGGTCACTTATTATGACTCTATATAAAGTCAAAAACGGCCCTTTACAGCTTTGTTCTTAGCGCTACACAGTGCGCTATCACATAGAGGCTATTTGGTTAAGACAGGACTTCCCCAATATGGAAGGCCAGAAACGTTTTAAGGAACCCCAGGATTTAACACTGCTCGGCTAGTTTGTTTTCATTTTCTTGCATGACCATTCCATTCAAGGCTTTGACAATGGATGAGATTTGCACAATCACGTTGCTGTGGAGTCTACAAACCTGTAACAGTTTGAAAATATTTCAAGTCTACCTGTTAACTTCAGTGGCGAATTCAGGACCTTACGCCCGGGGGGGGGGGGTGGGGTTGGATGGCAATCGGGTGCCCTACCTCATATATTTCACCACATACCAAAGTCTTAGAATATTTACTGTGTGTTCTACATTATAAAAAAGGAAAAACTCTACAACCTCATCCCTGGATTGGACTGCCAGTGTGATCATAGACATGCATGTCAAAGAAGATGGCTGTGCGTTCCACAAAGTCCCTCTGAAGCAAGGAAAAGTTAATTTCCCGAACACCTTGCTCAGTTAAAAAAAAAACTCAGGAATTTGGTTGAAAGAAATGTTTCATTTCAGGATTTCGTCAGGGAGAGTCAATTCATCCCCCAAGCCTTTAGCCAAGGGAAGATAGGGCGGTGCTCCGGAGAAAATATTTTCGGTCCTTAGAAATAAATTCTACCATTGCCCTAATGCATTTGAGTATCCCTAGCCCCTAAGAAAGTACCTTGCCCCCATCCCTTTCACTTTCAAATGTGGGAGTGTACCCACATCCCATACCTCCTGGCGAGGATGTCCAGACGATTACTCTAAACATTGCTTGGGAATGTCAGACTTGTTCCTCCATTATCAGGGCTTGCCAACTTGAAAAGTTATAGAAAAGGCATCAGCCGTCCTCCTCCCAACCCCACTGCCAGAGGCAGACCCTTTGCAAGATAAGTTGCTGAAGGGGACTAAGGGTGTTGTGAGGTTAACAAATATTTAGAATGGTGAAAGATAAACAGAGGTAATGTTAATTTTTGTTCTCAAACATTTTCCTGGGGTACTTGTTTTCATGGAACTACCCCGGCCCCAGATGATAATTCTAACCAAAGGATAAATACCGCCAATACCGCCTCTACTGGTCAAGTTTTTGCTTTTACTGATTTTGTTGGCTGTAACATCCTTATTCATTGATTATATTATGTTTACTGGACATTATACCGCTACAAACTTCCTTTTCAATGAGTCTCGTGAACTAAGCCAACAAACATTTCGTACTGAAGAAAACTGAAGGCTTCAGCCTGGATGCAACAAACAACAGAAGTTAATTAACGGATCCACAAAAGTAGATCAAGTGCAAAGGAGAGTGCTGTCCTAGGCTCAACAAACATTTCTTACTTAAACCAGGGAGTTGCTATTAAGACAACTCCCTGCTTAAACAGAGAGTCTCGTCATCCACAAAAGGAAACGATGTTAGCTTCATGGCTTCTGTTATTAAAGGTGATCAGTCGTCTTGAAATATTCTTTGTGACGTCAGCCTTTTCTTGACATGTTTCTGCAGTCGTCACTGTTCAAGGATACACCGTACAAGCATGGTATAGCTAATCGGTAAGCAAGAAGAGACGGCTTGTAGCTGTATACCTACTAGCTATACCGATGTCATCATAGCTACTTGTACGGTGTATCCTTGAACAGTGACGACTGCAGAAACATGTCAAGAAAAGGCTGACGTCACAAAGAATATTTCAAGACGACTGATCACCTTTAAGTTATGCCCAGGAATTTCTAAACGACATTTTTCTATCAGGAAAGATTGGAACATTACCGTGGTAAATTATGTTCCGACAAATTCAGATCAAATAATTAAGAAAACTTTAACTGATTTGACCGTTGAGGAAAAAATCGTTTCTGTTTTATTTTGGACCAACTTGAACATAGTCGTGGTATTTAATCTCCAGCACTATCAAAAAAGAGCAAGATGTGCTACATCGGTTGACAATCTAGCCCGCTTAGGTTACGAAAAACGCCTACCGAATGTTATAGGATTAGGGATAAAGAAAATAAGATCTACTGCGTTATTGCACGTCATGAAATATCATCTCACCATGAAAGCTGCAGGCACGGAGCTTCATTTCTTAAACAGAGACAAGAAATACATGAAAGGGATGAACTATTACAGAACTAAAATGAATTTCTCAAAACAGGACGATATCATTTATGAAAAGTCTCCGGGATATTTCAATGAGCGTTAAGTGGTACCGGCAAAGAACTAAGATGTCATTTCCGCCCACTGTTAAATTCATTTTGGGAGTTAGAGACCCTGTCGAGAAGACCATATTTGACCTTCACCACCCTCTTTCATTCATGGTTTTAAAGGTATTTCTCAAAACAAATGCACTTTGTTTCTGAAGGTAAGCGTTTTGTAAAAACCCCATATGACGAAAATGACAGTGTTAAGGCAAACCACACTTTCATAGATGCCAGTAACTACGCGCACGACTTTAGATCATGGCTGGATTTTTTTCCACGGGCCCAGTTTCTCGTTTTTGATGAAAAGGAAATAAAATAATTTTTTAAAGTTAAGAGGATGGAAAAATTTTTGGAAATTGATTATTTCTTCCGGTCAGATATGTTTATTGTAAAAAATGGAAAGGGTTGTTTTAAAACCAAAAGTGCAACGTATTGCCCAGGTGAGTGGGGGACTACATTTCCAAAATCAGAAGTGGAGGAAAGTTATCAAAAAATTCAAAACTATTTTCTGCCTTTGATTAAGGAATTCGAATTCCTCGTAGATAAGCACTTCGATTAGTGAGGGAAATATGTCAAAAAGTAAACAGACACTAGTGAAGTTGTAGCGCCAGCTATGAAGAGCGCACCTACGTATCCTATAGCCCCAAAAGGTTAAGAAGTGCCACCACTCAGGCTCAAAGCCACGGATACCCAAATATCTAAGAACAAGGCATTTGAAAGCAAGCTTGAGAAGCACGGGGATGTTATTTTGCGTACATTCGCATCAATCCCGGCGTTTGTTTCCCGACCGTCTTTTTCTCTATGAGAGGACATTAAATTTAAAACATTTACTTGTGTAATCAAGTTTTACTGCAGAGTTGGAAGAAACAGGAGGGCACGACGATACTTTATTGCATGCGCTTAAAGCTGCATTTTAAATCTCATGACGAACCTAGCCAATGTTTGAAAGGCTACTACTGATGAAGTTCCGCCGTATAGAGCAAGAGAACAGAAACCGGTCTAGTTGGCTTTCAAAAAACCACCCAAATGTCAATTTGAGAACAACTCATATTTCTCCAAAAGAGTGGAATATTAAGCTTTTGCTTATATCATGTTATAGCATGATCGGGTACTATTCCCTAAAAATTCAACAGTTCACCGACTTGGTAGCGTAAAATAGCGAACCACTTCACTTCTCTTTCCGGGATGAATGGGCCTCATTCCGGGATCTGATATTACACTTTTCTGTTAAAACCGCAAATGAGTCGTAAGAAAGTTTTCTGAGGTATAAAATTTTTGGCATAAGAAGCAATGTCTTAGATTTTAAAATCAAAGTTCTAGACAGACAATTTACCGTCACAAAAGTATAAGATTAAACGAATTTGATGCAGAAATGACACAATTAGCTTTAGATTTCATCGCTTTTAGGCTCCCAAAACCACAAAAGCAGCAAGTGGCTTCACAAGGGGTGAGCGTGGCGAGGTCTCTGTGGTAATTAATACCATGTGAGCTCTCACGGATGAACAGTTAGGTCTAGATCAGCGAGTTCTGTTAGAGCGACTTCTCATGTATACTTCTCATGCGACTTCTCATGTATACTAATGTTGACTACCCCCTTACTCCACTCCATGGCGTACGACCAGAAAATATATTCAATGTAACATCATAGCTATAATATCAAAGCATGACCACGCGATAAAGCAGGCGTAGAGTAGGAAGGACTTATAACCAAACTTGAGGGGCCGCCTTCGTACTCAAGTTGCGGCTTTATAGTTAGTTAGTTAGTTAGTTAGTTAGTTAGTTAGTTAGTTAGTTAGTTAGTTAGTTAGTTAGTTAGTTAGTTAGTTAGTTAGTTAGTTAGATGGGTTTAACGTCCCAGTTTCCAACCAATTGGTTTAAGTCGAGGCGACCACGGTCTTTTTTCCAGTTGTGGCTCACTGGCTTGTTTTCCCTACTCCATTCCTTATACTGAGCACCAAGCACAAAGGCAGTAGGTTCTATTTTTAAAGTCTTTGGTATGACCCGGCCAAGATTTGAACCGTAGACCTTCCGACTGCAACTCGGATGCTCTAACCACTTGGCCACAGCAGCACATAATTTCAGATGAAAGAAATGTTCAGAACTTGGTGATGAGGGAGGCACTCATACAGGAACATCTTTTGACAAATTTGTACAAGGGCTAAATTCCCCCTAGGACTGGAAGTTACCTCAGCACCTCTTCTTCTGGTGGCTGCTAGGTCTCCTCTCCCAGAGCAAGGAAAAATGCCCTAGTCTTATCCTTAATGTAAATCTCAGCTTATCTCCTTATTTAGTCAAATTATCAAAAGTTTGCCTTCCACCTAACATAGATACTCTAAAGAATAAAATAACTCCCACAGCTTCCTGTCTCGTCGTCCTTAGAAAGTTTGACAACTTACAAAGAAATAAGTCTAAAAGTTTACAAAGACATCATAATCATTGTGATGTAATTCGTCTACGGGGAACTCCACAGTAAACAGGACTATCTCCTTGGGGAAGCCTCACAAGATGAAGCAGACAAAGTGACCTCTTTCATACTCCAATGCCCACGAGAGACTGCTCATAGCACAAATAGACGGAAAGCTTAACTAATGCTTTGGAAAGTTTCCTTTGAAAGTTTCTTAATAGGCATATATCAGCAGTGAGGAATTTTGACTCATAGTAGACTATTACAGGAAAATGGAAAACAAAACAATAATTAACATTTTATCTAAGATGCTACTATCTTGCACTATGTAGATGCTGCTAGAGCACTCCCTTAGTAGAGTTAAGATTTACTTTGTCACAATCAGACAGTAGCGTCTTGTTTGATTTGTTTTATAGTTTAAATAAGACTTAGAATAGAAAACAAATAGGCTTACTTCTGCGACATTAGAAAAAGTGGTATTACTGGTGATTTTATCCACTGCCACAACTTTGTAGTTGTTAAAGAAATAAGTTTTAATTACATTGTTGGTCATGTCATGACTGGTTTTATAGTAAATAAGAGTTATGTCTGGTTACACCAGAAAACTTTCCATTAGCGGTAACCAGTAACAGTCTTTTCAAATATTGTCCACCAGTTATCCCCTGTAAAAGGGAAGTGTGTAACTTGATTTAATTGGATTAAATTGTAATACATTTTTAGTTTCTAGTTACCCTTTACATTTTCTAAGCCTTCACATGGAAACAAAACATTGTTCTACGAAAGCTACTTGATAAATAATTACTGTCTTGCGTGTACAAACAAAAGATAAATTTTCCATTTTATTTAATGGCAAATGACACCTTATTTCAAACAGCTTCCAACACACCAGTAATGCTTAAGTGCGCCTTAAATTACTCCCTCAAGCTAATCAGTTCTAAAAAAATATTTGCCAAAGACATACGGTCGACAAAAAAAAAAAAAAACAGTCAAAAGTCATGAAGAGAAGACAGCTTAGAATTATTTGTTGTCTTAAGCTATTTGCGGTCCCCGTGTAAATGAAAGTTTACAGCTACTTAAGGGTAAAGAAATGCTTTAAAAAATACTTTAAGACAAAGTTCGCTTTTCCTGGGACTGAAGCTATTTATCAAATTTTCGTTTTTTTTTGTTTTTTTGTTTTTAGTTTTTTTACTTTTTTTTCAGTTCACCGCACCCTAGCCTGAACAATGTGAAAGCATCACTTTTATTTTATATGACAAAGCAATAGGTTTAAAGGTGTACTATGGTTTATGACGATATAGCAAAGGATGTAACTGTAGCCATACATATAACTGTGTTATAACATGCTATCGCAGTGTACGACCATGACAAAGCAATGTTTAAAAACACACAGAGACCCATACACATTTACAGGTTGTGATTTATTGGTGAGTGTTAAAATCACCATAAACTTTGAAAGGTACAAAAGAGTTGTGGAATAAATGGTAATGTGAAGCACAGGCTTCATGGATATTTCTAGGGCATGTAAGCCGTTTTCATTGTAAGTTTATTTATATAAACGACATTTTACATATGTTAATTTAATCTTTGCCATGTTGACGATGCAGCTAGAGGTTGGATCAGTAATTTGCAAACTTTTTGCAGGATGAGGACTAAGCAAATGAGGATGAATTTGCATTCAAACAAAAGTTCTAAACGTCAACATGGTGTCAGTTCATGGGATCGAAGTGGAAGAGGAGGAATAAAGCAAGGGATCATATGTTGGACAAATATGGATAGCATGTGAGCCTGTAGTCTGGATGTTTTTAGGGAGTAGGCCGGAATGAGTCTCTGGGGTATTAACAAACTGCTGGGGATTAAAATGAAGAAATATAACTGTTTAAAAATCGTATTGAATGCTCTCCTCGAGCTAACTGTTTAACAGACCGCAAACTCCGACTTTGCTTGCTGTTATTACAACAGCTTAACATAGACTTTCCGCTGGTTGCTATACCTAAATGATGACAGGTAGGTAGAGAGAGTATCGGGCTGTGCGAAAAAAAAAGAAATTCAGTTGCTTCTGAAGGAATAAACAACGACGACCTCGTGGAAGGAGGCTCTGATCCCATAAATCATTCCTTTGGCCACGCCCCTCTGGAGAGCAGTATTCCGTTATTATATGGAATCCAAGGCGGGGGTCTCATAATTTCAATGGACACTTGGCATTTGAAAAGATGTTCAAAGGATTAAATTCAATAATTTAAAACAATGCTGCAAATCTCTGTTTTAGGAGGTAAAAACCTCATCTCAATAGCATGTAACGTTTGGAAAATACTTCTAATCTAAGAAATGAATTTGTTTCAGAAATGCTTTAGTGCATGATGGAAATCTGTGATATCATCTCTGCACATCGATTATGCATAGCCTTGCACATCTTTATGGAACTGACAACACTGTAAGGAATGTTTAATAGCTGTGTTTTCTAAACCCCTTAACCCGACGTATGGTGTAACTTAATGCTAGGTCTGAATGAAAAGATATTCAAACATTCCAACAGTAACAAATTTCAAACTGACAAACAGAAAGGTCAATTATGAAGAAAAACAAACGTATCCTGAAGCAATGTACCCACTTTACATTGCATACTCTAATTCTGATTAGGACAAGCCTATCTTGTGAAAAAATAACCAATCTTTAAAATGAGATATCATGTTTTAGGAATGGGGAATTGCTACAGGGTTAGTAAGACATGTACTGGTATATATATTTTTTTCACATAGGACCCTTGCAAAATTTTACTGAAATATGCCTTAACGTAGACTCATTATACCCACAGTACACACAGAACAGCAAGTATACACTCCTAAGCAGGAGAACGGAGGGGGTGATTGGAAAGCAAGGTGACCATTCATCAAAAAATTAAAATTAGAGAGTATTATGATATTACGGACAGTAGCAGTCATTTTGCAAATGTCATGTGTTTCCTACTGGACCACTCAAACCCCGGTCACATAGATTAATATACAGTAGTGCGAGGCGTCTTAACTTTAAATTATCCCCCCCCCCCCCCGCTTTCCTCTCTTGGGTTTTGTTCTTGCGAACCAACGCCATTATCCCCCGGATGTAACTTATAGAAAGAACGACTGTTTTAACAGGTCTAATCATTTTTCCACGTTATCAGAAAGGATTAGTGGGGAATACAGATAGCTGATGTGAAATTTGATGTCTAAAAGTGAAGGCTAAGCCAGGGCAAAAATTGCATTAGCACAGAAGACACGGAGAACCCTTGAAGTATAGGGACCAGCCTTAGTTTGGGAACAAGACGGCAAGTCCTCTGGAAGCATTGAGGCATTTACAGAGTAAAGACAATTGCAATGAAGCATTTGACTATATCCAAGGGGCATTGGCTGATTAGTAGGGGAGTGACAAAATAAAAATTTGAAGACATCTTTAATAGCCGAGCCATAGCTCCACCTTTGGAGGTTGTAGATACCTCCCTGCTTGAAAAAGACAGGTATTTGATGTGCAACAGGGCAGCAAGGAGGTTTTTGGTACGTGCAGTCAGGACCTGTGGGTGATAATGGAAATTAAACACCCACGCAAATTGTTCGTCAAGTAGTAGTAAGAAGACAAATACGTATAGAAAGCTCCTCGTCGAGCACACTGAAAAATAGAGATACCACATGTGCTAATATTGTTTTCGTTTAGTTTTTTTATTTGCAGATTATCCACTACAACCATCCATTTTTTTTTCTTTTTTCTTTTTATATTTTGTGAAAATTTACCCCGTCCCCCTTTTTTCGTGACATGCCGAAAGTAAGCATAAGAAGAATCCGTCCAAAACACTGTGGCGTATGCATACATGTATATGTGTGTGCGTGCGTGAGTGTGTGTGTGATAGTGGCACTTTGCGATTGAACAAGTTATCTCAAGATAAAAAGGATGGACACTTTAATTCTTAGTATACAAAATGGAATGAATTTGCCAAATTGAGAGAAATAGCCTTATCTATTTTATGGAGGTCAGAGGCTACGCCCCTCCCCTTAGATCCCTCCCCCAGGATGACACCTTTATATAGTGACAAAGGAAGGATCTCCACTGATGTATACAAACGCAGGGTGAATAAAAAATGGTGCAATTTACCCGCCGCCACTGCAGTTAGTAAAAACATCCAGCCAGTCGGAAAAATTAGAATCCACTAAATTATGGACATTTTCCAGCCATGTACGATCAGCTCCAAAAATATCCCAAAGATTGCACCGTTTTGCACCCACGCAGCCTTTTATTAACAAAAAATTTCTCAAAGAGGAGGAGAGCCCCTTAGATTCCTCCCCCAGGATGACACATTTATATAGTGACAAAGGAAGGATCCCCACTGCTATACAAAACGCAGAGCGCATAACAAAGTGCAATTTAAACGCCTCCACTCAGTTGGGAAAAACATCCAGCCTGTCGGAATTTGGGACCTTCACACCCCCAAATATATCACCCTAGCAACGGGACTGGTCGGGTCCATGATCTCCGACAATAATCCACGCTGCGAAGCGTTGTTTCAGCTATTTTGGGACATGATGAGAATAACATCTTGAAGTAATTCCGTGGACTCCGTGTATGTCACCTGGCAGATCATCTATGAAGGTCATGTCAACTTTGAAATGATAATTCTTATTAGAATAGGACTTCATAGGCGTAGGAGGCGGGGGGCTGGGGGCTGCAGCCCCCCCCCCCCAAAAAAAAATTTTTTTGAAAATTCGGGCAAAATGCTGAGAATTTTTCGGGTACCAACTGAAAGAGAAATAATGTAATGATGTAGCTAAAGGGTATTAATAATTTAAAAACTTCCTTGGTAATTAATATAAAGTTCTGATTTGAATTGCACCAGCACCTATATATTCCGTGTTACTTCATCAGTGTGTTTTTTTTTTTAATGGTTTAACTTATATTCAGTGGCCGAGTGTATTTGAGGGGCCATATCGCCATGCCCCACCCTCACTGATGCTGATTTTGTTCTACCTGAAATACGTAAATTTTTTAACACAAATTTTACTTCAATGGTAGCATATGTGGCACCAGATTGCATGTAAAGACACCTAATTTTTCAAAAATTTTCGAAGAGGAGGGGGTAATGCCGATTTTTTTTAAGTACCTAATATACGTAAATGTTTAAACACAAATTTTATGCCCCAGTCACACTACAGAAAAACGTGATTGCAACTGTTCTGCAACTCGTGGTATTGCAAATGCTATGCAACTGCTTGCAACTAGTGCCATCTAAAATGGAGGCGGGAGTGTGACGCAGACAGTACTGCTACCTAGCTGCGTCGGTCTGTGTTGTACTGTAAATAGTCTGCAAACCAAAATGTGCAACTAGTCGCAAATCATACTGCGTTGTGTTGCGTCGATCGGCGAACGATGGCGAATGTGTGCAGCACAGTCGGAGCCTGAGCTGCGACTGGGATGAAACGTATGCAGACCGTTTTGCGATCTACTGTGAACGTTTTGCGATGTACTGCTAATATCGGCGCATGTTATAGCTGGAACAGTTGCAGTCCGTGTAAAGTCGCCTTGCTGCGTCGTGCTGAAAATGTGTTGAGACTTCCTAGCAGCTGGTTGCAATCAGGCGCAGTAGAGACTGCATCGGAAGGACCCTGGCGCAGACTCGTTCGCAGTAGCTGCTGCGTCGTGCTGTGCATGTTCGCAGTACGTTCGCATGCATGCTGCGATTAGGCTAGTTTTTAGGAAGGAAAGGGCGTTTTCCTTACTGCGCTTGTTTGTGAATGTTTGCAGTATGACGCTGCATGACGCCGCACCGTATGGTGCGCACCGGAGCACACGTAGCAACTAGCAACTCTTCCGCAACTGACGCAACTAGTCGCAAACTCAATGCAACTCGACGGAGTCTATGCGGAGATATAACAAACATTTGTATTTTGACTCAGTTGCAAGAAGACCCAGTACGCGATTTACTATAGTGTGACTGGGGCATAACTCAACAAAGGTAGCATATGTGGCACCAGATTGCATGTGAGGACACCTAATTTTTCAACAATTTTCAAAGGGGAGGGGAAACATCCTCCCCTTACACCCCTCCCCCAGGCCGGCGATCAACGGCTTCCGCCAAAACTAAAACCAATAAAGAAGGTAGAAACAAGGCAAATTATTGTATGTTATTAGCGTGCGGTGTGATAAACGATGAATGCCCTTATGATATGTAGATTAATGCGTCGGACGTGCGTGGAGTGCGCAGAAATTTTTGGTTATATTTTTCGGGTAAGTCGTCCCAGCCCCCTAAATCAACTTGCAAGGGCTCCTACGCCTATGGACAACGTCCGTCATCATAAGGGGGGGGGGGGAGGAAAGGGCCTATAGGAAGACGCCCCCTCTTCAAAACCAAAGGGATTGGTTTGTGCTAAGTCATGTATGTTCCCCCCCCCCCCACATTTGAATACGGATTGACGCCCCTGCCTACAACGCGGTTATAAACACGATATCGCACGATAGAAATGAACGCATTTTTTGATATTTATTGCATTGATTTGTAATATTAAGTAAAAGAATCCCAGGATCAAGGTAAAGGTCAGAAGCCATGTGAGGTCACCAAAATAAAACCATGCAAACTTTGGAAACTGCTTGTAAATACAGTTACTCAAAAGGGTAACCTTGAGGGGTCTCATACTTAGCATAGCAATTCTTTACATAAAGTTCAAGACCCCTTGTTCTTTTTGAGAAGGTCTAGAAATACGCGAGGTCAGCAACTGTGAAAACTTTGTAAAAATGTCTCCTCACGAAGGATAACTTTGAGCTATATGATGCTTCGCATGTAGATTCTGCACATCTAATTTTTTTTATTTTTGGTAGCTGGCAAGGGTCATTTGAGATGCTTCACGTTGAGATCAAGAAGGTTATTGTATTTGATGGAGACTAAAAGTCTTCTTAGGTCACCAGCGGTCAAATTTTTGAGTAAAACAACTTGTACCTCAAGAAGGATAACTTTCGAAATTCATGGGTCGCATGTAGATGCTTTACATTAAAGGCTTTATAATCTTACCCACAAGACAGTTAAGAATCTGACTACTATAGGTTTACTTCTAGCCCCTCCTCTATTTAAACAAAAACACCTGTCTAGTACATTTCCAAGACGGATAAAAAGTAGCTTAAATATAATATAAAATGCTCAAGGTAATATTAAAACACGCTTTTATGTGACTCTAATAAGGTGCACAACCGCCTGTACCAGGGGCGCAAATCTCTCTCTGAGAGTGGAGGGGGGCGAAAACGAATATGGTGTACGCGTGGATTTGAAACTGTGCACGCGTAGCGTGCACCGCGAGCGCGAAGCCCTTTTGGGTGGGGTCCAGGGGCAAAGCCCCTGTGGGGGTTCACGGGGCAAAGAAGCCCCGGAAGCTCCTGGGTTTTAGTATTTCAGAAGCTGCAGAAAGATTATTTCGAACGGATGTTTTTTATTGTAAAGGCTCCTGGGTTTTAGAACATTTACACTTGTCAAAAGGGTTAGTTAGGGCACAAAGTTAATTAATACTGCTGATGTGCTTCACGAACCGGGGCACAAAATGCAGACTGAGATAGATTGCTCTGGCCTAGATTAGGAAACAAAGTGTAGGTATAACTAAGACATGTCTTAAGTGTTTTCGACTGAAAATTGATTCTTCTGCGCCGGGTTTCAGCTTCAGATGATATTCCATACGACCTTGGTCAACAGACATTCAAATACTATGTCAGTTATAGCCTATAATTGTATTGTTGTCATGTGTTGTTATCAAAGGGATGTCAAAAGTGACCAAGCGGCGAAAAAATGAGTATTGCTATTCACATTTTGGGGAGGCAAATTAGGGTTTTGCCCCCACTTTTTCACTTGAGGGGGCAAAGGCCCCCCTTGCCCCCGGGATTTGCGCCCCTGGCCTGTACAAGTTATCGTTGACCGACCAGAGTGGAACTATTGTTTGAACGAATTTCAATCAAAGTGCAGTCATCAATAATAGTTAACTCCCGGATACTCCTAGATAATCCTAGATATATTTTGAGGGATGCTAAATTCCCTTTACTATCAAGAAACCTGCAGTGCTTTTAGGACATTAAAGGTCACCGGTGGTCAAAACTGTCAGAATCTTGTTCGCATATTATATCTCATGAAAAATAAGTAGTAAATATCAAGGTGTTATGCTGGCAAAGCCTGGTACTGCCACAGCCTAACGCTACCTGAGACTGACCGTCACTGCCTGCCATTTTCTGGCACCACCCTGTATCGCCCAGTGCAGGACAGAATGAAAGAACCTGACATGTTCAATCTTCCTTGGGCCAGAAATAAAAAACCGTCTTTCTTTTAATTGCTGTGAAAATAACGTCTTCCTGTACCTGCCCTACATTATGTAAATTTCGACTGACAGGCTAGGTTTGAAGACAAGAACTACTTTTCAAATCACTGAAATAACATTAAAAGGTATATCATGCGTAGACATGGGCGGCTCTAAGAAATTTTGTTTGGGGGGGCAAACTCAAGTCCGTATTCAGGGAGGTTCGGAAGACCCCCCCCCCCCAGCAATATTAATGGTCAGCTCCGGATAGTAATATAGCTTCAATAGGAGTATGCATAGGCGTAGGGGCCCAAGCTGATTTGGGGGGGGGGGGCTGTAACGATCTGCCCGAAAAATAGAAACAAAGATTTCCGCGTTCGTCCAAAATGTTAATGTACATATCATATAGGCATGCATCCGTTATCACACCGCATGCCAATTACATACAATAATTTGCCACGTTACTAGCTATTCCATATTGGTTATATTTCTGGGGGAAGTCGTTACAAATATGCTGCTAATAATCAGTGAGGTAGCCAAGATTTCTCTCATGGGTGTGGGAAGGCACTATGTTGTGTGATCGCCGGCCTGGCGGAGGGGTCTAAGGGGAGGGGGTGTCCCCCTCCCCTTTTAAAATTTTTTGGAAAAATTAGGTGTCCTTACATGCAATCTGGTGCCACATATGCTACCTTTGAAGTAAAATTTTGTGTTTTAGTTTAGGTACAAAAAAAAAAAAATCGGCGTCAGTGACAGGGGCATGGCCTAATGGCTCCTCAAATACACCACTGATAATCATAATATAAGTTTAACCATTTAAAAAACACACTGGTGAATTAATACCGAATATATAGGTACTGGTGCAATCCAAATCAGAACTGTTTTAATTACCAAGGAAGTTTTTTTTTAAAGTATCGACTTCCGTTAAGCTACATATTGCATTATTTTTCTTTCAGTAGGTGAACGAAAAATTCTCAGGATATTGCCCGAATTTTCACAAAAATATTTTGTTGGGGGAGCTGCAGCCCCCAGCCCCCTGCCTCCTACGCCTATGGGAGTATGGTTATTATTATGTATTACAGCGATCCCCCATGTAGTTTTCAAAAGCTCTTCAAAAACCATTTCAGGCAGTTGGTCATGAGAAGACTACTTTAAAAATAAATACAACCATATAAACCTGTCGCTACCGTACTACCATAGGGGTGGAGTAAGAGCCAGGTGAAATGGGCAAAGCGGCTTGATCCATTTTTATTAAATGAGCCCCACTTTTTAATATTTTATTGTTTCTTTCATTGTGCCACAATATGTTTCAGCTTTGCCAAGAGGCCAAAAAATGTTGGTTTTCTGGATTGTTTTCATAAACTAACGAAAATTGCGAGCATGAAGACACTTAAAAACGATGAAATGGTAGCACTAGTATTTTGGATGTCAGTACCGTTCCGAAACGAATTTTTTTTTACAGGGGGAGGGGAATTCCCCTAAGTCAGAACGACGTCTCATCCTATATACAAATAGCTAGGCCACTAGTCAAAAGTCTCATCACACTGAGCTTAGATTGACTGTTTTGTGTGTTTATTTTAAATCAATTGAAACGGTATATACTTTAGCACAGAGGCGGAGAACCTTTTGCTTATAACAGGCCATTTGACAGTCATAAGACCGCTCGTGGGCCAACGGCGCTGTCAATTTGGACAAGGGAAGGGAAAGCTTTCCTTCTATGGGAAACACAATACTTTTAGACTACATGCCCGTTACAACTTTTTGTAGACAGATACCTATGCTAATCTGGCCAGGTGTCACCCTAGCAAAACTGCTTTTAGTCGTGGATGATAATCAACACGGCTAATGGGTTGTGTATCTAATGACCCCGAAAGCTCTGAAGTGTCTGCAAAACTATGGGCATTTAACTCCAGCATTACCGTTACACTCTGTAAATGACATTATGATGCCTAAGCTAATCAGATTACAAATATCACAAAGTGATCATTTGTTTTGATTACCTTAGCTCGCACTAACGGCAGGTCCATTTGTGATGTCTGAAGTATATATGTATACGGTAGTAGCAAACAAGCAACTAAGAAAACGCGCGCGAAGCGCGCCGAAAAAAATGGCGTTTTGAAAGCACTTTATTAATGTTTAACCTTCGCATTGCATTGGAAAGTTATTCACTCCTTTAATTTTAAGCCCACTCAAGGAAAAGGGAGGGCCTAACCCATCTCGAATTACATGTTTTTTTATTTGTTATTTTTATTTTTGAAAATTGAAGACCATGCTTTGCAAACTTTTGGGGGGCAAGTGCCCCCCCGTGCCCCTATGGCGAGCCGCTAATGTGCGTAGGCATGTCCACTGGCGTGCAAATTAAAATAGATCGCCTAATAAGAAATTATCAAGGAAGGCTGTAATGCCAGCCCCAGGGCGCTAATCTAAGGACTAAAATGATCGTTACTGCGGTTTTCAATTATGGTGGCTTTTGCTGCCATTCTGGACAATTTGTAGAGAGTATCCTGCATTTTACATGGCTGATAATAAATGCTACTAATATAAAGCAGACAATAGTTAAACATTTTACCTAATAATGTAGATTTGATGAGGTGGTGATAGTTATTTTAGAATGTGAACAACGGAGAAGGTGAGTCTGTAAGGCTTTAAAGATTGACCGTTTTATTCAAACTATCCTTCAGAAAGAAAACGAGGTCATTCAACCTAAGTTGTGGTGCAGGAAGCAAGAATAAAGAGAGACTTATGTATTTATGGTCGGCACGTGGAAAAAAAAAATTTGGACTACCACATACGGTTAGCCTTTAAAACATCATGAATGTGGATACTGGATATGATACCTCTAATGTAGTTAGTAAACCTTATTTGCCTGTCAGATCAAAAACAAAAAAAACAAAAAAACAAAAAAAAAACAAAAAAACAAAAAAACAAAAAAAAAACTAGGCGGGAAACCAACTCATTGAAAATAGTTCAAATATAGGGCAAAACTTTCCGATTTTGAATCACCTCGGCCCTGCCTCCACCTTTTTTCATCTGTGTCACTGTGATAATTACATTCTTTGCGTTGAGTGCGCGAGTAGCTCTTAGCAACATGCATTTTTTCATGAAACCATTTTAAGGTTTTAATTAATTTTACAATTTACAAAAATGATCCATTGTACTTAAAGTTCTCTCACACTTTCTTTGATATCGTCTCCTTTCCTTCACCAGTTTAGTATATTCTATTTTGGTTCCATTGGTCAGCAAACATAGGCACTCCCTTCCTTTCTTTCCCGTCCTTGCTCAGCAAAATGTCATCGATATATAGATAGAATCGCGGGGCACAAAACAAAATGACACCTTGTCTGGATATATTTAGTGAGAGGAAATGGCCTCTGAATGGAGAAGAACACCTCTCATCAATTGGTTGTGAGTTTTTAAAAAGACAACTTATCAGGAAGTACATCCCAAAGAATTTTCTATAGCAGTTGCGCAAATAGTTTACCAAAATGCGTTATATTCTTTAGTTAATTGTTCATGGCTGTCAGAGATTTGTAAATGGTTTCAATGTCTGGTCTCTCTGTTTTGTCCATATTCCAACCGAATTTCAAAGTAGAATATCTAAAAGAAACGATAAAATAAAGGATTATGAATCCGAGTCCAAATTTAAGCATCGGTTTGGTCAAATCGGAATAGAGGGTTTACCTGAATGGTAGAGAAAAAGCGCTCAAAAGTAGTGATTCTGAACTGTTGGGGTCATTTAGGTTAGTTCTAGAAAGTTCACCAATAACCTTGATATCAAGATCTTAGAGTAAATGACACTATACCAGTAAACGAAGATTATCCAGCATAACTTCAATTTAACGTATAAACATCGTCCTAAATCAGGCCTGAAACTAAATGATATTGAGAAACTTATAAGGTGAGAAAAGAAAGGCAAAAGGTAACCAGAAATAAAGAAATAATAAAGCAAAATAGTTTCGAAAGGCTTACATTGAATCTGGACATAGGTGAGGTCGGCGAAAAGACACGTCATAATAATTTGCAGGCACCTCGTAGAGAGAATTGCGAGACGCCTTGCAAGGATCAGTACCTAAAAATATTACAAAATACACCTAAATGAAGTTCAAAATGTTTTAACATTACGAATTGAGTATTATATGTTACAACATTCTATTTAAAATGAATGAATTAATTCAGAAGTTTTACACATGGTAACCTACCCATCGAGTATACCTCACATATAAAAGCCGACAACGACCAAGAGTCACTTTTAAAACTGTGTTCCTTCTTCAGTCGTGTTTCAGGAGCTAACTTCCAATTTGTACATGACCGCTCATGCTAAAGATGAAACAAGAAAGAAATCGGTCAATTTCCTATTACGGAAAGAATGTTTAAGATTCATTGATATGACTTGATACGATAGGATAGGATATGATATGGTATACGGCTCGGCATGGTATGGTATTGTACGGTATGGCATGGCATGGCATGACATGACATGACATGACATGATAACTTAACTGTCCACAATGTGGCTATTTGCCTTTCACCACCGTTACAACACATAACATATAACACAATTTACACATACAGTAAAGAAAACAGAGTTGCGAAATCACAATTGCAGTATACCCCACTATAAGAAGAGAAAAATATAAATGCTTCATATTAAATCGGAATGTTCTCAAGTTGAATAAATGTATAGCTGTGTTTCCAATAGACGAGTGACGGAAACTGGTACGATTTTTGAAAGAGACACACAACCTTATGCAAGAACGATGATTGAATAAACAGTGTTTAATTTAGTTGAAGGCCTCGGTTAGCCCTAAGTTTGTCCGATTTTGTAACGACTCTTTGATAAAATGGGGACCTGGTTGGTCTGAATATTTGACACTAGGTCTTGACTCATGTGCAATTATGCAATCACATGTGTAAAGTGAAACCTCTGCGGGGAATAGCACACACCATTGTATTATTGTATTAGTCCAGTGTTGATTTAGTTGGTACAGGACTTGGTAGTTAGTATTCATTTCCATGAGCTTGTTTGCAAGTTAATATTATTTAATAGCATTAAAAGCACTATGAAAGCATAGACACAGATCCTTAAAAATGGTAAAAATAGATTAAAGTGTAAGTGATTGTAAGTACCATTAAAAAAGTTAAGTGTCGGACTTCTGGACCTCCGTTTTTGCGGTAGGCAAATTTTAGTGGGTCACGATCGTTTCTTTACTTGGCCAATGAGCAGGTGCAACATTAAATTTTCTAGGCATTTCAAAGAATTACACGTTAACGATATTGGATTAAAGTCATTGAATTTGACAGATTTAGGTCTCCCTGGTACAGGGGTTATGCGGAGATTTGCCAAACGGTTGGCACGCTTCCCTGATTTAACAAATTCTGAAATAATTCCCTGTAAACTCATGCAAGCTGATCTCTACAAACTTTTTCTTGTACAATTTTGTTACACAAATCCGCCCGGAGGCACAGCTTTACTTGTTGATAGATTTGCAAATATTCTCCCTACATCGTGCCCTGTAAAAGAGAGTTCACACCAAAACGCGTTTTCCGCACCTCAGAGGGTTCACACGGTGGGGGGGGGGGGGCACGGTTTCCGCTGCGGGCTTCCCATGGCCATGGGTAAAACAGCTAACGCTGAAGATGATGTGGGAGTTTTGTTGGCAGCATTTTTACACATATACGGGCCAAAAATGAAAAAGGGCCAAAACAAATAAATTAAAACGGGAACGTGACTACTGTCCTGGTGAACTAAATTTACAAATCCACAACTTTTTTGTGAATGGGAAGGAAATGAGACGACATGAATAGCATTTGTATTGAAAAATGAAAATAAAACACTACAAAAAATCTTTGAATTGTGATTTTTTGGCGTTGGTTGTCATAACCGTGACGCACTCTTCGACAGTTGTAAGATAGCCTCGGCCTAATTGTAGCGTAACCTTTCTTCTCTATGGACAGCTTGAGTACAATTGTTATTTTAAATTTCAATTCAATTACCCAAATGTAATCCTTCCAACAAGCTCCATCATCCGAGTCACCAAAAGTCCATAGGAGGTACTTGTAAAAATGTATTTTTTGTAGTTTTTTTCGTTGCGTAGGGGCCTATTTAACCGTTGAATGTCATCTTATGACACTGAAACAACACTGAAATACTTCATTTTAATGCTCGCAATTCTGTAAATACCCCGGGGCTTCTTGAAATAAGATTCTACCCCTGGTCCTTGCCTATAATTACAGGGCTAAGAACCTCCCTCTTTGCGGTGTGAATCATTTTTGTCTTGAACCCTCTTCTCCTCGTGAGGAAATCCTGGATGCATGATATAACGGTGATAACCTACGACCCTCCAGCAAAAATAATTGCACTACAGATTGCCTCCAAAGGTCGCTAGCAATGGCAACGTAATTGCAGGATTTCTTTTTTGTTTAGAATTTTTCCGGAAGTCTTCACAGTAGCCTAATCAAATTAACCATCAAAAATCAAAATCAAATTCGTTTTGCTATTTCACTACATATGTAATAAGAACTTATTTTCTCATAAAAATTCTGATTTTTCGCTGAGTTTCGACTGGCAAACATTAAATTCTCATACGTTCTTCTCTGCCATCATGCTCAGCAGTCTGCACTGCCCAACAATAAAAAGTCCAAACACCCCTGTGTAAAGAACCCCATTGAACGAAGAACTGCCATTGTTCCCCAAACAAAAAGTAACGCAGTCCCTGCTTTGCAATTTGTCAAAGATCGATCGATGCGGGAGCCACTGTGTTTCCAGCTAAACTTTATTCAAAACGTGACTTCAGTGTGAAAGGCTCCATAGAAATACGCGAAAGCCCGTTTACTTTGCGGCTATTGCCCAGCAAAACGCAGCAGATTTTGGTTTTGGTGTGAACGCACCTTAACACATATTTTTGCCTCATCTTTGTTCTTTTTGTTGGAGTAACGAGAGGGCAAGATTTTCATTTTCATAAAGCCTAAGAAACAGTAGATGCTATCCAATCCCTCAAGAAAGTCTTCTGTAAGCCCACGTGCTGGAATTTTCGGTTTACGTCTGTGTACACTTTTAAGTCTTACAATTGTGCAGTGATATCCACGAACACGTTCGATCCATATTTGTTTTGGAAACCTTGTATCTTTTCTTTGTATCGCTTCTTATCATGTACAGTTTGGTGCCTAATCTTCGTCTGTAAATATCTCAATGGATCGTTACTTTGAGACAATACTTTCTTTATTTTGGCCTAATTAGATCCTTTACCGTATATCAAATGTACACAGTGGTTTATGTTGGAAAATCGTTATACTTAGCATACAGCAAAATAACAAAATAGCAGATTTTGGTATCCGGAAACCATGAACAAGTTCTGTTTTCAAAATTGAGTTTGTATTCTTATCTGGAGAGCTCTCTCTGCGTAACATTCACATATTTGCACAGCATTTTTTGTACAACCCACATCCAGACACTGCATCCACATCGAAACCATTGACAAACGGCAAGCGATTGCGAGAAAATATTGCACTTGCTGCTTTTATCCTAGGGGAACTAACATAAATATCTTGAAAATATTGAGAACGACATGGAACTTTAAATAGATGTTGAAACTAGATCTTGATAATATGTGAAAAGCAAAAGTGAAAGATACAACAAAAATCTAAAACTAAATCATGTAAAAATTGGGTATAAATCATTTTAAAACTTGTCAAAATATCCATTAAAACTAAAAAAGTCCCAGCAAGCTTTTTAATACTTTCTGTAAATGCTTACAAACTGATATGAAAAGTTCTACAGTAAAACATGAATTTCTCCTTTAATCATGCATGAAGGTCTTAATATCATCAAAGGAGGAAGTCTGGTTACTACTTCCTTACGATGTAAGCACGGAACGAAGTAACCAGCTCTATTTCCGTACCCGGCGAGGGTCCGTGAAACTTTTGGGAAAGGGGCACGATGGGGAATCTAAAGTATCCAGAAGGCGCAGTTCGAGGGCAGAGCAACAGTTGGTACGAGGTGGGTCCAAGTCCGCCGCCCCAGTGGACTCCAGGGGTCGAAGTTTCCTGAAGCTATAGATGTATTGCATATTTACAACAGGAAAAATAGGCTCGAATTACTTCATTGAGAAATCATAATTTTCTTCCATAGGCCTATTTTATGGAATTTAATCTTAATGGTGTAGTGCATACAGGTATAAAGGCACCTAGTGAAGTTCAGGGGGCATATGAAATTCAGTCAATCTGTGGAAGATAGTATGAAGTGCGATATTTCCATGTGGTACTTTGGAAATGGCTTTTGTCATATAATAGGGGTTTCATCGTTATTGTTATTATCTTTCTTAGGTACAGATTGCAAAATTTACACGTGCGCGTGACGCGAGTAAAGATTTATCATCTAAGGCATTAGTCTGATTTTCCAATGCTTAGTAATTTTCTAGAGAACACTAGTTTCCTTCAAGTATTCAAATTTCTCTTTTCAATATAACAAATGGAAGGCCCGAAAAATTGCTCTTCTTTACGTGTCGCAAACGTCGCCTATTCATTACCACTCTTCTGCACCTCAGCATGGCTATAACACATGGACCTGCTGACTGCTATATGAAGCAGGTCGAAAACGTTTAAGATGACTTTGAGAAGAAAATGGCTAATAAATTAAGTAAAAGTAACAAGCACGTTGTATTAAATTTGACTGGGTTTAGAAAAATGTGAGTAAGAAAGACATTAAAGGAAGAGTTTAATGAAAAAACTAATTTTCGTAAGTAAAACAAGAACTAAATCTACGCAATTTGATGAAATTTTTATTCCAATCGGACAATGTAGCAGATATCAGTAAATTAAGCTACTACATTTGTGACCCAAAGTGTACTTGAAGCAAGAAGGGGTTATATCACCTTCTCATATTGATAGGAAATGCTTTGTTTCCTTTGTTTTTTTCAGTCTGTTGTGTTGACCTTGCAGTTAAGAGGGATAGGAGCTCCTCATAGGAAATTTTAAGTTTATGAAATTGACATGCCCCTCATGCATTCACATTCCGATAACCTGGGATTATGGGGGAGAAAATTGGTTGTCAAGTTTAAAGAGAAAAAAAGAGTGTTCATTAATGTGAGGTTACGACATCACGCGTGCCTGCTTCAAGTTCACTTTGTGTTGAGAATGTGACAACTTTAACTGCTGATATCTTAAGACCTGTACATCGGGTTCCGAATCAAATTTCACCAGAATGCTTAGAATAAGTATCCCTCTAACATATCAGAACTTGAAAAGAGCTTAGACCCTTCTTTTAATAACTCATTCTTAAAAGCATTTCACCTACCTCCCGCAAGACTATTCTGCTCATTTAGAGGGATCTTTTTGAAAGAAACCTTTAGGGGGTTAACTAATTTCTAGGCATTACGTGCTCGCGTCACTGTTTGTCAGTTGTATAAGATATGTTAAGAAATTTTCTAAATCGGGGTAGAGGCACAGTAGTCGGAACGATCATAAAACGTGTGGATGACAAACGTTTGGATTCTAAATCTCCTAGATATCAGAAAATAGTACTCTATACAGGTCAATAAAGCAAGACGTGCCCCAGCCTTCCTTCACGCCGCCTTGTATATCATTAATTGCACATTACACACATTGTAGCCAGCTCTCTAATCGTCAATCCCATTTATGGATTTTTAATGGGTAATTTTAAATTAACAGAAAGGTTACTCACAACTAACAGTTAGTTACATTTTTGCCACGTTTTTAGATAATTTTTAATTTATACCCCTCATCTTTCTTATTACTTTTAGTTTTTCTTTCTTCTCTTTTCCTTTTCTTCTTTAAATATTTTCGAAGTAAGGAGGGAGGATGCATCCCCTAAATTCAAGCCTGTTCATTCCATTATTTTGGGTGTGCAAGTGATGTAATTCTTATGAATGGTATGTTACAACGTATGGTTTATTTTTCAAAGTAACATTTGCCTCGTGGAAGGTGAGTTTTGACGTCACATTCTTTGGACAGTTAACAGGTTTGGTGGTATTTGATGACCAATTTTTGTATGGTTTAAAATAATATCCAAATTGGATGCAGCTGTTTCATTTTGATTTGTTAATAAGTACATGCTAATGCCGTCTGAGGAGGAATTTTAGATTTTAAAAAACTTAGTGAAGCATAAGGTGAGGATAAGTGTCAGAATTTCTCATATTCAAAGTGTGGCAAATCTCCTATCATTGCTTAATATTGAAACAAAACAAAGATATCTAAAACCCAAAGAAGGTAAAGCATTTTAATTCTCATATGTGTGAATATCGTGGCTAGGAGTTTGGTTTCGTTCCCTCAAATAAAATCCCCTTCTTTGAAATTTACAAAAGTCAGTACAAAATGCAGCAGTTTATGTTAGAATCAGTACTACCTTTAATACAATGTAGGCTATTATGGTCTCTGGCACTGGATAACTCTGGAAGTCGTAGACTTTACAAGTACCTCCTTCTGTTAACAACACCTTCTCACAACAAATGGCTGGATGTGAAAGCTAAACGACACACACGAAAAAGATTAGTAAGATTTGAAATACATAGGCAACTGAATATGGTGACCTCCTTTTGGGGTGATTAATACAAGTAGTAAATACAAGTGAATCTGAAACTCTGTTGGCACTCTCGAAGATGAATGCCCATCGCGTAGACAATAAAATATGGCGTTAATTAGTAATATGAAGTATTTAAATTTTAATGGGACTAGCGAAGTATTTTACAAGCTGTATTGTGTACGGTGTAGCATAAAATGAGTGCACCTTTATTAACCAACCATAACTCCTAATCCTTTCATTTATACAGCTTGAAAGGTCATTAAAATATTTGCTACTCCTTATCCCCAGCTTCATTCAAAAATTAGTTGATTGATATGTTGTCGTAATTCATCTGTTGTGGGTAGCAAGCGATTATAAACAATCAACCCTCTTTTTTACTTGTCTATTGCTTTCATTTATTTTTCTTCGTCTGTGTTCTATTTTAGTTGCCTTACTTAAGCGCAAAGTGTCAGACTTAGACTTCTCCTTCTGATCCTTCATCTTTTTTGTTTTAAACCTTTACCATATGTTGCAAAATAAATTAATTTTGATATGATACATATTAATCAATTAAAGATGTGAAAAAAATCTAACCAAATCAAATCAAAAATTAAACCTCCTACTTTACAGCACGATAAGTTCTTTACCAGGTTATAAACATGTAGCATGTTTACCTCCGCAGATTGCAAATACACCAAAGCACTAGATATTTCTTTTGAAAATCGGAGAAGTTCACCCAAGTAGCTGTTCGGATCAACTCTTGAGGATTGGAGATCGTTCAAGAAATCTTTCAACGTACCCATTTCAATGTGTTCCGTGTAAATATAGAAAGGTTCTGAAAATACAAAATTATGATTTTGTCGGGATATGACGTTTTGTCTATCTTATGGCAAATTTTTGTCTTCAAAAATTGGTTGAAATACTGTCAGGATGGCGACTATCATGACCATTTTTGTCTTGCCAGTCTTATCCTAGAAGATGTTGCCAGCATCAGCATCTAAAAGTATCTTTAAAAACGACATATGTGTTCTTCAGTGAGAGGATTGTAATAATGAGACATATCCATCCGTGTTAAAGACGGCATCCTTGGGCCTGTCCCTGCTTTCATGTTTTTACAAGCAGAATAAAACATGTTTTTACAAGCAGAGTGTGTGTTTTGTTGCAGATGTATATTTTGACGAATTGTTTTATGTCTTCCAAATTTTAAGTTTATTAAAAGTCCAGTATTAATACATTAAAGCACGTATTTAAAAATAGGACTGAAATTCCATTAAAGTGACATGTTACGCAAAAAGTATACAACTTATATGTTTAAAGTCAATAGAAGAATCCGTGGACTTATATCCTAACTAAAAATGACGGCATCAAACTTGCTGTTTTACAAACGTAAAATTTAAACCAAAATACAGTTTGAAATTTTCGTACACACAATATGTGGTGCCAATCGGTCCCCAATTTACCCCTTTGTCATCTAATGAGGAATAAACAGTTTATTATTTTACCATAATTCCTATCAAAGTTGCAAACAAAAATTTACGTGTAACGCTCCTATATTGCTTATTTTGGTCAAGCGAATTTCAATAGATTAAAATACATTGACTATAATCTTGAAAATTGAATGAACCCTCTATATTCTTTTGGGTTTGTATTTAGTTTCACCCTATGTTACCTTTGGATACTTCGATTCCAATAATTTCTGCTACATTGTCGTGATTCACTACATCTTTCACGTGCATTGCCATAGTTCTAAACTCTGAAATATCAGTTTCCGAGGCGTCATCTAAGGAAAAGCGAAGTAGATTTATTTTACATTTACACTTAGAAATCGGGGAATCTAGGCCAGCAACTTTCCTGACAAAACGAGGTAAAGTTGTTTCATGATTAGCATTGTGAACATTACACTCATGTTAGAAGTAGAACTATTCGTAATATCAAAACAATAGCAGACATTGTGCACATGACGTCACAGGGCTATTGAAACCAAAGTGCTCCATCGCTCATAAAATAACCTTGTGGATACTTTTGTGCAAGCAAAATTGGAGTATGTTTCCTAAGATGGCAGTTATCAAGTAGACAATGACGTTAAAGCAAAGTTCATGCTAGTTACCTGGGGACTCAAGAGGCTCAGGCAAGCCTAACTTCCCAGCAACCCTAAGCCTGACTCCACCATTTCTCCTCCGCCGATTCTTGCAAATGTATTTGTAGAGCTCTAAATGAAATTCCTCCTACAAATTCAGCTCAGCGAACCCGCGCCCTTTGAAATCTCTGTTTACGCGCCTGAAGAGCTAATGTTCAACACAAGAAAAGCTCCTTCTGACACTTGTCGTTTACACATACTGCTTACAAGATTTTATTGAATTTCGTGGCTATAGATATTTTAGTATTATACATTATAGAGAAAAGTGCAGATTATGATTTTATAATGAAATATAAACCCCTTGCTGCAAGTTGAATCTAACGTTTTTGGTTATTCATATTAAAATCTGAGGCAAGGGTTTAATTGTGAGGTTGAGAGGTGTCATTATTCATTTGATTTACTCAGAAGGAAAACGTTGCGGTTGTAATAATAAACACATGGGCGTTACTTTGAAAACCGCGTAACATACACTAACAGAACAACTGCCGCTTTAAGAATTACCATTGTAAGTAGTTGCGACGCAGTTATCCTTGTCGTAAACCATTGCTGACAGTTCTCCAACCCATCTTTCGAGACGACCGTTCTCTGATATGCGATTTATTAATCGAACAAAGTTTGATAAACTTTCACTATTATCTGTTCCGTAATAAATGTCGTAATCTGTAAGACAGAAACAAAGTATAGAGAAAACTACTGCTTGGACAAGGTTCCATTAAATTGATCAATATAAATCTTTTATTTTGAACGTATTTAAAAGAGAGTGATATCTTAAATTTCAGTAAAATTCTAAGAAAGGCCGTTGGTACTTGTCGAAATCGTCCATGACAATTCTTGTTTTTATAATTGTTATAATTATTACCACTCTCGTTGTTATCATCACTGTTCTGTTTTCAGAAGTTCGCCGGTGGAAATTTTTCTTCACTTGAGATCAATAGTTCCTCATAAGATTGACTGTTTTTTCTTCTTTTTTTGTTTGTTCTAGGGCGTCAGACATTTCAAACATACAGAATTGGGTACACGCTTATTGAGCATTCAAGACGCTTTAGACAATCTTAGGAAAATTACTCTTAAATGAAACTCAAGGATAAAGTGTTCTTTACCTGGTGCATTTTCTGCCATAAACATTTCCTCGGGTATATAATCTTGTCGAGACTGAGGCGTTTCTGTAATTCTGAGGATGAAAAGGTATTACGTTAAATACGCAAACATTTTTAAATTCGAATGCGATCACAAGTAACATCAAGTAAGGTAGAGAAAAGAAACTCCACAGCAATAAAAATGCATTCGCCAGAAAATCAAATAATGTCAATCTAAGAAGACTGCAAAGTGGGGACATTTGAATAAAGTTTTCAATTTAAATCAGTATGACACTGGATATACACAAAGCAATGCAGACAAACTGAATGTGTTAACTTTCGATAAGAAAATCATAACAGTTAAGAAGAGAATAGGCATGATTAAGGAGATCAAGAATACTTTGCAACTTTTAACAATACTTTTTGTCCGTAAATGTATCGTATGAAGTAACAAAGAGTAAGCACGATGGGCCCCAAAAAGCACTTTATATTTGAAAAACTTTGAAGAAAAAGTAATACTTTAAATCATTTACGTCACACTGCCAATAACATTCATAATAAAATGGGTACATGCTTCCCTACTTCCCTTTTATATTGAAAGGCTTTATGATAGAGATGATATGGAGAGAATAACGTTTGTTTCGAAGAAGGCACCTCACCACACAGAACATATACGTATAGCTTGATTTTCGTTGGAAATCATGGTACGTTTTTATCGAAAATCACTGGAACCGATTCCGTAGCCAGAGTGAGACAGGAAACGTACCCAGCATAGACCGCCTTGAATTCTCCATGTGGAAAAATCAATTGTCGAAGCAAAAATGAAAATCCTGTTTAATCCTCATTTTGAAGTATCCATTTCCCTCATGTCAGAATTCAAAGCTAACTGGGTATCAGGGACCTCTCTTCCCTTTCTCTCAGACCCTCACCTCCCAGAAGAAGGATTCTGTAGTTTAATCGCTTATACCATATCCCGTAGGTTACACACCTGTATGAGATAGACTGTTGTGAAGCGTTTCGCTAATGCGCAAATGTCATTTCGGCTCACAGTGATTTTAATATGAAGACTTAGTTAGAATTTTCCTTTTCGTTTAATCTCAATCAAAGTGCAGTTACCAAATCTGAAATAAGGTTACCCCAAAAATAAAATATCTTTGAGATAAAGAATGTCTGTCTGAAAAGTTCAAACATCACTGATCGGGTAATTAAGCATTAGAAGACACGAATTACTTAGGACAATTACGAGGCGCATATCACTGTCAAAGTATACACAGGAGTTCAGCATTTGTGTAGGGTAATAAAAATCACACATAACTCACTAGGCAAAAAAAAAAAAAATACACACCTCTCACACAAGGTAATTTAAAGACACACTTCACCCTTAGAGGTTATTTTAAAGTAAAATATCATCTATATGGATGTCCACACTCAAATATTACTCACAAGGATTTTTTGCAAGTCACATAAGCTGTAAATGCATGGAGCTATTGAAAGGGAATGATCATTACTCAGTAGTATGTGGTAATATCAGGGCTTAACTTACTCATGTAACATGAATATTAGACACACATTACTGATAAGGAGTAATTTAAAGGGCCCACATAAGTCAGACGATAAGTCTTACGAGGCGCATATCACTGCTTAAGTGTACACAGTTCAGCAGAAAATAAGATTGATGCATTCGAGATGTGGCTCTATAGGAAGATGCTGAAAGTGTCCTTCAAAGACAGGAGGAGTAATGAGGAGGTATTAAATACGGTAAAAGCAAAGAAGAAGCTGCTTTCAGAAGTGAAAACAGAAAGTTGCAGTATATGGTCCACATCCTGAGATCTAGCGAGCTGCAGAAACAACTACTTGAAGGGAAGGTGGGGGGAGGAGAATAAGGAGGGAGGCCAAGGAACACATGGTGGTCAGACATCCGGAAGTGGACAGGGAAGAGTTTATACAATCTGGCAAGAACGGCGGAAGACAAAGCGAAGTGGAGAACCATGACATCCAGAGCCTCTAAGGGACAAGGAACCATATAAGTATAAGTAAGTCAGACGTTCATATAAGTCACATCAGTTAATGTGACATCCCCCGAAACCAGGGAGTTGCTAGAACCCTCTGCCCAAACATATTTAAGAATAACCCTAAAGTTCTAAATACAGTTGATAACTGCACTTTGATTGAAATTTATTCAAACAATATTGTTTCACTCTGGTTGGTCAACAATGACTTGTACAGTCAGTTGTGTTCCCAATTACACTCACACACTCTGTGTTTGATAATATGGCCTAGAGCAAATTAAACTCAGTGCATGCTACTGTGGTTCTGTCTTAGAGGTGTACTAGACAGGTTTGGTTTAAATTGGAGGAAGGGCTAGAAGTTAACTAAGTAGGGAGAATTGTTACTGCCTGGGGTGAGCACAGAAAACCTTTAAAGAATTTCTTAGTGCGATATTTTCGACAACAAATATAAATTTCATTACAATGAGTACTTTTACCTTTCTGAGTGACCACCTGACGAAGCGACGGTTTTCTTCGAAATAACAACTTCAAACAAAATAGGGTAGAACCGTCAGTGCTAATGGTCATGAAGTCTCATGAGGACATTTTTATATCATTAGGCAATCATAAAAAAATTGACAATAATTTTAAAAAAGAACTACATTTCTAAAGTAACTTCACCCGACCAGCGAACTGGAGCAGCTCCCTTCCCCGACGGCGTTATGTTTTTGCCTAATGGTGGCGCTAGTCGACAGAAAAAAGAAGGAGGACGTAGAGGAGGAGTGGAGGAAGAGGTTTGAAGGGGCAGCAACCCAAGACCCTGACAACGTCGTTGGGCTGTAGGAAAGACTAAAGCAAAGCGAAAGTTTCGGGCCCATTTAACAAAATGCAAATTTAGGTTTAATGAAAAAAATTAAGAAAATGTAGATGTTACCGGGGAGATTTAAGCGTTTGAGAATTTTTCTGAAGTCATCCTATCGGGAAACTAACCACGATACCTATCTGACAAAACGGAAAAGTTTAACACCCTTCTGGTCAGACCTATGGTTCTATCATAAATCAAATAACCTCGGCAAAGTACAGACTTAACTTTTTTAAAGTAAAGAGATTCTGTTTTGAAAAGGCTTTATACTAAATCGTGATGGTGCAAAGGCTAATAAAATTTGTGCCCTGTATTAGAGGTGTCTTCGTATTAACGTAAAGCAGGCTTAGCAGGAGTAGGCCACTGTCTTTAAAGTTGGACAATTTACGTATAAAATTGTATATACACGCTCCATAAAAAGCGTATGCATGGCAAACGTGTGAACGATATTTCAGGGTGTTAAGATATCTCCTAATGCAAAATGTAACTTTATTCTAAACGTAATAAGTTTGCTTAGAATAACATATCCGTCGAACACTCTTCAAAAAATGGGCAAAATTTGCCCAACTTTTTGACCAACACTTGCCATCTATTCAACAAAACAACTTAAACGGTTGGGCAAAATTCTATCTACCCAAATTTGGTAAAGTTTGAAGCCAACCGTTGGTAGGAAAATTACCCAACTGTTAAGTTAAATGAGCATTTCAAAAGAACCTAATTGTTGGACACTTCTTTTATCAAGCTGTTGGGCAAATACATTAACCAGCCGTTGGTTTTACGTTAACCACCTTTGCCTAACGGTTGGTGCTTTTCTTACTTTGGAATAGCATGCATATGTACATGCATGCTGGACATTTCTTTTCCAGGAAAGTTAGGTAAACTTTCTACACAACAGTTGATGAAATTGTATTAATTTATTGGGAAAGAAATTAACCACTTCCTAGACAGTTTATCTTTGGATGTTTTTAGAGCACTTTATATTGGCTTATTATATCTAGGCCCCTATCACTGGAAACTGAGGTCATGAAAGTCTGAGCAAATAATTGTGTGAATTAGTGACATTTATTTTACACTATGAATGTCTTTAAAGTAAATCAAAATATAATGTTCACTGTTGGAAAAAAATACAAAAAAGCATTTATATTGAAATGTACATTTCAAATGCCTTGACCTAATCATTTTGGTTTGTCACCGACTTCCGTTTGTGTCTAAAACAATCAGGTTTCAGAGAGACTGTGAAATGATTCTTTTAAAATTGAAGCACAAATCTGCAGACTGAGAACTACTGTAGCAGTTCCGTATCATTCAAACACTGGAGTAAAGATAGCGTTATCATTATGCATAAATATTTCAAAGTCTGCTATGTTTAACCTCATTCGGACGTGACAGAAAATAATCAAGATTCCGAACTCTCATTGGATAGCCGTTTGGCGCTAAGTCCGAATTGTCGAATTTGATACAAATGTGTGCTAGTTTCGCAGTACCATTTGAACAATTTAATGAGAATAGAGCTCGATTTTATGGACATATATAATGTACGAGTTTCCTCTTTTGCCAAATTGTCAAAGATGTCAAAAGGGATTTTCAGTTGGAACCAATTTCTAATTAAGAGAAGAAATGTGAAACAAAATTGACGCAAAACCAGCGGCCAAAAATTAACCCAACTTTAAGCAAACATTATGCTAATTAGCAATTGACTGCCCAACAATTAGGTAAAGCGAAAATATGTTCAATAGTTGAATAATAGCTTGTCACCAGTTTAACCAGTAATTGGATCGTACAACACACCTTAATGGAAAGGGAAATTTTTTACCATTATATGAGCAAAAATTGACGAACACATAAGCAATTACATTTGCCCAACAAAACATTACCCAGTCTTTTTAGAGTGTGGAAGATACAATAATTACAGCATAACATTATGACGCATAACAGCATTTTTTGTAATTTTCCTTCCTATATATAATGTGCTACATACTTTTCATGATGTTTGTTCCAAAGAAAGCAAAGAAAAGTGACATTCTTTAAGTACTTAAGTTTTACCTTTTCTCATTGAAATCACACAAAACGCCACGAGTGACACAATTGGAAGCAAAATCACGATCCAGATCATTAGGCTGTAAGAATTATATTTATCTGAATGTAAAAAAAGGTTGGATACTTGTCTGGTTAGAGAAGATAAAAAGTAACCCTTAAAAGCAATCACTCCCCCAAAAATTACGGGTAAATGAAAACGGATTCTGATCAAATAGTTGAATATATTTGCTTAAAAATGAACAAAAGGAAACTAATATTGAGCATGCTAAACAATGCTAATGGTATATGTAACCAGATTCCGGTTCATGGCATGGCTTGGGTGTTTTTTTTTTTTTTTTTGTAAAAAAAAAAATAATAGTATCATAACTTCCTTTTCTTCCTCATGCTAGGATAAATCAGCTAACAGTTCATTTTCATTATTTCTTTCATTAATGTGTTACATATTGCTATTACAGTGACAAAAATTTTAACCTTGATAGGGGATATATAGCAATTTAGTGCAATGATGACGAATACAACTTGTTTGTTATTGTAAACTATATCAAGAAGGAATTCAACGAATACGTAGATCATTTTTAAGCTTTCTGTAAAGTTCAAACAAGACCATTAACCGGAAAGCTTGCAGCTTTATTCCTTGCGCTAGCCTTTAAAGGCTAGCCTAGCTTTAATTATTGAATGACTATGTAGGCTAGTATACTTCAACATCAGAACTATAAACCGACATTAATTTGGTTGTGTTAGAATGCTTCACTGAGATCCTCTAAAGATGCAGTTTGTGTGCTCATTTAACTTGAGAATAATACGCTATAACGTTTGCTTTGTCCACATCAAAGAAACAAATAATGTAATACGAGGTACCTTTCTCAATCTTTCGTTTCAGGACCAGGAGAACAGAGGCTTTTCTTCCAAAGACGAGAGGACCCCTAACAACACATCCAATGGTATGTGAATTGTCAGTTGGAGTAAAGTTGAAGTTTATACAAACTTCCTGAGTTGGGTTGTAAAATGCATCGTCTGTGGCGTTTGATCCAGTCATATTGTGAATTTTAGAAATCTGTAATGGTTCCCTCCAAACTTCCTTTGAAAATATTTCTTGGTTATCAACTTCCCAGGACAACGTTACCGGAAGTTTGAGGTTACTGACTTCACAACGAGCTTCAACCGTACTTTTGTCATAAATTTCAAAGGGATTATCTACCCTGGTCTCGTTCCAGAATATTTGCAGTACAGGCGTTACTGTCAAAGATCAAAATAATTTCCAATAAATATTAATATATATATATATATATATATATATATATATTCATATATACATTTTATTTCGGCGTATTCGTGCTCTTGGCACTTATTCAAATTTTAATAGGGTACATCAAGCCGTAGATGAAAGTAATGAGTAAGTTTACCTTTCGGAATGGGTGAAAAGTAAAGGGTCTCCTTTGTACTAACTACGTGCGATCCATTAACTTGGCATGAAAGGCTGCGTTCAGTTCCGATGAAGGTGTGTTGTAAAATGGATGTTATATTTCTAGGAAACGATCCGTTTATTTCTTGGTATTGTGATGAGATTAAAACCCTGTCATCCACAGACCATGATAAGGTTAATGAGCTTTGGGGTTCTGCAACCCAACATTCAAATAACATCGTTGTGTTGTACTGCAATTCAGATTTACAATGGCCAAATTCATTCTGACATTCCAGGTACATTCGAGAAATTGCTACCGAATGCAGAAACAAATCAGTTAAAATTAGCCCACAATAGTGACTTTCGAAGAATGCAGAGGTATATAAAATAACAATTGCAGTAGGAGTTTTGTCTCTAATATGTCGAAAGCAACAAAATCAATGGACAAAATGCTCTTACCAGCCATTATAATAACGTTGAATCTTGCTAAGGGTGTTTCTCCCAGGCTACAAGTAAAATGGCCACCATCACCAACGTTATCGGGCAAGAGAGATAAACTATAATTTTCATGACCGCATTGGTTCACCGAAGTATTGAACATTTTACCAACACGCACTTCACCAAGGAACAGGGTCAAATTGCTGGAGTATTTCCATGATAAACTGTTGAGCCCTTCTCGCTTAATTGGACATACAAGACAAACAGGCGACGAATGCAGAACAACCTTGCAAGGATTATCGCCTTTATTATTGAAGTCGTGAACGCATAATTGTGTGTTAGGTATTATAGGCTTAAGATCTGCATGTAAATTAAAAAAGAAACCAAACAAACAATGAATTCAGAATGATTTTAAAAGACAAAACACTTTTCACATGAATACATAGAGAATAGGACAATATTAATAATTGTCTGTATAAATTCACCTTACCCTTTATGATGAGATTAAATTGTGCCAACGTAGTCATTCCCAAGCTGCAGGTGTACTTGCCGCCATTGCTTAAGTCCTTGGTAGAAACTGATAGAGTGTAATTATCAGGTCCACATTCATTGACAGCATATGTTTTTAGATCACCTCTTAGTCTGACTGTATCTATGAAAAGAGTCTCATTTGAACTCTTCCATGATAAACCCTGTTGCCCTAAACGAGATATTGGACATACAAGGCACGCAGGTGATGAGCCGAGTGAAGCTGAACATGAAGTATTGTCCGTAGCTTTTCCATGAAGAGTACATAATCTATATCCTTCAGTTTTCCTGTAGTAACCTTTATTGACAGAAAATGAAAAAATAAAAGAGCGAAAGAAAAATAGCACATGTGTTGGAAGGTAAAGAATCCTCATATGTTATTGTTACTGAAACAATAACTGCAAATACTTCGAAGGAAGTCAAAATAAATCCAAATATTTTTTGTACCTTATTCTGAAAGAGAATTTAGTCTCTACAAAGATTGTTCATAACAATGAACTTATTGCACTGTGGAAATTGCTTCCCGCGCATTATCAAAAAAATCATCAGCTCAATAGGCAAGCTGGAAAAGTTTTAACTTACTATGAACATGACATTGAATTCTCTTGGGATTTAGTGGGTATGAACGATACCTTGTTTATCATTTACAACCATACAATTGCCCGTTGCCAAGTTGTTTCCTGTGCAGTTCCCTCCCTCCGTCACACGTTGTTACTTACTGAAGATTACGGACAAAAGTACCATTTAATTCTCTTTCTCCATTAATTTCATGCATTTCTTAAACTAAAAGAATGCAAGATGGAAATGAACTACTTACCTACACAGAAGACGCACAGGAACAGGAAAAATTCTCGTATTTGTAGATCCATTATAGTTCTGAAAGATACACTTCATTTTAATTACCATTATACGTGCTAGGTAGCTCAATAATATCTTCCTGGTCATAAATTAAAATTGCATTCCATCAAAGAATGGATCATATCTGGTTCCATGTAGGTTTCATCTCTTTTATCAAAATGGTGTACTACGTCTAAGTACGCCTGCTATAAATTCAAAACATCCTTATAGATTCACTTCTTCTAGAACTTGATCTATAAAGCATGAAAACAGCCTGAAAGCATTGTGCTCTTAAAAACAAGTATATGACGTGATGCTTGGCAAAAGGATGAAATAAGTTTGTAGTGAAATCGAAAAGTGAAGCTGGAATTTTATTATATTAGGCGGTTAACTTACTTTATTAGAAATCCCATTCACGGGGGAAGATCGTCATGATTTAGCCAGTTTCATTTTTTCCACGTGATTTCTTATGAACCAAATTTTTTCCTCGAAACTTAACTTTCTACTATCCACTTTCCTTTTGAAATGTTGTTATTATCTTAAATATAGTGACTGACATGCTACTTGATGTGCGAATAAGGGTGATACTATAATAACTCTCACTTTTCTAGACAAACTGTACTTCCTTAACTGATATTTGTTATGCTTTTAATGATCAACTGGGTAAAAAAATATAAATTGCAGGTGACTGTAGTTATGGAAACAAACCTGGGTTCAACTTTGTCATAACGATTCTATCGACACGTAGACAAACGCGTGATATAGTGATGTTTGGAGTCAAAAATTTCAGACTCTGCTAAAATACAGTGAAATCTATTTTGAAACAGAGTCATTTTCATAATTGTCATGTTTATCTTCAAGGCTTTACTTCTTTACACCCTCAGAACTGTCATAATTATTTTCCGTCCGTCCCATATCGGAAATACGTGCTCATCCACCCAAGACTATGACCTTAACTGTTACAAGGGCGTTGATGAATTTGTACTAAATTTACCATAACTTTCAAGAATGGGCGGTTATTTATTTGAATTAAACTGATTTTAAAGCAGAAAACATTAGTCTCTTCTGGTATATCCCTTTCAGAGTAATACAACTTGATTTTCCCAGCACAGATTTTGATTAAAAAAATGAAAAAATAAGAAATATTAATGGACACCCCGAGAATTTTTCACCGTTCGCGGTACTGAAACAATCATATCTCAGCGAAAAGAAGAGCGATTGACCCAGATTAAGTTGTAAACAGAAGTAAAAAATAACCTTGATGTCACTATGAAAGAGTTGTTTTGATTGTTTGAGAGGAACCTAGCGCAGTTTTCTGTTAAAAAATATTAAGAAAAGTCGATTAATAATACATAAGACTGCAGGAACCAGTCTAGATCACGTACTAACTCAACAACGCTAGTTGACCTAACTGAAGGCATCAGTTGATTTGTCTCCTATACGTTTAGCCGGCCTGTGCCATTGTAGTTCTTTGTCATTATAGGGGGTGTGATATTGTGATCATTGGAGATGTTTTAGTGCCCAAAAGTAGCATCACCTAAAGGTAACGTTAGATTTAATGGTTAATCCACATGTTACAGTTACATGTGACAGCTTTACGCTGTCACATGTAACTGAGTTGAAATATTTTGCGATCTTGTTTTCGTGGAAGTGGTTCTGTAATAAGCCTATAACGATACTCGAAAGGGCACCTTGAGATAAATGAGCAGAATTTGTGATTATTCAGACAACTGTGAACTAGAATAGCCCGCAGACATATGTGAAACTCATAATTGTTTCCTTCGACTGATGAAATGAGAAATACGCGACTTTTATGTGAATAAGATATTATGGCTTTTCAACGCTGTACGGTCCCAATAACTTATGTGATAATGGAACAGTCCATACTTACTATGGAACGCCGGTTAATGAGCGGTGCGCGTACAAGGAATTCCAATATGATTGATACCCATATTTTGAGTTCACAAAGCAAAGTAGAAAATAATGTAGCAAACGTGAAAAAGAAAAAAAAAAATGTCGTAAGAAAGTTACAAAATTTCAAAAAGTTACTTTTCTTTTGTTAATCGTTTTTGCATTTTTCATTGCTGGTTTCTTTACGTTTTTCCCCGACTCCTGGCATTTATGCTTCTCCCACAGATGCCAAAATAAAACCGAACTCAAATTATCGAGGACGTTTGTTTTCTGCGAGTAGTCACATGAAGAGCCTGGAATACACTTACCTTTGCAGCCATGTGAAGAGGAAAATTTTTCAAAGTAAAAACGAACACATATAATGGCTTTTCTCAGTCAAGAAATCTGCACGTTTCAATCAACGTTCACTACATCCTCTCCTCCTGGAGGGTTTCTGCAAGTATTGTTTTAGTAGGCAATCGTCACAATTGCAAAGCTCATGGTTCTATCTTATTGTAAAAAAATATTCCCTCCTGATCTTCTTGATTTATCTGAAGGGTTCAGTTGAAAATATGGTTATCCAGTCAAGCCCATTGTAAGCAATAGAATCTTAAACCTTGGGGAAATTTCTCTTGCCTTTCAAACCAGGTCGCATAAGGTTAATACTTAATTGTCCTATTATACTTCGAGTAATCTTATAAATTAGGGTTATTTTACTCAATAATCTTTAGCAAGGGAAGAACACAGGTAAAGATTTCTGATTCGTGTGTGTGTGTGTAGTTAATTTTTGGTTTGGTTCTTTCACTTAATTTTAAACGGTTCAAAAAGTCTCATTTTGACCTGTTGTCATGCAGACAGACGCATTACGAAGGAAGTATTAGAACTGAAAGCTAATTTGGGAAAGAGTGAGGTAAGAACCAATGTTTTAAAATAGAGATGCCGTACACAAGAAGCTTGATAGGTGTGAAAACTAATGCAGGCGTCACACTGTCCCGATGTTGACACCAGATGGACACAAGACATAGGAAATTTTCAAATTCGGTTCTGACAGTAAAAACATCGGGACATTCGTGAGGGCATAGCAAGCGATCATATGACCGCCGATGGAGTTTCTCCGGCTTCGGGAGCAACTTCGTGAGCGGTGGCAAAATGTTTGGCATGCCAAAAAATGCCGAAAGACCTTGCAAAGGTTCATTATCGTGTTTAATTCGTTTTTTTCCTTTTTCCCTTCGTCGTGAGGGCATCTTGTCAAATCGTGTCATATTCGTCTTTACTTCGTGTGGTCATCGGTGGCATCGGGCATTTTTCGCCTCGCGAAGACAATACGAAGGAAACAAGAAGCTGCATGATTGTCTTAGGAAGGCAACATGACTACGTGAAGCCCCCGCAATGCCGTCGTGTAGCCATCGTATTAGAGTACTATGACATCGAGATGGGACCACGTGGACATATGAGAGGCCAGCCTCAGAGCATCAATTGTCAACACACCGACTGTTCGAACGTGCTGTCTAGTCAGTTGGACCCCGCAGACGCTACGCTGTAGGGCTTAGTCACACGTTCAGTCAGTCCTGAGCAACTCTACACAGCAGGGGCGTATATCGGATTTGGCTAAAATTTTCGGACTGCCTGAACCCTAGATCGTGTCTAGGACCGGACTCCTGTATAAGCAATCCAACAACACGAAAGCAAGCGCACACGTACACAAACGCAAACAAACACGCACAAACGCTCACACAGACACAGACACATACACAAAATACAAAGTAACATGATAAATCAAACCTGAAGCTTTCTTCCCAATTTAATTATTTTCCTTTTCAGTTTTTTCTTCAGATTGACAGTCTATGTAGGAATCAATAGTGAAATAAGAATAAAAGAAAAATGCGTTTCATACTGAACAAGACTGACGTTATTCTGAACACGTGTGTTCCTCACCTTGTAGGTCTTGTGCTTGGCAGTGTGCGATCCTTACCAAAACGCCAGGACAAAGATTGCAACCACCTTTATATTGAAGGGTTAGATGAGAGATTCACATTAATAATTTGATAGGCTCAAACCGGCGTTTTCTCAAAGCCCTAAGGTCATCTGTATACCACAATATTATAGTTTTTACTGCTGCCTGAATTATTGGGGGCAAAAAGATATGTTTGCCCGCTCCCAATATTTTCTTTGAAGGAGCAATTTCCACCTACCCAGGATCGACGCCCCTGCTACACAGCAGAGGCGTGTATAACTCCCAAAGATTCAACTACAATTAAGCACACTTCAGTTCCTGTAGAATGGTAAACTTTGATGATGAGACAACCAGGAAAAAGAAGGCAACAGCATCGCTTCTTTTGAGGCATCTCAGAGAACATGATGAGCAACTCATACAAGCCCAGCACCTCCTCTTATAGGAAAAAAAATGTCTCATTTCACCCTACCATTTCTTGCTATTTGCCTTTCTAGCGTTTGAAAATGTACTTATCCAGTAGCGTAGCTAGAAATTTTTCTCTGGCAGGGCGGGGGGGGGGGGTTGGACCACTTTCATGGGGTCTGAGACTGCCAATTTGCTCTGATCTTCAATGAAAATGTGTAATTTTCCGTCTTTTGCAGGCGTCTCACTGTCCCAAAGTTGACACCAGATGGACACACGATAAAGGAAATGTTCAATCTCGGCTCTGATCGTAAGTACATTTTGGCATTCATGAGGGCATCGTAAGCGATCGTATGACCGCCGGTGGAGTTTCTCAGGCTTCGTGAGTAACTTCGTGAGCGATGACAAATCTTTGGCATGTTAAAAAATTGTAGAAGGACCTTGCGAAGGTTCATGTAGAATTTGTGTGTACATTTTGCCCTTCGTAAGGCCATCGTGAGGGCATCTTATCAAATCGTGTCATCTTCGTCTTTACTTCGTGTCATCATCGGTGACATCGGGCATTTTTCGCCTCGCGAAGACAATACGAAGGCAACAAGAAGCTGCACGATTGTCTTAGGAAGGCAACACGACTACGTGAAGTCCTCGCCAGTACCCTCGTGTAGCTCTCTTCATTTAAGTACGATGACATCGAGATGGGACCACGTGGACATATGAGAGGCTAGCCTCAGAGCATCAATTGTCAACACACCGACTGTTCGAACGTGCCGTCTAGTCGGACCCAGCAGACGCTACCCTGTAGGGCTTAGTCACACGTTCAGTCAGTCCTGAGTAATTTTACACAGCAGAGGTGTATAACTCCCAAATTTTCAATTAAAATTAATCACAATTCTGTAATGTGAGGGCTCCTCTCCACTGGGCCGCCTACCTGGAGATACCGCAATTGAATGCTTGATTCTAATGGCCACAATTTTGTACAATTTTGTAAATTCTTCATAGTTTTCGGGGCTTTGCATCCCTAAACCCCAGATGGACGTTGTCCCTAAACCCCGAGCCCCGACTTGAGCATCCGACTTGCAGCCGGAACGTCTGGGGCTCGACTTCTGGCCGGGTCATACCAAAGACTTTAAAAATGGAACCTACTGCCATTGTTCTTGGTGCTCAGCATAAGCAATGGAGTAGGAAAAACAAGCCAGTGAGCCACAACTGGAAAAAAGGCCGTGGCCGGCCCGACTTAAACCAATTGGTTGGAAACTGAGCCGTAAATCCTCATCTAACTAACTAACCTACCCCATATCCTACAAGGAATTAGCGCTTCGTGTCACCGATCAGTGCTTAATATTGATGGACCCCTATGGTGGAACGTTGTGCCCCCTCCACCATCGATCAGTCTGGCCACGTCACCGTGACTGCCCGCCTCAGGGCGTTTCTTCGAGAGTAGTAATGCTGGTCAGGAAGTCATCAAATCTATCAAAAATTCCCACTTCTACCAGCTAATGCCTGACACAATTACGTCATGAATAGACCAAACATTTTTTAGGTTATGGCTTGAGGGAGAGATTTAAAAGGTATTTTTGTTTGATCGTATTTTCAGTGTTTTTTTTGTTTGTTTGTTTTTGTTTTTTGTTATTCAAAACTAGTTGTAATATTGGTATTCCCTGACTTGTTCATTTTGTCTTCTTGAAAATATCAACATGGCATGCATCATGTTAAAAATAAGGTGGCAAGTACGTGAACCGAGAGATAATCAACTTATGATCAACAAAAGAAGTATTAATCTATACTAATTAAGCAAAGATTCCTATAACTTTGCGAACATTTTTCGAAGTGAAGGTCAATTTAAGTTTGAAAGGAAGTGAGAACGGGATGGCCAAGCTTTTTGGCGGGGAGGGGGGAGCAGCGACCCATGTCATGTGCGTCCATGCCACCGTTAGATTGATTTCCTCCGCCTAAGCAAGAATTCACCACAAATCGTACTTTTAGTTAAGGTCACCGTGACCTGGTGACGCCTTCGTGATCTAGTTCGAACGCATCGAATTCTCACTACGATGTCGTGTAGCCTTCTTGTGCCCCTCAGGTCGCCTTCGTCTGTCCTTCAGGTATAAACTACCACAAAATTAACAGATTCGTGTAGTCTTCGTATGTGGTTCGGCTGAAATCGTGTGACCTTCTGTAGGCATCGTACTTGCTTCGACTGTTGATTGCCTGTTGACCGAGGTTCGGGGCTATCTTCGCCCGAAATTCAAATTTCATATTCATGTGTCCATCTGGTGTCAACTTCGGGACAGTGTGACGCCTGCATTTATAGTTTCTAGTTCGGGGCTTCTGGGAGCTTCGTGAGTCCTTCGTCACCTAATTTGAACTCATCGTACTCTCAGTACGACGTCATGCAGCCTTCGTGTACCCTTCGTGTCGCCTTCGTCCGTCCTTCGGGTATAAACTACTATAAAAATTATCACGTTCGTGTTGCCGTCGTGTGTGGTTCGGGTGCCATCGTGTGACCTTCTGTAGGTATCGCACTTGCTTTGGCTGTTGATTGGCCGGTTTACCAAGTTCGAGGCTGTCTTCGCCCAAAATTCTAAATTCCATATTCGTGTGTCCATCTGGTGTCAACTTCTGGACTGTGACGCCTCTATAACTGTATCTCACTTCGTCCAATTTCGAGTAGGTCTCAGCATAGAGCTACTTCGAATGGAGTGAAAACAGCTTATTGTCCTTTGGAATTATTATCAGTTCCGACATTCCTAAGCTCAAAAACCCCATTAGCTGCTACAAAGGGCTATAATCCGAGATTAACATATGATAAGCGACAGTTATAGGCAAGATCGTTTCCTGCAGTATTAATCCTCAGACAGGCTTGCATGAGCTATCGTTGTTATTTTTCAGGTAGAACTGAAGTGATTTTCAAGAATGCCTACTGGTGTGCACATGTGCCGTCTATTCTATGAAACTAAGTAGCGATGAAGCTTTATGTTAAGCTAAGATTTGTTATCCGGAAGGATCCGGAGAAGTAGGGAATTTAATTGTAAAAGTCTCTTCGTTTTTCAAAGCGACAAAATATTGTCAATGAGAAGTTAGCGGTATCGTTGGGAAATGAAAGTAACTTTTTGTATATTTTGGGGACGCTTTGTAGCTGTTGAGGTAATTACAGACGGCACATCTTTTTCTACCAACTGCATTGCTAAGTAATCAACTAAATCTTGTCTTTTGCAAAACTCATTTCAATTTTTTGATGAGTAAACTTGGATAACAGTTGTTCCCAGGCGCGGATCCAGAAATTTCGAGGGGGGGGGGGGCAAGCCGGATAATCTCATGTGCACCGAAGGTGCACCACGAGCGCGAAGCGCGAGTTCCTACGCGTGGGGTCCAGGGGCCCGCGTTAGGGCCCCTGGCGGGGTCCAGGGGCGGAGCCCCGGTGGGGGTCCAGGGGGCGAAGCCCCCAGAAGCTCTCGCAATATTCCATTTAAAGAGCACAGAAATCGGCTCTAGTTCTTATGTCAGTGAGATTTTATACCTTTTCATGTTGCATGGAATTTGATGAGTGTGGCTCAGTATAAGTTACTATATGTACCTGCAGAGTTCCGGAGAATCTAAGTTATCTTAAAACTTACACGCCAACATTTTGAGCCCGTGTAGGTAACTTGAAATTATTTTTGCCATAATGAGTGTTTTATTTTCGTTATACGGTATTCGGATATAGGACGTCAGATGAAACAATTGCGCGCGAAGCGCGCCGAAAATTTGAATTTACATTTAAAAACATTGCGAGGACTAACGGTGTCAATTCCCTTTATATGTGTCTATCAATTAGAAGGTGGGTTCGATACTAAGTTTTCAGTTCTCATAAGAAGAGGAGGGTGAAAAAATGAATATCAGTTGCTTTACATCCTTACAATGCTGGCTCCTCTGAAATCACGTTTATGCACACGAATAATTGGCTTATGGTAGAACCCCACCGATGAGTAAAGCGAATACGTTCGGGACCATATTGATAGTAAAGGGAGCAATTCAAGACTAGAAGTACGCAGATCAAGCAAAAATCAAGAAATATTGAGAAAACATTGCAAAAATCGTGAAAGATTTCAAATGATTTTTGGTAAAAAGTGATAAAAATAAATCCATCACTCAATAAAAACGTACCGTACCTCTCTCCGTAAGCGTAGACAATCGCGCGCGAAGCGCGCCGAAAATTTTCGGTATAGAGACTCCGGGGAGCTCTGCATTAATTGTACACAAAAAAGGGGGACCAACAGGACTCTCACAACCTGACATCCATATGGGAGGAGAGATGATATATCACCTTCTTTATGGATTTCTGAAGGGTATACCCTTTAGAAATCTATGACCGATGGTGCCGGCGGGAGTTGGTGATCGGGGGAACCGCAGATAACTGCTAAATCATGCCTTTTTAGGCAGTGGGATTTTTTATACGTTATATATAAGAGTGGGAGAGCCTTTTCTTGTTAGTACATGAAAGTGCAATCCCAGGAAGGGGTTTTCCCTCCCCTCTGAGAAATTTTTGTTAATTTTAGGCGGCCTTTATGCAAAATGGTGGTATCTTTGGGCCATTCTAAAGTGATTGTATGTTTAAAAAATGTCCACAATTTAGTGAATTCTAACTTTTGTTCTCGTGAAAAAGGGGAGTAAGAGACGGTTAATGTATTGTCTCCAAACCTCCTTAAGTCCCAGGAAAAATCATGGGCGTGTATCCATCTCCAAAAGTGTGTGTGTGTGTGTGTTTTTTTGGGGGGGGGGGGGACTTTTTCACATTTGTGAATCGCCGTCCTGGTGGAAGAAGCAGTGGGGGTAGCCAGAATTTGCGTCACGGGGAGGCAATAAGTTTTGTGGTCTTCGGCATGAGGGAGGTGGTCTAAGGGAAATTTTTCTAGAACTGAATACCCTCAGATTCGATTTGGTGCAACAAAAGTGTAGGATTTTTAGGTTTTTTTTTTTCTTCTAAAAATTTCGTTTTCCTAGGCACAATTGCAGTCTGTTCCATCATTTTTGAAAAAGTGAGGGGGCCTTTTTGACAATATCCCCCCTTTCAAAAAAGTGAGGGGTACGCGTCCCCCATGATCTACGACCATGGGAAAATTGTACACGCAATTATACCTGCGTGGAGTCCACAGAAACATTCTTGGACTATACATAATTTTTTTCCTTACATTTTAAAAGGATATCCAAGGTTGACAGAGAACAGTGTAGAGCCTCCCGGGAGCTCTGAATTAGTTACAGTGTACAAAAGAGGGACCAACGGGATTCTCACTACGCGACATCCATATGGGAGGAGATATGACATATCACCTTCTTTTTAAGGTATAGCAAGAGCGATGGTGGACAGGCAAAATTCGTTTCAGAAAAGATTTTCGTCGTTATTGAACGTCGCGGTAAAATGTTTGGAAAATAAGCAACGGCAATTACGTACTTTCAATCTTTCAAGTCATGTGCTAGACTAGATTAGTCAAAGATCCCATAATGATGAGAGCCCTACAGAGGTGGAGATGTACTTTTTAGAAAAATGTTTGCATTGGAATAATTTCTTGAGTCATAGCTTTGTCAATGGTATATCAAATCGGGGGTAAACCCTGTCTTGTGCGCGCGAAGCGCGCTGAAATTTTTAATAAATATTAGTTCATGACAAAACCTGCATTCAGAATCTGCATCGGACACTGTCACTCCCACCAACCTATGCTATTCAGAAACGAATCTTCTGAGAGAGAATTCTTAAAAAGCACTTTTGCTCCTTTGTTCCCCCGTGAGTAGTTACCGTACCGAAAGCTATTGATAATAAAGACAACTCTGACACAAGGCTTCACGCTAGCGGAACGTGCCAAAATTTGGAATTGTCGAGAATTTCCAAAACTGATGATAGTTTGAGAACAGTTTTGTGAAATAAAATGTTTAGAACAAATGAACCAATCATCAAAAACACATCTCACCCTACACCCTCCACAGAAATCTGTAGCTTAAACGAATTTACGGACCATTTTAAAAATTTTCAAGAAGGAATGGGGGAGGGGGTCACACGTCACCCATTGCCCACTGTGCCGACTCGACGCCACTGTCTGTTGCTTAAAAGCCTTTTGAGTTCATTTTTAAACTTTTCAGACAGTTACGAAATCGAATAGAGTATGCACTCCGCTACTTTGCCTGCAACAGCTGGTGCCACTGTGCACAACAGCACGTCACCTGACAGCTTGTATTCTGTATTCATTCTGCAAGGTCTGTATGGCGAAAACTTTGCCTCTCAATCCCTCTAGATTACAAAAAATTTCACACTTTAACACAAAATTGTTACTAAATTTCAGTGCAGCTAGCCGGGCCCATACTGCATATGTCACGATGTTTACTTATTTAGATCTTTAGTCAGGGATCATTACTCAGCTATTCACCTGTTTTCGAACATTGTAGCTCTCCTTTCGTCGCCAACCACTTTGAAAGATATCTAAAGAGATAATCCAGCTATAGCTCCACCCAACCCCTACAGAAATATATACTATGAATACGTTCTTAGACACTTTTATTCATTTTTTGCTCTTCATTTTTCTTTCTCTTTTTCTTTTTTTTTTCTTTTTCTTCCTTTTTTCTCCTTTCGTTTTTTTTTTCGTGGCGAGGGGGGGGGGGCCCGGGCCCCCCAGGCCCCCCCTGGATCCGCGCCTGGTTGTTCCTTTTAAAGCTTCTGCCTCTTGTTTGTCAAAACAGGAGACAGAACTTCAAAAGGATTACGTTGGACAAGGGACAAAGAAATTGAAAGATTAAGGGTTAAGAACACGATTAATGGTGAGAGTATGATTAAAGGGTAACAATGAGGGTCGAACAATACCACCAAGTAACAAAGACTTTGCTTTGTTGCATTCCTAGTAGCTCCATGGTTTCAGCGAGCTTCCTGATGGTCCTGCTGCAAAGCCTCATATTGGATCACTCTGATGTTATAATAGGTTTCAAAACATTTGGATCACTATTTACGATCGGATCTCCAATGACTGACATGAAGTTGATACTGGAAAACCTTCACTTTAAAGAAATGTCATATGACATGGAGCCTTTGCGTTTATTTAAAGGTTCTCTAATCCCAGACAGTAACAATTCTCTCTTTATATATATATATATATATATATATATATATATATATATATATATTCAAAACAACCCTGGCAGACCCATCGTTTCTTCCCACAGCTGCCCCACCGTTTTAATTTCTGAGTTTTTGGACTCTGTTCTCTTCCCGTTGGTATCAGCCTTACCGTCTTTTGTTCAAGACACTCCTCATTTCTTGAGACTTATTCAAGACTTTGAGTTTCCCGAAAATTGCGGTGAACGTCTACTATTCACCATGGATGTATCTAGTCTCTACACATCCATCCCCCACCATGCTGCCTTGTCAGCTATCCGCCATTTCCTGGACCAACGACAAGACCCCCAAATTCCTACAACTACTTTCCTTCGCTTGACGGAACTTGTTCTCACCCAAAACTGTTTCCAGTTTAATGGGCGCTTTTTCCGTCAGGTTAAAGGAGTAGCCATGGGAACCAAAATGGGTCCTTCTGTTGCTTGCCTAACCATGGGCTACTTTGAAGAATAACTTTTTTCGCAGTACACCGGTTCTCACCCTTTCCTTTACAAAAGGTATATTGACGATATTGTGGGAGTGGCAACAGGGACCCGTCAAGATCTAGAATCTTTCATTCAATTTGTAGGATCTTTCAGTCCATTTTTGAAATTCACACATTGTATTTCTGACACTTCAGTGGTTTTCCTCGACCTTCAATTGTCAATTTGCGACCGTAAAATCAAGTCAAACCTACATTTTAAACCCACCGATTCTCATAACTACCTTTTGTACCCATCCAACCATCCCAAATCCTGTACCAAATCCATCCCGTACTCACAACTTTTAAGGGCCAGAAGGATTTGCTCAGAAGATTCTGATTTTTTAGCCGCTTCAAAAAATATACTATCATTCTTTGAGAAGCGTCAGTATCCCACCAAAATCCTTACCGGTGCTCTACATAGAATCCAAGGAATCAACAGAGCGGAGGCTTTGAGTAAAAAGTCTAACACGTCTACTAATCTACGCATTCCTTTGGTAATTTCCCATTACCCATCGGTACGCCCCATCATTCGTGCCATTTACAGGAATATAGAGACTCTTCGAAAAGACCCTTCAACCCGTGACTTTTTCCCCGAACCCCCCCCCCCCATTACGGCCTTCAGAGTTGAAAAGAACATTTCCAAGCACTTAGTTCGGGCTTCCCATCCACAACAACCAACTGACAACACCCCAGGTACATTTCCTTGTGGTCGTAGTAGGTGCAACACATGCCCAGTGGTTGGCAAGAACACCCTCATTAATATTTTGGGTTCTAACGGCAACAGATTCAGTGTGAACCAACACTTTACCTGCACTTCCACAAACTTGGTTTACATTTTAGTTTGTGGACGTTGCAATTGCCTGTATGTGGGAGAGACCAAACGTCGCCTGGCTGACCGAATCACTGAACACCTCAGGTCCATCAAACAAAACCTTCAAGGTTATCCGGTCGCCACACATTTCAACCCCCCATCACCGTGCTCAATTAAAGACTTGGCCGTCACCGCAGCCTTAATGTGCAGAGGTTCTGACCGTGATCGTCAGACCGCCGAAAACCGGCTTATCATGAAACTCGGGACCCTCTCCCCACACGGTCTTAACATTAGAATGGACCTTTTTTAACCTATTCCCCTTTTCATTACTTTTTACCAGTTTTTTTCAGCCTTCTTTCGCTTTTTCACACCGTGTTCGTTCTGTGCGACCGGTTTGTTCGTGCCTTTCTTCAATGTGTTTCTTCTCTATTTCTACTTCTTTGTTGTTCAGTTGCATTTCTTTGCCACCTGATGAAGAGTCTATACTCGAAACGTCGTGGAATTTTCCGCAAACTTTAAGCACTTTTTACAACCTTTATCGACCTATATATATATATATATATATATATATATATATATATATATATATATATATATATATATATATATATATATAGTAGGTATAGTAGGTATATTTTCTCTGAACCTTTCCTGCTTTGATAAGGGCTATGCTCTTTCTAGGATTGGTATAAAAATTCAAGATCGAACGAAAACACCAGGTTTAAATTTTAAATGAACAACCAGTAAAGGCTAAACAAAAGTAGAAAAGGAGGCTATCACACTGAACCACGAATCAATCAATACGATTCCAAAAAGAACACAAAAACCAAATGAGAGGGAGAGATGGAGGAATAGACGGAGAAAAGTGGAAAACACCGTAGATACACAAACCCAAATAAGGAATTTTTACACGTATCTAGTATCATGGTTATTTTAAGTTTGACTCTTAAACCCTTCGTTGACATTAATACCGTTTGGAACAAGAGTATCTTGGTTCTAAATCCATTTCTTTCCTCTCAAGTCCAACTCTGTCTCAAAAGGTTACAACAATTAACTTCGACAAAGCTGTCAGCATTTATCTTGCCCAGAATCTGAGCAAAGAGATCGACAGGTAAGCGTCTGCACAGTTGCTTATAGAGCTTTGTGCCGAACGGCTGACCATGGCTTTATCCTTCCTGTGCTTCCAAAAATTTATTTATGTCCATTAATTCTTAATTACAGGTCGTACAAGCCTGACCAACATATTGTTTGAAGCAGAAAGGTCATGAGATAAATTTAACCCATTTCGAGGAGCACGCAGTATTTCCGTTACGCAGTGTTAGTAACTAGTATTGGACCAATCAACGGTATTCAATATCGGTATCGGCCGATATTATCCATTTTCTTCCAGTATCGGTATCGGTAAAATTTATCTGATATGCTGATACTGCCTTACCGATATTTCTCATCTTATACTTCATGAAATTGTTGCATTATTTACGTTAGCTTGAGTGTAAATTCTTATCTTTTGACCCATGAAAAAGATGTGTTTGCACGGGTACAGAAACAGGAACCATGAATGCTACATGTTGGAGATCTTCAGTACCTTGAAAACCTCCGTGTATTGCACGCAGAGGCAGGGATATACGGATATGCACCTTTGCCTGCTTGTAGCACACACTCTTAACCTCTTCATCATCCATTCATATTGACGCGTATTACTGCCTTTGCGGAAGTCTCTATATGCTCCGCATGCAGCAGGCCCACCGAACTTTACACGTAGCTAGCTCGGTCTACTTATACTGTTGAAATTAGGGCACCCTTCATTCTATCAAAAACTTCATTCAGTATCGGGCGATATTACCAGGGAGCTGTAAGGGATATTACCCGTTGACCCTTTACTCTATCAAAAACTTCGCACAAACGCTGAGGCCAGTTTTGTAGGAATCACGAAACAGGATCACAGAGCGACCACGCGAGGATTTAATTCCACGCGGCACGACAACGAAGTTAGAAAAGCTCTAGTCTGAAATGATTAACTTTGTGATCGTATTCTTTCTCACTTGGTATTGCACAAAAAAGCATGAATGGTTTTAACTATTAATTTATCTGGGGAAATAATAAGCAGGGAATAATGTTTTTCTCTCACAACATTTTTAAGAATCGCATGAGGTGTTTCTGCTGAAGGGAACAATGTTCGCACCTTTTGTTTGTATCTGCACTTCTAGTAAATCATGTATAAACTAACTGTCTGGTAATCCTGTCTGGTCAGTCAGCTGCTCACTTAACATGAAATGGTCCTGCAGCAGATGTTTGCCTAGACATTGTATTTCTACGAAGTAGTCTATTGTTACGGCTTGTGGTCGCAAGTCAAACCAATAACAGCGAAAGATCACAGAAGAACGAGATTAAAATTCAACAACTTAATGATAATTTACAATCTCCTTATCTCGCTTAAATTTACAATAATTAATTAGACTTACTCACAATCCTTTAATTAATATTTGCCTGGTCTGTTCCAAGGGCTGGTAGTGCATGCACGTTGACGATGGTACGGTAGTAGACCTGTAGCGTGCTGTAGCGTAGGAACTGGTTCCACGAGCGAATAACGACAAGGCTAGCGATGATGGATGATAACAATCTCAATACACAGCGTAGAAACGGCGTAAGGTAATTTGTAAGGCAATTTGTGTGAATTGTCAGTGGCTGGCCTCATATGATTCGGTCAACAAACGGACAGCAGAATAACGTCTGGACTCGATGGTGTCTCTCTCCAAAACAGTTGTTGAACTGCCTTTTATATGCTAGGCTTTTATTCGAGAACTCTCCAGAATTTAACAGAAACTTCTAGTGTACACAGTCCAGCAATTACGAGAACGTTCCTTAATAGAAACTTCTAGAACACACAGTAGTTGAATAACAATAATTGCAGCTTCTTCGAAGTGTTGCCAGGTCGCTGCTATAATTGGGACATAACGTAAACAGTTCTCACTTCTAGACAGTTCTAGAAAGGCTGCGTTGAAGTTGAACATCTCTGGAACTTTCCATTCGCTCGTCGATGGATTCAATCCGGTGTTCCTGACGGGTCGTCTTGTAACACTCCCCCCCTTGGAAAAGTTTTGGACGTCTCGGACAAAACTTAAGTTACAATATTTACAATGTATAACTTTACAGTAATAACTACAGTATGTACAGCATGTAGTCCAATATTCAATGGAAGGTATAATCATAACATACAACTTGTCTTGCAAGGTGATAATGCATGAATACAGTAACATCATCAATACACATTGTGCTGTAGTTAACACAAAATTTCAAAACTTACAGTGATATCTTTAACAGACTGCATCAAATCAAATTCTTGACAAAGAGTCTGGTACAACATTGTCTTTCCCTTTAATGTGCTTAATATCTACATTATACGATTGCAGAAATAAACTCCACCTCATCAATCTTTGATTCTTATTCTTCATCTTAGATAAAAATGTCAAAGGGTTATGATCAGTGTATACAGTGATAGGGAAACTAGTAGTTCCCAAATAAACATCAAAGTGTTGAAGACCAAGTATCAAAGCTAATGTCTCTTTTTCAATTGTTGAATAATTTTTCTGGTGTTTGTCAAATTTCTTAGAATAATGACAAACAGGGTGATCAACATCATGCTCATCAGCTTGAAGCAAAACTGCTCCTATGCCATTGTCACTGGCATCTACTGCCAACTTAAATTGTTTTTCAAAATCTGGAGCAATCAACACTGGTGAACTCATTAGTGCCTTTTTCAATAATTCAAATGCTGCTTGGCAAGTATCTGTCCAATCAAACTTTTCATTTTTCTTTAACAATTTTGTCAGTGGTGCAGCAATGTCAGAGAAATTCGGACAAAAACGTCTGTAGTAACCAGCCATGCCTAGGAAGCGCATGACCTGCCTTTTATCAGTTGGGGCAGGGAATTTGTCAATGCCCTCAACTTTGGCCTTAATTGGTCTAACTTTGCCCTGACCAACCACATGCCCCAAGTACACCACATGGGCACAAGCAATCTCACTTTTGACCAAATTGACAGTCAAATTAGCTTCGGCAAGCTTGTCAAATAATGCCTTAACATGTTGTACATGTTCATCCCATGAGTTGCTGTACACAATAAGGTCATCAACATATACTTCACAATTTTCTAAATTTGACGTAAGATTATTTACTAAGCGTTGAAACGTCATCGGTGAGTTTTTCATACCAAACGGCATAACCTTATACTGAAATAACCCATCTGGCGTCACGAATGCCGAGATTTTCCGAGCCCTCTCAGTGAGTGGTATCTCCCAGTACCCCTTTAGTAAGTCAAACTTTGATACATACGTAGCTTTCCCAATCCTATCAATGCAATCATCGATGCGGGGTATCGGATAGGAATCCGTTCTTGTGACTGCATTCACCTTTCGGTAATCAGTACAAAATCTGTACCCACCGTCTGGCTTGGGGACCAATATACAAGGGGAAGACCATTCACTATTACTAGGTTCTATAATGTCATGGTCCAACATGTACCGAACCTCATCCCTGAGATGTTGTCGTTTTCGAGGGTTAACTCGGTAAGGATGCTGCTTGATTGGTGTGGCATCTCCCACATCAACATCATGTTCAATCAAATTTGTCCTAGTAGGATCATCTGAGAACAAGCATGCGTATTCATAGATTAATGACTTCATTTCTGACTTTTCTTTGTGATCCAGATGACTTAATTTCTGGTCAAGATTTTTCAACACATCAGAATTTTGTAACTTAATACACATGTCAGGAACATTATTAGCCTTGATCTCATCATTACTGAGTTCATGATCAGCATTGATAATACACACTTGATCACCTGTGTCATTAGTGTTACTATTTACATCATGTACACTTTCATCCTTAGAAATGTCACAATCTTCTCTTTCATAGTATCTCTTCATCATATTAATATGACATACTCTTTTAGATTTACGCTTGTCAGGTGTCAAAATGACGTAATCTGTGTCACTAACTTTTCTCTCAATGACATAAGGTCCTTGAAAGCGAGCTTGAAGTGGCTGACCAGAAACAGGCAAAAACACTAGCACCTTATCACCAGGTTTAAACTCTCTTTTCACAGTGGTCTTATCGTACCACGCTTTCATTTTCTTCTGAGAGTGCCTCAGATTTTCCTGAGCAAGTTCACATGCTCCATGAAGACGATCTTTAAAGCGGGATACATAATCAAGTAGATGTATGTCTTCACCTGGTTCTGATAACCACTTCTCCTTCAACAATTTCAATGGTCCACGAACTGTGTGTCCAAAGACAAGTTCAAATGGACTGAACCCAAGTGACTCTTGTATAGATTCTCTGGCAGCAAACATTACAAATGGAATGCCTTCATCCCAATCTCTCTCATTATCATGACAATATGTCTTTAACATATTCTTCAATGTTTGGTGAAACCTTTCTAAAGCCCCTTGGCTTTCAGGATGATAAGCCGAAGACTTAATTTGGTCTATGCCTAACTCATACAACATCTGCTGGAATACAGTTGACATGAAATTAGACCCTTGATCTGATTGGATCTCTTTCGGCAACCCAAACAATGTGAAAAATTTAAGTAAAGCTTGTAAGACTGTCCGAGCCTTAATATTTCTCAGAGGTATTGCCTCTGGAAACCTCGTAGAAGCACACATAATGGTTAATATATACTGATGCCCTGCCCTACTCTTAGGTAGGGGACCTACACAATCAATGATGACTCTACTAAACGGCTCTTCAAAAGCAGGAACTGGCTTTAAGGGTGCAGCCGGAATATTCTGATTCGGCTTCCCAACCATTTGACATGAGTGACAGGTCTTACAAAATTTGGCCACATCACTTTTAAGTTTTGGCCAATAAAAGTGATTTAGAATTCTGTGGTAAGTCTTATTGACTCCTAGGTGCCCTGCAAATGGCATTTCATGAGCAATACTCAGTATTTCCCTTCTATAGGTCCTAGGTACCACAATTTGATGGTAAATTCTCCACTCTTCATCTAATAGTGCATCAGGTGGTCGCCATTTACGCATCAAAATATTGTTTTTCAAATAAAAGCAGACTGGGACGTCTTTCGATTCATCCTCAGTGAGTGCACCAGCTATTAATGGCTGAAGCTCTCCATCATGCTGTTGTTGGACTGACAACTGGTCTGTGTGGAGTGTGTCAGACATTTTCGATTTTTCCTGTTTTACCCCCTCACTATGTGTGGGGCCAGGAGACTCACAATCCTGACTATCATTAAGATTAGTCATAAAAGATTGGCTGAGATCATACAAAGAATCTTCATTTTCATGAATATTTTTACTAGAATCTTTTTCAGATTCTGACTCCTCTTTTGGGAGTGTTGTTCCATTTTTAGGAACTAATTCCTCAATTTTAGAGGGCGGATGATTAAGTTTATCATCCTTATTTTCGGAAATCATACCCTCATTTTTAGAGAGTGGATGTTTAACATTATCATCCTCACATGATTCCCTACTTGTTCCACTTTTGGGAACTGTATCCTCACTTTTGGAGGGTGGATGTTTAAGATTATCATCCACAGCGAGCTTTTGTGACATAGCTCTAGTGACAGCACAGGCAGGGAATAAATTTGGAAATTCCTTTTCTAATTGCTCTGTGTTGTTATAATCACATGGTTTATCTGTCAAAATTGCATTGGCTACTACCTTTCCACCAGCTAGGTCATTGCCTAGCAACAGAGATACCCCCTTTACAGGTAGAGTAGGTCTGACCCCTACTATGACCGACCCAGAAACTAAATCTGACTTCAAATTAATTTTGTGGAGAGGGACAGAAATAAATCCACACTCAACCCCCTGAATTAGTACATTTGCCCCTGTGGAAGTAGAGTCCGATAACGGCAAAACTCCATCAAGAAGCAACGACTGAGTTGCGCCTGTATCACGCAAAATTTTAATTTTGACGGGTGGATGAGCTGAATTCCCATCTAGGGAAATAAACCCCTCAGACACGAATGGAAGGTATTCTTCCTTAATTTTGTCATTAGAATTAGGCCGTAAAGTCACGACTACCTCAGAAGAATTCTCTGCATTGGCTAAGGCATTGGAGGCTGTTTCAGTCTCCTTTAAGTTTGCCAATGTGAAGCAATTTGCCATTGTGTGGCCTTTTTTGTGACAGAAACCACAAATTATGTCTTTAAAGGCAGCTTTGTTTGAGCTGGCCTGGTCGTTCTTTTGACGACTTGAATCTGGTTGCTTTTTACCAGAATTTGTTGGAGAGATAGAACCAGACTGAGATCCACTGTTACTTGTTGTGCCACTATTATTGCCATATTTCTTATTTGGCCTACTAAACTGACCCTTGTTTTGAGTCTGACCCACTTTACCAAACTTATGGGTAAGTGCATACTGATCAGCCAAATTTGCAACTTCCTTCAAGTTGTCAGCCTTATTTTCCTCAAGGTGAGTCTTAATGTCATCATTCACACACCGTTTGAATTCCTCGACCAGCATCAGTTGTCTTAAAGTGTCAAATATGGAGACCTTTTTGGAAGCACACCATCTGTCGAAATGCCTTTCTTTTTGATAAGCAAACTCTACGTATGTTTGTGTATCCGCCTTACGATACTTTCTAAATTTTTGGCGATAAGCTTCAGGCACCAATTCATAGGCTTGTAATATGGCCTTTTTAACCTTATCATAATCCATGCTGTCCTCTATTGACAGAGCGGAATACACTTCTTGAGCCTTGCCTGTGAAATTACTCTGGATGAGTATGGACCATTTATCTCTTGGCCACTTTAGTTGCTCACCCAGCTTTTCGAAATGATTAAAGAATTTCTCCACATTATCCTCCTGAAATTTGGGGACAAATTTTACGTGCTTAGAAACATCGAATCCCCCAGTATCCAAGCCTATTTTAGGGTCTGAGGCTTTTATGACCCCTAACTCTAGTTGCTTCAACCTAAATTTATGTTCTCTTGCCTCTTTTTCCCTTTGCATTTGTATTTCTCTTTCCTCTTTTTCCTTTTGCATTTGCATTTCTCTTTCCTTTCTTTCCCTTTCTCTTTCCTCTCTTTCCCTTTCTCTTTCTTCTCTTTCCCTTTCTCTTTCCATTTCTTTTAATCTAATCTCCTTATTCATTTCTAATTCAAGCCTTTTCAATTCAAATGTGTTGTCAGTTGGCACAGTGAAAGCTGTTTCCAATACTGTACTAGGTAGGATACTTTCATCCACAAGATATTCTAGAACATATCTTTTAATCTCGTCTTTCCGCATTAAAGGCTGAAATTCAATGCCATAATGTTTTGCGACCTTTACAATCTCAGACTTCTTTAATGAATCTAGTTCCTCGACTGAGGGACTAGCCACAAATTTATCTAAGTTGAATGGCATTTTGAAATTGTATCAAGCCTTCAACAAACAAATAAGTAGTCTGAGCAAACACAGGTGCTTACGAGTCACAACAGAATTTCTCGAATTTTCTAGTATTTTTCGTTCCCGGATGTTAGGCCACCAATTCTGTTACGGCTTGTGGTCGCAAGTCAAACCAATAACAGCGAAAGATCACAGAAGAACGAGATTAAAATTCAACAACTTAATGATTATTTACAATCTCCTTATCTCGCTTAAATTTACAATAATTAATTAGACTTACTCACAATCCTTTAATTAATATTTGCCTGGTCTGTTCCAAGGGCTGGTAGTGCATGCACGTTGACGATGGTACGGTAGTAGACCTGTAGCGTGCTGTAGCGTAGGAACTGGTTCCACGAGCGAATAACGACAAGGCTAGCGATGATGGATGATAACAATCTCAATACACAGCGTAGAAACGGCGTAAGGTAATTTGTAAGGCAATTTGTGTGAATTGTCAGTGGCTGGCCTCATATGATTCGGTCAACAAACGGACAGCAGAATAACGTCTGGACTCGATGGTGTCTCTCTCCAAAACAGTTGTTGAACTGCCTTTTATATGCTAGGCTTTTATTCGAGAACTCTCCAGAATTTAACAGAAACTTCTAGTGTACACAGTCCAGCAATTACGAGAACGTTCCTTAATAGAAACTTCTAGAACACACAGTAGTTGAATAACAATAATTGCAGCTTCTTCGAAGTGTTGCCAGGTCGCTGCTATAATTGGGACATAACGTAAACAGTTCTCACTTCTAGACAGTTCTAGAAAGGCTGCGTTGAAGTTGAACATCTCTGGAACTTTCCATTCGCTCGTCGATGGATTCAATCCGGTGTTCCTGACGGGTCGTCTTGTAACACTATTTACGCTTGAGAGAGTTCGTTTGCACAAGATGTGCAGAGTAGGGAAGTGAGGAAGTCTTATCTAGCTTTGTGGTTTTTTTTTTTTTTGCCGTGTACAGTTCTGAAAAAGTCCGCCGAGCTGCGGATATTGGAGTATCGGCAAAAACACGTGTAGTAGGCTAAATCTGGAACGTGGTAACAGAACATCGGGCGGGTTGCACGGTGCAAACGCGTTATAGTATTAAAAAACACCACACTGAGTGGTAGTGGCTAATAGCCTATTGGCAGTGTATTTTGCTCGTTACTCAAATATCGGTATCGGATCGGTATCGGCCGATAGCGAGAATTGAAATATCGGTATCGGTACCATCGGCTACTTGAAATATCGGTACAACACTGCTAGTAATCATGTCATTAGCCACGTACAAGCTTTTTACAAAGCTGACAGGGCTTGGTTCTCATCACAAATTGGAGACCTTTATAAACTTTTTTGAAACATTTTACACGTTTTGGAAATTCACCAACTACATTTCCAACACTTCCAAGCCTTCGTAGATATGGAGCATCCATTTGTAACAGCAAAATCAAATTAAATATACTTTAAGCTCACTGATTACCACAGTTACTTTATACATCCAACCACTCTAGGTCTTGCAGCAACTCCATCCTCTATTCCCAACATCTTATAGCAAGACGGATTTGCTCTAATGACACAGATTTCGCTAAGGCCCCTCAAGAGATAACGTCCTTCTTTGAGAAACGCCAGTACCCACGTAAAGTACTATTGAAGGCCTTAGGTCGTGTTCATGGAATGAACAGAGCTACAACTATGCTCTGACCACTGACCCATTCAGGCCTATGTAGCCGTAGAACGCGGTCAACTGAGCTTAAATAATGTACATCGAGTCAAGCTTTACATTATTACGTCACAGAAGCGCGTCCCATGTAGTATTGAGTAGGCAGAGAGACGTTGCGACTTTACATGAATGAGTCGAATTAACCTGTATTAAACAGTCGCACACAGACCTTAGGCCACTTAACCTCTAACATAAGCATAATTTAAATTAAATAATTTATATTTAGGCCATTTAAACTCTAATTTCAGTATAAGGCAAGTGCCTATGTCTCAGTTTCACAATTCAAAAGAATACTATCAGTGGACAACTCGGCTCTTCAAGTATTAAGCAAGATATTATGCAAAATATGCCCTGCAATGACATGGGATAGTTAGGCTCCTTGATATCCCCTTCTCACCACCCCTCGACATACGAGCTGTCTGAACTTCGGGTCGCTGTCGGGAAAATTCTGTCGCCATCCATGGTCAGTTTACTTAATTATTCTGGCTTTGAAAAAAGGGTCATTTCTGCGATAAAACCCCAAATTTTCGGTACGCTTTGCCCACTCTTCCTTAGTTCGTTACTTATAGCTAAATAAAGTACAAACCCTTTTCACCTTTTCAGATAACTGAAATAAACAGAATACATGGATTTATGCGAGTGTCAGGAATTTCATCTTATTTCGCTAAACCTAGTTAATGTTTTCTTGTGTCTGTCGTGCGTTACGGCTAGTGACTCCAGGAGGAAATGTACAATGTAAGTTATGCCCAATAGGGCCCAATTGCATGCCCGGACAATTGACCTATATAAGCTTTAAATAAGTGCAGATTCTTTTTAGTGTAGGCTTATCCATAACATTTTCGCGTGTTTTGCGCGCTTTGTAATTTCACAGTTTAGATTCCGAAAAAACATTAAATCAGTGCTGAACTATGTTCCCAGATTAGTACATAGAAATTTTAGGCAATATGTGCCCCGCAATGGCATGGTACATTACTTGGGTCGTGGAGTGGCAGAGTGGTCTATTCCAGCTGCTATGCACCAATGTGTTTCACATGTGCATGGGTTCGAATCCCGCTCGATGAACGTGGGTTTTCTCCGGGTACTCCCGCTTTCCTCCCACTAGGCATAGGCTTGCCTCTAAAATCGGTTGCTTATGGTATAGTGCACGGGTTTTATTTTCAAATCCCCTCACCAACCCCTCGGCCACATCAGGGATGTCAAGGTTTCGGGTAGGTGGCCCCCCGTGGGGAAAATCCTGGCGCCGCCCCTGGAACATACGAAGTAAAGAAGGAAAAAATGAGTTAAAAGAGATGCAACTTTGGTGAATAAGACAATTTCCATTTTTGTATAAATCAGGCACATTTATTCTGTCACATTACAAACAGTTACCGGTAGGGGGACATGTCCCTCACGAGGAAGGACCCCCACGGTCGGGCAAATTTTCCAATGTAGTCACGGAAAACGATAAAATAAGAAGTAGAACCCCACAGCCATTCGCCTCTGTGACTTATTTGATGTTTTGATTCAAATCAGAGTCCTGTAATAAATACCCCAAGTTTTCCAATTTGATGAATAAAAACCCCCAAAAGCAGGCCGAAAATTTTGAATTTGCTAACCTTTCCACAATCCCCGTCGCCCTTGTCGCGGCTTCAGGCCGCAGTCCCACGAAGGGAAGCTTGGACCCCTGTTGAGCAAATTCTGGCCGGGGCTACGTACTCCAGCGTCGGGATCCCCAAAAGACCACGACTTCCTGCAGTGCGCGTCCGCTCTTACTTCCCCCACCCAACCCCCGCACCCCTTTCCCAGACCCCCTCCCCGCCCCGCACCCGTCATTTATAAAGCAAACTACCAAACATTTACAGACCATGCTATAAACCGAGGAAAATGTATGACATTCAAGGATGTTGAAGCAACATCATTTGCGGTGTTTCAGGCAATATAAAGTACGGTACTACTAATAATTAAGAATGGGGGTGAAAAAGGTTGTTCTATCCAACTCCCCCACCCCGCCCTCCACTAAGCACTTCTTCTTGTATGTTATACAGCTTCACACGAGAGTATAACAATTCATTATAACTCCGCTACGCCCAATATTGTTGATGGTCAGACGGTAAAGCGCTCCACTCCGACTACTAAGCTCGTGGGTTCGAGTCCGTCGAGACCTGTGTCATTATTAATACCAAATTTGCCTACCTTCCCAAAGAAACTCTAGATTTTAGAAAAGGCCATTTTGGGCATGAATATTCATAAATTATCGACTTCAAAATACTTTTTGCTATTGCAAGTATCGATTTATCCTCTTAGGGGGGTATCCCCTACCATTTTGTTGAAGGGCTCAGATCAACCTGGATGTGAATGTTTTAGGAAATGAATTCAAGTACTCATTGCTCAAAAATATAGTTTGTCTGGTATTCTTTCGGCTATGGAAAATGGATTTATATATATATATATATATATATATATATATATAAATGTATGTATATATATATGTATATATATATATATAAATGTATGTATGTATGTTTATATATATATATATATATATATATATATATATATATATATATATAACGCTAGATCGACCTGTTAGGCGAAAAGTCAAAACCGCTAATACAAAAGGCGAAAACAAAAACAATGAAATACTTTAGATTATATTTCCCCTTTTGGTTTTGAGATATATATGCACGTTATTTCAATGGCCCATAAGTCCTTAGTGTTAACGGATACATGCACGTAAGTTAGTGTGCAGCTAAGTAATTGCATAAACATTATGTGGTAAATCGGACTTGCGTATAGAGTTACGCATTCCTATATAAAACAGTGTGTAAAACGTTAAGGCGAAACGGTTTTTTCGCCTGAAGGTCGAATTCTCCCAACAGTCGCGTTTTTTCATACCATATTTCGCCTAAATCCCAATTTATAGAAATATATATATATATATATATATATATATATATATATATATAGATATATAGATATATATATATATATTTATATATATATATATATATAACGCTAATTCCCACCTTAAGGGGAAATTGTTATATCTGCTTGTACATAGGGCGAAAAAAAGATAATAAAATACATAAGAAATAAATTCGCCCTAACGTCTAAAAATATAGTTAACGTTATTTCAATGGGCAGCCATCCGTTCGTGTTAACAGCTAGGTGTCCGTAAATTTGACAACTTTGAAGTAATGGCATCTAGTTTGTAAATCTAAGAGGGCGCCCTTGTAAGTTTACGTATTCCTATAGAAAAAGTGTGTGGAAACGTTAAGGCGAAACTTATATTTCACCCGAATTTTTTTTTCCCCTTAAGGTCGACTTTTCAACAACAACTTTCCCCCTAAGTGCCGAATTAGAGAATATATATATATATATATATATATATATATATATATATAATATACGTCTTGTCCCAGGAGCAACTTTAACAATTACTTTTCCCTTCACACTCCTAGTTAAAACCCAAATCTAATCCAGTCCGCACATTAATTATTGAAACCAGGGGTCGGCAATCTGTTGAGGTCGCAAAAATATTTCGGAGCGTCGCGAAAAGGATTTGGGAGAAGAAAAATATTTGACATATTTCTCCTTAAAAATAAACAATGGGAGCGATTCTAATCTAAGAGACATTGATCTGGCTCGTGTCGCGGATACTTCAGACACGGCTAATCGGTCTGATGTTCCGTTCCTCAGCAACCGCTCGTGCCATTATAATAGACTGGATTATAACCATACACTGCCTGAGCTTACCCTGCACTGTGTGCTACAGGGTAGCCTATTCGCGAAGGTTATATAGCGCTCACTGACAGTACGCCTATGTAAGTCTTTAAGTGTGCTTGGGTAGTACATTATATTACCATACTCATCATTATCATTTCACAAGTATTATAGTCAATATAGTAAATGCACACTGTACTTAGATGTCCTACTACCTTCACGCGCTATTCTCATATCCCTACGGACACGGAGAATCTTGAGTCTATTCTGAGAGTCGCATTTTCTCCACTCCAACCGAGAATGGATAACATTATCAGAGAAAAGCAAGCTCATCCATCCCACTGAAAAATATGTTACCAGTGTGGGAGCATGAGTATCCCTTCATTCTCACAGACTCCCAAATGTTTGTTGGGGATGGAGATTGATATATCTGGGAAAACTTGTAAGGAAAGTTAAAGGGAGCATTTCCAGAAGATGAAGAGGGTACCGAATATTGACGTTTCATATCTGTTGACGTCATGTCTGCAAGTATTTACTTTGTGAATAGTCACACATGTGTTTAAAAACTTTCGAAGAAAGTTTTATGTTCCTGCAAGAGTGAATTTGAATATGAAAAGAAAAAATCTCAGTTAAAATAGTGTTTGTTTCATTAACACTGCATAACCAAGTCAAATCGAACTCCTCTCACCTACCCGTCAATTTGAGGGCCACCAAGATTCCAGAGTAGAAAGTTGGGACCACCAAGCAAAAATGGTTGGAGACCCATGATTTAAACCAATGTTGGCAGAATACATCAACCCTAGTCTTCACAGAAGACACCTCAGTTTGTACACTTACAAAATGCTATCCCCAGCTTAGATATGCATGAACCACATCTTCTCAGCTAGAAAGATTCGACCTCTTCATAACTTGCCTAAACAAATAGAAACAACAATGCACTTGTAAAATGAGGAAACTTGAATTGAAACACTATAAATCCAAGGCCCAGTTACACACATGTTGAAAAAAAGACGACTGGAAGCCTGATTTATAACAACCACGAATATTCATGAGGTAAGAAAAGTTGTCGATGGGAGGTCTTTTAGCACGTGCCGCCTATGCACCGAAACTAAGATCCTGCAGCCCACAACCAGGGTGATATATGCTTAATTACACAACAAAAAGGTAAATAATGAGGCTGAAAATATCTGCAACCTCTAAACTACTCAATGGTTATGCCAAAACACCCTTAAAGAAGGCACAGCGTTATGAATTTTAACTTGAAAGTAACGTATCGCAACGACACTGGCCTAGATCGTGTACGCAAACTTGTCTTAAACTTGCACTGCTAGTGCAAAACTGAATGGGCAAAATCACGCCCATAAAATCTACAATTGCTCAAGAACTAGTGATTCATACATTAAAATATCTCAACCGCAAGGTTCACAACTCACCAAAATACATTAAGTTTCAGTTCTTCATGATAAGCTTCTGTTTAAATCGCCAAATTTATCAATTAGGACTGACCGATAAGACCCGGTGGCCTCTCATCTTTCGGATCTCAATAGACGCCCAAACGATAAACTATAGAGGACGCCGAAGTTCAATACAGACGTGACGAAAGTAAAATTCGAGTACATTACACTCCCCCTGTGATAATGTATCATTATCTTAACAGGAAACTATATACAATGGTTACAAGGCTACATCCGGATGCTTTTATTCTCAATCCCAGACAGAGTCCCGAAAGGGCAATGGTTGCTTACAAAATCTTAGACTGACATCGTCCATGCTTCTACGAACCCCACCATTTAAAAAATGCCTGAACAAGCTCAATGCACTTGACAAATACAGTTAACGCCTCACAAAATACCCATATGAAGAGGCAGTTGTATACAATCCTAACAATTCTAGTCTAAGGACGGGCTAATCGCCGTAAGTAACAGAACCAACTCTCTGATAGGTCTCAACATTGTCTTCTTGGTTATGTCGTTGATTGGTTGCCGTGCTATCTTTGCCGGATCATCCGTAGCCACCTCTATGTTAGCCTTCCTAACATGACCATCATCACCTGTGATAACTTCCAGAACCTTTCCCAAAGGCCAAAAATTTCGGTGGACCTCTTGCTTTAAGAGGAAAATGTCCCCTACTCACAGATTGCTCTTGCGGCGTTTCCACTTCTCTCGTGACTGAAGTAATATATTCCTTTCGCCACTTTTCCCAAAACATATTCGACAAGTGCTGGACACGTCGCCAGTGACTTCTTAATAAGTCCTTGTGATTGATCACTCCTTCTGGCGCAGTGATCTGGGATGATTTCATTGTTAGCAGCATATTTGGCGAAAGGTTTAAAGGTACCCCTGGGACATTACAATCAGGTAACAGGGGCCTTGAGTTGATTATGGCTGCAACCTCTGCCATAAGGGTTGTGAAAACTTCATGGATGAGTTTACTAGCCTTCACATCTCTCAGGATAGCATCAAGGAGGCAATCAGTCCGACGCTTGGATGCGCTTCAGTCCGACGCGCAACCGACTTCGTCGGCTAGGTAACCGATTTTAGAGGCAAGCCTATGCCTAGTGGGAGGAAAGCCTGAGTACCCGGAGAAATACTCACGTACATGCGTGCAATCCCAATCATTCTCTCCCATGCACCTCCCATGTTTGATGCATGGGATGGGTTGAAAACCCACTCACATCGGTGACTCAAAAGGTACCTCTTGATTGGTTCCTTGTCTCCCAGTTGACGTCCGATCTCATTACATGCGCCCACGAAGTTGGAACCGCAGTCGGAACGTCTGGCTAGGCCTACGACTTCAAAAAACCTTATAGCATTAAGGAAACAGGAGCTGTCCATAGATTCTAGAACTTCAATGTGGACACCTCTGGTGACCATACAGGTAAACAGCGCAGCCCATAGTTTTGATTGACGTGTTCTCGCTCTAGTTCTGCGGGTGTTGATGGCAAAGGGGCCAAATGCATCCACACCGACGAAGGTGAATGGAGGTGTTTCACTGACCCTCTCTTCTGGCAGGTTCGCCATAATTTGTTCTTGGAACTTCCCCCTCAGCCTTATGCAGGTCACACAATCTTGCAAAATTTTTGATATCTGTCTCTGGCCCCTGATTACCCAGTAGCTTCATTTCTCAGAGTGCCCAAGGTGATGTATCTCCCCCTGGTGATTGCATTGCAGATAATAACAGTTGATTATCAGCTCAGCTTATTCCGCGTGTACAAAGCAGGACATGATTTGTGGTTTCATTCAAGTTTGCGGCACTTCTCTGCCAGTCTGCCATCTTAGCAGGGTTAGCAGTAGCGGAATAAAGAGTGAAATATATATTACGTTATATAGTCCATGGTTTTACGTAAAATCTTTTCTTAACTTCCTCCCTTTTTAATTTTATTATGTGGAGAGGGCGTATAAAACCAAAAGAAGAAAAAACATCAATCCTAGAAGAAAATTCAAAACAACAAAGCTCATTAGAATGCTTATAGACAATCAGGACATAAACGGGGTCGGGGAAAATCGCTAATACTGCAGTTGGTGGAACTTTATATTCAGTAGGTCAGGCCTGGCTTGTAAGGATCCACACCTGAAGGGATGTTGTAAGGAAATAAATCAGTTCTGCATTTTATGGTAGTATTCTATAAAGATTTTACACTTTATGTGAAGACATTGTTGAGCAATTAAACATTCTTCTCCAGTTTTTGAGCGCCATACGTTTGGGTCCTAAATATATACATCTCACGCAAAACGTTTTGAAATTTTACATGTTTATTAGGCATCTAAACATGTTTACAAAGTAAAGGCTTAAAATTGATATGGAAGCACTGTATTTTAGAGTGTAGATGGTCGTAGTATTTTGAAAGTTTTCTATCAAAATAATTACACGGTAGAACGTTTTATTAGTGTCTAAGACCGAAAAATTTACGCTGAAGAATACAAGCTAAACTTTCGCCTTCGTTTATAATGTTGCTCATGTAACAAAGATACCGTTACCAAAAACATTCACTAAGCAGCTTATAAAGGCTTACAAACGTGATACTGGGGCTGCAGCCCCAAAAAGTTAGGGCAAAAGTTATTTCTCGACATACTTTTGGACATTATGGGGCAATATTCCCCGACAGTATTTCTTTATTTTTTTTTTTTTGAGAAGAAAAGCTCAATTCCCTTAAACAAATATCCTGCACACCTGCCATTTCGTCAACTGTAATATTTCAGGTACTTAGCTTACAAACAAAATCTTTGTAACTGTTCTTTGCATTTTTTACACCTTGTCAATATGGAAGCTATTAAAACCTTTAAGTAGGGCTATTTAATTAGTAATAGCTTCAAGTGGAAACCTTTAAAGTATTTCTAGGAATATGTAATTGCAATCAGTTAAAATTAATAAGTAGACTTTGCTTAGCAATACTGCTAATGACCATGCATCGCTTTGGCAAGTGTGGTCAATCTTCAGTCGTGTTTCTGGAGCTAACTTCCACAGTGTGGACTACTTTCCGTGCTGTAAATACATAAAGGATATGTAGAAGCACCCGATTAAACTTTTAACCATCGAGTGTTAAATTGGTAAGATTGGAATATTAGTAGAGTAACTATGGTGGATATTTTTAAGATTTAGAATGGTTTAATTCCCGTTTGACATTTTAACGTTTATCACATTACATGAAAACGTCACCCCCTCAAAAAATTGTTGCATGACACATGAGAACAAGTAAAGTTTCATATAGCAGGACGAATAAAAATGCATAAGGAAAAACGTGTGATCATATCGGGTAATACACGGTGTATTGTAACCAATCTTACAAATGAATCCACAGGTTGCTTTGCATGATTGACACATATTCACATCCATATGGAACTTTGGGTTAAAGTGGAAGGAACTGTGTCAACTTATCAATTGTAAGAAAACAGGACAAAGTGTGGCAAACAACACAAGCAATGATTTGTGTGACACAAATCATTGTGTCACACAAATTTGTCATTCTGTACTCAGCAACACACCTATCTTCACATCTTCATGCATTACGGTACCTACTTATTCACAATTTTGTCATATGGTACCTTTATCAACACGTGTCTTTGGGTTTTCACATGTTTTCTCCCTTCATCTTGTGATAATGCAATTTAATGTATGGCATCATGGAAATTGTGTGTGAAATATTTATTAAAGACATACATTTTCATGATAAAAAATTTCAGAAACTGCACAACTCTTTGTATCTCATCATGGTTTCGTGATGATGGGGAACATGTCACTTACACTTGAACGTGGGAAATCGTATCCTTTATACCCTATTCTTTCCAGAATCTCACAAAAATAGTGAGCACACGCTCGATTTCATAGCTTCAAATAGCTGATTCAACAGAGACAAACTCGTTTATGAACTGAGGAAGAACAATTCAATTAAATAATATAGTGGTAAAATGCTTCAGATATCACCAGCGATTTTCTGGAATCGAAATGGGCCCTAAAGTTGGTAAAAGATTTCATGGGGCTTTGCTCTTAAATTGGTTCCCGTCAAGGGCATGTGATGATGCATAAGATGTTGATGCTCTTTACTAAGTGGTTTCATGAGGACAGTGTGTCTAAGGACAATGTTGCCAAGGTCTTGTATTTTCATGTGCACTATTGCTCTAGTTGTAAGGAAGATATAGATCCAACCAACGAATTCACTCAACGACTTTCTACAAGCTAAACCTAAGTGTTATGTGAATGAAAGTAATGGATAAGGCGGCGTTTTATTTAAAATGCATCCTGAAAAAGATTTTCAAAAAGATCTCCTTTGTAAGCATCTAATGTTACAACATTGTTCATACCTTTCCCAAAATGAAGACTAAGATGTCTTCGGGTCCTGGATAACTTTGAATATCGTACTCTTACAAGTGTGTTGCACCGTAAGAAGCACCTTTTGACAACATATATCAGGAAGACAAAGCTGATTAATAAATCAATCAATAAATAGATAGATGGATGCATGAATGAATGGTTGGGTAGGTGGATGGAAGGACGGAAGGATGGACGGACAGTTGGACGGACAGATGACAGATAGACAGACAGATGACAACTGAATGAATAAATGGCCTACCTGGCCATGAGGTAACAATTTGTAATGTGTTTGTTAGTCGTGTGCTAATGCTTAGTAGTAATAATAACAAATAATAATAGTATTTGTACTCTTAATGCGACAATATGCAGGAAAATAATCCTTTTCAAAGTTGCAACACAATTTGACACCTGCTAAAATAATTAACCCCACAGGTACTCATTTAATACTTGGGAGGAGAGAGGCAATTGAGATAAACATATTTTTCAAGGACACATCGTTAAACCATGAGCGTAGGAGCCCAAGTTGATTCGAGGGAGGGGGCTGTTAACGATTTGCACGAAAAATAAAACCCAAAATTTCCACACACGTTCAACATGTTAATGTGCATATCATACAGACATGCATCGGTTATCACTCTGCATGTCAATTACATACAATCATTTGCCGTGTTACTAACCTTTCCATATTGGTTATAGTTTTTTGGGAAAGTCGTTACAATAATAATGATAATAATCAATGGCGTGGCCAGGATTTCTCTCATTGTGGTGAGGCATCTATTATATTGTGTGATAGCCTGGGCCTCTCCTTTGAAAAATTTTGAAAAGTTAGGTGTCCTTACATGCAATCTGGTGCCACTTATGCTACATTTGAAGTATACTTTGTGTTAAAACCTTTACATATTTTAGGTACTAAAAAACGGCATTAGTAGGGGCATGGCCCAGTGCCCCCTAAATACACCACTGATAATCATAATATAAGTTTTACCATTGAAAGACACACTGATGAATTTATACCGATATATACGTGCTGGTGCAATTCAAATCAGAACTTTATTTTAATTACCAAGGAGACTTTCAAACTATTGATTACCTTTAGCTACATCATTGCATCATTTTCTTTTTTCAGTTGCCCGAAAAATTCTCAACATATTGCCCGAATCCCCCCCCCACAACTGGTTGGGGCTGCAACCCCCAGCCCCCCTTCTACGCATATGGTAATAATCCAGTTGGGATTCGAACCGAGAATCCTTAGTTCACAAGTCCCTCACTTTTATCCAATAGGCCACCATGCTCTCTGTAGGAAGCGATGAGTGTGGTGACAATAATCAGGAAGCAAACTAGAACTTACAATGTTATACACTTTTTTATACATCATATGTTAAGAAGCTACTAGCTACTGTGTAGACAGGGAGGCTAAAAACACCTCCCTGGTGTAGGGGAGTCTCTGTGTCCATTAAAAACCTTAAAATAAATTTAGCAGATAATTGTAAAGGTCAGGCTGTTCTCGTATCTATTATGTACAAAGGAAAGAAGAGGTTGATTCCGAAGCGAACAGGCTCTGACCAGGGAGGTGTTATTAGCTGGAGATCCATGGAAATTCTTTCTTTGAACCCTACTAGTTGCCGAGAATAATCTCTTTTGTGTGCTGTTCTTGATGATTCAATAGGCTTTAAAGCTGTTAGGAAGTACAAGCAGGGAGGTGTTAACACCTCCCTGGTACAATTGAGGTACGTCGTCTGCTGCATCTCGAAGAGCAGATCGGGAATTTTTCCCCTCGCCTTAACATTGCCAGTCGCTTAAGAAGTAAATTAATTTGAGGGTTTGGACGCGTTTGGACGATATTTACAACATACTGTGTCTAGTTTCCAATAACTTGGTCAATATGGGTGTGCATTTGAAGTCATGTGAGAGAATGCCGAAATTAGTCAAAATCTGACAGCAAAGTATAGTCTTATACTTCTTTTGCTCATTTGCATAAATCAAAAGTATTGGTTTATAGTCAGCAGCATTAGGTTTCTTAGCAATAAACAGTCGTTTTGAATGTCAGAACAGTGTTTCGTACTCGACTGTTGGCTACTAGTTAGACATTAAAACATTGTTCCAAATAATGCTTTTTTGTTGGGGGTCGCTGTAGTATGATGAATTGAGAAAATGAGGATTTAGTTTCCACTCTGAAGGCAATCTAATTGGATTAGCATAAGTTAAAGGTTTCGATGGATCTCCAGCTTATACCACCTCCCTGCTCTGATAAGCTGGCAATATTACTGTGCTAGTTGTGTACACTCTGACTGAAAACGTGCCAATATTCCTTGAAAAGTTACAATGTGAGCACAGCTACTTGGCGAAGGAAGCCTTATACTAAGCTAGTATATAGACTGTCCTTTATGACTGCGGACGTGTATACAACTTAAACGGCCTTCTTGTGTTGTCTTATTAGGTAGAATCAGTTTTCATTTACGTCAACATGTCTCATACTTCCTCAGTTTGTAGCCATACAATCTGACTGTATAGAAGAATAGTCCCCCAACCCTCAGTTCTGTACACAGTACACGGTGGAAACATGTTGCATTAAATTATTGTGCGGTTGAATCAATCGATGTTAAATGCACTAATGCAATTAAAATCTAATGTTCTTTTCTTCAAAGATCTTTACTACAGCTGTCTGAATCTAAACTTTGTCTATGATGCTCGTTGAGAAAGCCTTTCAGTGTACCACATTCAATGTATTCCGTGTGGATGAAGTATGGAACTGAAATGTGTAATAAAATAGTCGTAATGAAAGTGTAAGGTGATTATAGGGGTCATATTAAATGTCAGAGGTTTCTCTGGAAGTTTGAAAGATAGTTAAGAACTAACATGCATTTAAATTGGTTTAGGAAACAAGGATTATATCTATCATGCATTACATATCGACTCCCATGGTTGTTGATAAAAAGTACATAACTTTGAGAAAGTATGGATAGCTTTAAACATGAATTATGAGATAGATAGGCGTGTCAAGACTGATAAAAGATAATTCGTCAAGAATAAACAAGGATCAATATCATCACAGAAGATTAAGTTGTTGTAGTAAATAGTTGATAGAAGTGCACTCTTGTTTTTTGAACGAATTTCTAATTTTTTTATGATCTTTATAGAAGGCGCACAACGCATTGTAGGTCACTTGTTATCTACAGAATTTGATGACAAAATAATATTATAATTTAATCTACTGCCGTGAAGATCAGTGTAATGCAGTTAAGTGTAGTGTCATGTAGTGTAGTTAAATGTGGTTTCTCAAGCATATAGGTCTTCGTCCATTTAGTCTTTCAGCCTGTGCATAACGGAGGTGTCGCTTCCGCCTCAGCCAATATCATTTATATTACAGAAACATTCTACTTGTTTCAAATTACCGCCATAATGCTCATTTCATTTACAAGCAGTTGGTAATATTTTATGGCAAGCTGTTGAAAAAGTAGGGAAAGTCTTAAGAATAAAGACATTGATTTATTGTTAAGAGTCACGATTTGCCTAATTGCCAGACACAGATTAAGTGCTCGTTAAGCCAAATAGTGGGTATATTTTTTAATTTTGAAAACTTAACAGCCACTTTTACTCTTAACAAAATTGGTTATAATATCTCAAATACTATGGACTAAACTCTTGAATAACTATGTAACCTTCCTCACCTCACCTAATACAGTATTTGAGGTATTTCCAAATTAATAAAATGTTCCTGTTTTTAAGTCCCCACTATAAACCTTCACTGTACAAGGCAATGTTTCTGCGGGATAACATGAACTGTGCCACCATCAGTTACCGTGTAGTGTACCAAGAAAGAATAAAGCCAAAACGTTTCTCATACTGTCGGGGGATTTGTAAGATCGATATGATTAGCATTTACTTACTTGCCTCAACTATGTAATGCCATGATATCAACTTTCCTGTTGTAAATTAGAACAATCCATTTTAGTAAAACGATAGGCTTACCTTGTTTGACCTCAGTACCAATAAAATGTACATTTTCATGGTCGACTGTGTCTTTCAAGTACATGGCCAACGATTTGAACTGTGCTGTTATTTTCCGAAGCGTCTGGAAGAAAATTCAACTTGAATAACCCCAAAATTGTAGCATAGTTATCAAAAAGCAAGCTTTCATTGTCTCAAAAATTTAATCAAAAAGTATTATGTACCGTATTAATATCGTCCACCTTTAGCTTATGTGATCATGAATCCTGAAAATCTTGGACGGAATCAAATGGAGTCTAAAGGCCTGTCCACACAGGATGCGTTGTGTTGTGTATACGTCACGTCACGTCACGTTTGTTTTTCTGCATCCTTCCGGATAAATCAAGACGCATGCCTGTCTGTATAGGATGGGTCACTTTCGATGCGTCATTATGAGATGCAGTGTGTAGTTTTTAATGAAAAATATGCTGATTGACGAATAAAGTGTATGTAGGTCATAGTGAGGTTCACAGTACATATTTAATACATGCCTGCTGGTGGAAACTCGGGAGTTGTCACCAGCAGGCATGTGTTGAATATGTACATTATTGTCAAGCTTTTGTCGTCTTTCGGTGCCTTAACCTTATCGGCTTCGTGACGCTCTGCAAAGGGAGTTACAACTTTGTTAAAGCAATTTGTTAAAACACATTGTGAGGTAAACTTGTTTCTGAAATTTGTAATAAAATTCATGCCTTTAACATCTTATTTGTCTCGTAGTTTCAAAACGTAAGTGGCTCATTAAACTTTCAAAATAATTTATGGTCGATTTTTGACCTATTAAAAATATCATAAAAACAATGATAGGTACCTATTTTCAATATGTCAAAAGCTGTCTTCATGGTCAGCTTTGCAGAAAGCAAAACTATCACCACGTTCAATCCTCCCCGAGATACCTGCTGTTTTGTAGTAATGATGAAATTTCCATTTTTTGAAGATTAAAAAGTTAAATGCACAGGTAGAATACTATTGCTTCGTTTTCAATTAAAACGCAAAGTGTTGAGCAGTGTGACAATTGCAATTGTTATTTTTTTAATATCTGAATGTATTCTGATAATATATAATAAGGAAAAGTAAACCTTAAGTACGAGTTTCACGTCTTACCTGTGGGGAAAATTGTTTGGTAAATTGTCCAAATCAAGACAACAGGAACTGAAATTTTCCGTTTAAAAATAAAAGGACCTTCTCAAACACATGTAATCGTGCGTGACGTTTCTATTTGTGTTCAAGTTATTTAAATAGAAAATCCCTTAGTAGCTGTTACGATTTTGTTATTTTTGATGGCATTTGATGTAATGTTCCTGTAGGTAAGGTAATTCATTGGGTTTTCATCTGTAGACGGTATATCCATCAAAGTTATTTCTTCACCATCAACTTCCTAAGATAACCCTATAGTTGGTTTGACGTTTGAGACGTTCCAATAAATGGCTACCATATATGCCATATATGGTTTACCTATATGGAATAAAATACAAAGTTATGTAAATACTCTATTGAAGTACAGCTAGCCATATAATAAGTCAATTGAGACTTATTTAAGTAGAAAGTTTGTAATTCAATACATATCTACCTTAGTTTATACTATACGGGAGTAAAGTTGAAAACCTTTTAGACAGCTTTCAGGTGAGGGCCATTAACTTGGCATGAAAGGTTTCCTTCACTTACGATAAATGTTTGTTTACAGGTTTAAACTTTGATTATTTTCCTGCTTCATACGTTGACGAATGCACGATCGATCCATCAAGTGACCCTGATATGACAAACGGACCCCTTGCCTTTAACACGTGACACTCAAACATGATAGTCACATTTGACCGCAGTCTTTTACTACAGTCTATTTCAGGTTCTTCAAATCAAAGGAATAAGTCAGGAACAACTGGTGAAAAGATACCATTATTTTACGCATTTGGAAAGGAAGAAACTCAGTACAATCAATTATGTAATTGACCCCTCTTACAGACTTGTAAGAAGCTACCTTATATACCTAATAAATAAAATCAACCCTTTACAATGGAGTTGTCTGTTCCTCGTTACACCACATTTTAACCTTGACAGGATTTCATATTACAGAGTACGGTATGCACATTGTGTAGTGTTTTTCAACCCAACTACTACCTTAATACTCCTTCAGTGAACATTGAAAAAGTCTCTTTGCACGGACGCACTATGTGCTAACCTTTTTTCAAGTTTACGTTATATGGATTTTACATACATTTCATGATCAAGCAATTCTACTTACCTTGTATATTAAGTTTTAACTCCTTACGATAATCCTTTTCAAGCTGCATAGGTAATGGCCGCCATCTGTTAACTCCGCAGGAGAAGCTGAGAGGGTGTAGTTATCGACTACGCATTTATTGACTGCACACGTGTCGACATTTTGGCGAATTCCGACTGTATCGATAAAGATAGTTTCATTGTACGAATGCTTCCACGATAAACCATTACATCCGTTACGCTTGATTGGACACATGAGACAAGTGGGTAACAAATCTATAAATGCGTCGCAGGGAATATCCCCATGAACCGTGTCGTCTTCTCTTCAGATCAACCTTTCTTGGGGTATTCGTCTAGAAACACCATTGGAACAAAGGACTAAAATACAAACATGAATTTAAGTGCCAAGAGAAAATCAAACCTTTCAAAGACTGATTTACGTCCAGTGTGTTAATACGAAATCATTCAACAACTCATACATTTCAGAAACAAGTTGGAATGTTACACGGTTTCGTGAAAGTGTTTGTGATTGGCTGCCCTACTGTGTTAGCGAAGTGAAATTTATTTCACCTTGCTCACCAAAAGACAAAAGATCAGGTACCTGAATAAATAATCTTAATCTGCTTATTTGAAAGACTAGGTCTTGGTGTTAAGCAATACAGTTACTAGTTGTTTTCAAAGGGCTGAACAATCTTTTTCAATAAAGTCAATTCCTACTATTTTTGAAAGTTTGAAGTGACTTACCTCGGTGTAAGACGCACAGTAAAATAAAGATTGCCAACATGCAATTCCATTCTTGCTGAAAAACGCCGGTTTGTCGGCTAAATTAACACATGTAGATAGGAGGTAAGATATGTGTCTGGTTTTGTGAATTGATATTTGGGGATATTACTTTTAATAATATCATTGAGTTATGTACAAACTTTGGAAAAGGATGCCATGTTTTCTGGCCACTTAATTTGCTGTCATAACATTTCATGAGCCGAAATTCACAGTACCTTGTCCAGAAGCAGCAAACTGTTGCAAATAATTTCTTGCGTGTTATTTGTATGAAAAACTTGTTACTCATTAAACCTCTCTTTTTCGATGAGCCCACCGACTGTCCTATGATCCATGGTAATAATAAATTGTTTAAACAGCTCATGCTATAATCATAAGTTTTTGCATGTAAATAAATGTAAAGCAGTAACTTGGATTTTTTTAAACACTTTCATTTGCAAGTATTTCTTCAGTTTGTCTTAAGTTAAATTTATCTCTTGACTTTTCCAGTCCCTTTGGCAATCATTGACAATTGGTCTACAATATAAACCTTACCTAGAGCTGGTCTTACCAGCTCCTTGTTGTAACAATTGAGCGCAACTTGAGAAAGAAGCAACTTATAACCAGGCTTTTAAGATTTCCACCGGTTTTCAAAATTCATTGTCAAGGCCTGAAAAAAGTACTAGCGTGGTTATATAACCTCTGTTTGCATTATTGTTAGCCAAGGAAAAACATTTTTGAAGACTGCACTTACACTAGGATGTCATTAACAATGAAACCTATTCGTCACTGATTTCATAGATCATAAGCCATTCTAGGCTAGGCTGTTAGGCGGTATACCAAAGGTTTGTCAAGTCACTGTTTTATAGCGCCATCAAGTGTCAGCGGGAGTTACAGCAGGAAGGGGCTGGCAGCAACCCATTGCTTCGTGTGTCATATTTTTCGTGTATTATACTTTTTCATATATCTTCAGCATTGTAATTTCGTAAATGATTCCTCACATTGCTACGGGGATAATAAATTTGTAAATGTATGGAGTACGCAGAAATAACATCGGATAACAATGAAGAACAAACCCGGTAATCTTTTCACATTACGAAATGGTTTATGAATAACATCAAACCAAACACTTGCTTGTAAAGAGGATTCTCATTGGTGCTACTTAGCCAATCTTTAAGTCGTGATGAGTTTTCTAAAATTATAGAGAAAAAGTAGTTACGAATGATTCATTTTACAAGTAAATTTTTCAGATATCCTTTTAAATCCCTTTCAAGAATTTTTAACGATGTTTCCTAATATTAACATTAGATATTTGAGGTAAAAGGACTTTTTCTGCATAAACTTAGCAATTCAGCAACAACAGTTTTGTCACATGATTAAAAAGTGCCATTCCTGAAACAGGATACCAGGATACGCTAATTCAAATTAGGCTGACTGCGTTTTCCATTTAATTACTGTGTGACGAATATAGTAAACACAACACTTGAGATGACTTCAGAGTGAAATCGGCTCAACTGATAATGCGTTTGCAATTTTAGAAATCGAAACTCACAGCAAAACAGAGCAGGGTGTGCTCCTGTTTTAGAATTAATTACCGTCGACAGTTTATCTTATTACAGGAAGACATTCTTCCAATTTTTAAGGTATGTAATATAGAAATCGTGCATGAAAAAGTTCTGTTGAAAATAGATTCAAATACCGCTTATAAAAACTGTTTTTATTAAACTTTAAGCAAAAGATAATTGTTTGAGTCAGAAACGAATGCATTTGAAGGAAAGGTGTGTTATCATTTTGTCAGTTACGGCCGGTTTTTCAGATGACCAGAATTATCTATGTTTTGTTCTTTTACACAAACTATTCCATTCTGATATTGGTGTTTTAGGTTTAGCTTGCTCCAGTCAATTCATGCTACAAAGCTTGAAGCTGACTGATTGTAAAAGTACGAGGTTCAATAAAAGATATTAGCATTTCACAGACACGAGGTAAAACACTGGAAGACATACGTTGAAGTATGTAGTTTTATTTTGCTATTGTTTACCTCCATTTGTATTTCAGGACAATAACAATTTGGTTGATAATTCTTCACGGTATACATGCTTCATAAGTTGTGGCAAATTTGAGCATGACCTTGACCGTTCAGCAACCTTTAAAGCTTACTTCGGAAAACGATGATTTTTTATTGATGATTTGTTTGTTATAAAAATGGTGAGCAAATAGTTGGAAAATTTGCAAGGTATACATTTCAGTTTCTGTTACAGTACTCTAAAGGGCCATATTCTACAAGTAGTAGTTTACCCACATTGTTTATTTCTTTGCCGAGTTATGCATGTGTGTATGTGTGTGTATGTATATGTGATTGTTTAAACCCCCCCCCCCCCTCAAGACAGCAATGATGGAGACTTCTCATACTTGGAGTATAGAATTATCATATTAAGAGAAAGAACCCTATTGTTTTCGGTATATGTCAAAGGTCATGTGATTGTTACCACCGGTCATTAGCCAAAAACATTGTAAACGCAATATTGCTAGGTATGAAGCATGGAACTTTTCATATTTAGCGTGGGAATGCGTTATACTCAGAAGGTGAACCTTATTGGTTCTGGCAGAGGTTAAAGGTTATCTGAGGTTACCGGAGGTAAAAATACGAATCTTTAAAAACTGCTCGTAAACACGAATAGAAAATGACATTTTTAACAGCCATATCTTTAGCAGTAACAATTCTCATTTGAATTACTTAATTATGAAGCCGTGTAAAGAATGCTGTGACTATAGTACGGTGAGAAATACCATGTTTTACGAGTTCCTTGATGGCGTATAGTGTAATAATGTTCTGTTTCTCACACAGACGGCCCGGATTCTAGTCCCTTCTAACACATTTTTTGTTCCATTTTTATTCAATTTTTGGTGCAGTTCAAAGGTCGTGTGAGGTCAGCAGAGATGTGAAAACGTCATAAAAAATATATAGTCAAGAGGTATAAATTTGCAGGATGAGGCTCAGTCTAACAAAGCACCGTTTTTGGCAAGAAATCACTAAGCCTTTGGGCTTCCTGGTTCTACCATGCAGAAGAGACAGAAAACGCACCGGATCAACAACCCACGAGCTAATTAAAAACAATTAAGCATCTTTGTCTCATAGTTAGCAAGGACTCTCTTCATTGCCTTCTTTTTTATGAAGTTTATGAAATGCGATGTCCTTTGTTATTTCTTTTTTCGCTCTCCTCGTTCTTATGTTTTTCGTTCTTTTTGGAGTTTTCATGGGAGCATCACTCCTCTTTCTCTACAAAATGATTTGGAGTATTACCCTTTGAAGCAAATAATAAATTTCTAAACATTTACACTTAATCTTCCTGTCTGTTGTATTAAGTTAAAAGTGTTTCCATTATGAGTTAACTACTAGAAAAGCTGCGAGTATCGTTCCTAGAGAACAATATTGCTTGTTTCAACCATTAGTTTCTGGTACTAGTTACAAAAGAGAAAAATGTAAGATATTGACGTTCCTTCTCTCGTTACGCGCATTATACTCGGCTTGCTCATATTAATTGGTTTATCATTAAGTGCATTATTTAAAACACTAGGAAATTTCTCGAGTTAAATAGAAACTATTTACACTTGCTCCATTACACATTGATCAAAATATGTAAAACATTTATTACTCATTTTATTAGCTTATTAAATGACATTGTACGTCAGTCATCCACTTAAATCGAAACTACAAAACAAAGAATGTGCTAAGTTTGAAACAGTCTTCCTCGTAGGTTACTTTAGTTGGGTAACCACAGTGGCTGGAAGGTCAAACCTCACATGACTCCAGTGCTGAAAATGATGCTCAAAGATAACACTTGTTTCCTGAGAAAATATTCTGATATATCACCAAACTCCTGACTTGCGATTACGAAAAGGCTTTCAGTGACGGTCCACTGGAAGCCACGTTCCCGGCAAGGACTTTGCGGTCCAGCGGAACTCGGGGTCTTTGAGTAAGTGCGGTCTGAGCTTCACCTCCTCCCAACCAAGTCTGGTTACACACGTGGATCACATGCTATGTTCATGTCTGGAACCGTACTGTACACTTATGGCTTTTACCATAACACGTTTAATTCAAAAAGGAATAAAACATTTTTGTATTGTGCCACCGTTTTGCTCTCAACATCACCATACTCTCTGCATATGTTGTGTTAATAAAATTTCCCAAAATACTGATAAGCAAACTATTACGTGAGACTACTTGTAGGCCATTTGAACTTTGATCTCCACCTAAAACAACCAAGATGTACTGTTCATCATAATATATGTCGCCACTTTTTACATATCATGTGAGTTTATGACCTTTTCTAACATTCTGTCTATACAATTAGAACTATTGCAACAAATAAATCCGTTCTTACTAACGTTTCCGAAATAGGATATTGGTAAAACAACTGAATTAAAATCGACTGGAATACTTTTTACAAAATCTTACATTAACCAGTTTTGTGTTTTATTTGAGACACTTTTAAAGAAAGCATGAATATAAACTACCGAAACTGAGTGTAATCCTTTCGTTAGCTAATGTGCCCACCGTAAACATATGAAACCCCTTAAAGCTCGATAACTAAGTTTTCATTTCCTTAAAGAAAAGAAAAACAATGATGTTTGTTCTTTATTATTTCAAATGGGGTTTGACAAATCTATTATTTCTGTAAAACTAAGACAGTGCAAGGGAAGCACTGCATCGACCTATGCCTGAGGAAATTTTATTGTCTTTCTTTCAGTAACGCTTGAAAATAATGGTAGCCTATGTTAAAACATCTCGTCAACTAGTTGTTGGAACACACTTCCCACAGTCTTTTTTCTTTCAGGTAACTTTGTCTTTTCGTTATGAGAAAAATTGAGTGAACGGTGAATAAAATGTTGTTAGCACCACTGAGTTTTATCAGGTTGTTGCCTTGCATTAGCATAAATATTTGAATTCTCAGGTTTTGGTACCTTTAAAAAAGAAAAGAGACAATGTTTGCAAAAATGGTTGATGTATGAATGTATGCATTAGTTGCAAAGGTACTTTATGGTCTTTAACATCAATGTTTTTTTGCAATTTATGAAAACAAAAAAAACAATACAATGGAACCCTGTTTGTTGGTTTACGCTGCATGGTATGGTTTTGTACTGGCACATGCATAACTAACCAAATTATTACTAATTTGAAATAATTCTGACAATTATTGAATAGAACTTTCTTTGGGTTCAGTTATGGAGGAAATCTGTACAAGTCTAAATAAAACTGAATATTTTCGCCTTTGCAGCACCCTCTCTACCTATCACCTCCCACAAGTAACTGACGGATGAGAACATAGGGTTGTTTTCTTAATGTTAATTAAAAATAAGTTATTCTTAAAATATTCTTGTTACCTGGTAAACATCCTCTGTAAACTGATTTGTCGTATCACCCAGGCATTTATATATTTCCTCAAGTGTAGGCCTTTCGTTTACATTTTTGTTCCAGCAGAACCGCAAAACAGAGTATCTAAAGACGACGTTCAGTATGCACGGTTTATTTTTTGTAATTTAAAAAGGTTAAGCTAATAAATAAAGTAAATATTTGAAAGGCGGAATTTATAAAATAGATATACGGTGTTCCTCACAAAGATATCATGGAAGTAGTTTTTTCCCCAAGCACTTAAGTATTGCAAGGGTTATGCAAGTTTCATGGTTTAAAACCTGGAATATTTTGCTAAAGAAATCTTACTTGAGCTACAAAACAGTATGTTCCTCTCTTTGAGAACCTTACTTCTTATCAATAAAGTTAGCAAGCTAACCGATTGTAATTGCCTATTAATTTATGACTACGAATAATAGTTTTGAAGGTGTCAAAACCTTCCACCCACAAATGAACCATTTCCTCCCAACAGATAGTAAAAGAAGTCCATTTCAAAATAGCATTGAAAAAACAGTTCAAACTTGATTTGATGTACGTCATTAAACACTTGATGCATGTAGTTTTCGGAATATGAAGATCTTAAAGATATGATAAGGTTGTTTATTAAAGTTTCTCATAACATTTGCATTATTTTATTATTATTGTTGTTGTTATTATTATTATTACATAGTGTTATGTAGAACATCTTACATAAACTCAGGACATAACTGGGGTCGAGAAAATGGAAAGTCATGGTAACTTGATGGAACTTCATAGAGGGAACTAACAACCGTCTTAGTAGGATCTGCACCTGATAAATGTAAAAATAACAAAAACAATTATCTAACTCAAGACAGACAATCGAGCTGGGAGATAGTTTTAGACACTTTGCCCTGGGGACCTGAATGAAAACATTTAAACATTTTTACAAAAATGTCTACATTTTCAACACAAATAAATCTTCCAACAGGTTTTACTTTTAATGTAATGTATCTTGGATTGTTGCCATACACAGTATGTCTTATGAAGCTGTTTTCAGTGTCGGCCCATCGTTTTAAATTCTACAATTTGTCTTTTAGTTCCTTCTGTTATATAACCATACAGGGTATCAAGTTTAAATATTAATTTCTTAACAAGTGAAAAAGCTGTCGTATACCTAGCATGTGTCCTGTTTTCACTTCCTTCTATCTAACTCACCCATACAGTACACTTCACAAATGAAGGCTGCCAATGACCAAGAATCGCTTTGATATGAATGTTCTTTCTTTGCTATAGTTTCTGGAGCTAATTTCCAGGTTGAGGCTGAGCTTTCGTGCTATTTAAAATAGAAGCAATTACAGCGATGCATTTTCTTTTTTACCGAGTACTGGACTTAGGTTCTGTCATACATAAGTTCATTGGTTTTAAAGTCAATTGTTTTGAAAATCTGTGTTCAAATGGTAAGATTAACGATCATACCAGTCATGACCAGTTATAATCATAATCATAATCAAAATTGAAAAAAGCATTTAGCGATAGGCTATTTAATTAATATTTATTGATTCGCATAAAATCAGTCAACTATACCTTTGATACCGTATCAGTTAATACCTCCCCTGGTATTGGGTAACTTTGAAAATTGTAGACTTTACACGTAGCGTCCTCTGTGAGTAACACTTTTTGGCAACAAATTCCGAGATTGGAAAGCTGAGCATAATGAAAAAAATGAATGCATTTTGCGAAAACCTAGTTTCCTTGCCTACAGGTATGGTATTATCCAATCAAGCGTTTTCTTATTTAAACTTATCTAGTTATTTTAAGATTACATTCTGTTATCTCAGTAAACTATTATGGAATGTAGACTAACGTATAAAAATTCCTAGTTTGCCGGACTTTGTACCCTTAGCAAAGTTATTTTAGTTGAAAATCAATCTTAGAGAGACATAAAATATTGTTCAACATTGATTCAATAACAATATCAATCATACACTTTCACGTGCATTTAAAGAAAAAAACTGTAAAAGCAGTATTAACATCATTTACCTTCATAGATTGCAAGTACACCAATGCACTAGAAACTTCTTGGGCAAATCGCAGGGGATCGCAATTAAAGCCTTTCGAATCGATAGTTATGCCTTGCTGGTCTTTCAGAAAATCTTTCAAGTTTCCCAATCCTAGATACTCCGTGTAAATGAAGTAAGGCTCTAAAAGAAGAATACAATTTCTTTAAAATACTCAAGTGCTCCACCGTTAGACTTTAGGGTGCTCCATTTTCGTGCTATCCAATTTTTATCTTACAATAGTTAACACAACGGGCGGCCCGTACTCAGAAAGTAAACTACAGGAAAACATTCAAAGAAATATTTTTCAGACATAAGGAATTTTGTTTATTATATGCATTGCAACTAATTCCTTTTTTGTTGTCATTGCGTGACCATGGAAGAAATTGACTTCATCCTACAAATTATAACCTAGAATGTATGTCTTAATCAATAGGTTACCTTTTTGTATCTCAATGCCAATAGTCTGTACTACGTTCTCATGATTGACCGAGTCTTTTACGTACATTATTAAGGTTCTGAAAAGAGCCTTATCTGACTCTGAAGCATTATCTGCAAAGAAAGAAGAAACTACATTCTCAACACAAAAAGAATGTTGACAATGCCTGGTTCCTTTGCATAATGCGTTTTGTCCTGCAGAAGAAGCAATAGGTTTGCAGAACTAAACGTTGATGAATACCAAGAGTTATAAACTTAATTAATATCTCATCAACTATTCGGTTGCTCTCAGAAATCTGGCATCGTTGAAGATTAAAGTTGGACTTTCAAACTGCACTGCTCCTTGCGGGACAATACTAATTAAACAGCCGTGTTCCTTTGCTCCTACAAATCTGTTGATTACTTGAGGTTACCCGTTTACGTAAAGTAAGACATTTATCAGCTCAAAGATATACTTTTGGTTGAAAGCATAATCCTTCATTGCTGACTGCTCTTTAACTGACATTACAGTCAGAAAATTCAAAAGATGGAAAGTAGCTCATATTTTACTCCTTGCAGGGAAAGTACCCTGATTACACATCATGGCTTTATATGCTCACAAGGATATGACCTTAACCGATAAACTAGGTTTCTGTCTAAATAAGAAGGAGTAGTAACAAGTTCCCTTTTGGGGAGAATTAGAACTGTGTGAGATGAGGAAATTCCCACATTTGTTAACTTACACTTAAGCTACTGAGAATCATAATCACAGCTGCACCCCCCCCCCTCTCCGCACCTATGAAATCATGTCATGTGATATCTCGTGACATTGGAACTTAAAATATCATGACACCAGCTATGTTGCTAAAAACAATTACCTCCACAAGTGCTTGCTACACACATTGTCTTGTCGTAAATCATTCTAGAAAGTTCTCCCTCCCATCGTTCTAGTCTTCCTGTCTCTGAGATACGATTAACCAATTTTACATAGTTTGATAAAATGTCAGTTATATCCACACCGTAATAAATATCGTAATCTGAAAGAAAACATTAGAACAAAGTTTGAGTTTAGGTGTATACCGTTTGCAGTAGCTAGCAACCAGTTTGCCTTTACGAAAAGCTAACATCAGATGACACCCCAGGACGGGTATGTCCTAACTGCCTAAAACAGTTTTTACAGACTATTACTGATACAGATATTATAGTGTGAATAAATGTTTACCTTGTGTTGTTTCGTTTGATGGAGATTCCACATATCTATTGCTTTGATGTGATTGGATTGTGTCTGTTAACCTGAGTATTGAATGACGGAGAAGCTTTAAGATTGAATCAAGTTATTTACAAGCAAACAATATTGCTACATGAAATCGCATATCGATAAGAAAGTTCGTCCTTTCCTGTGAACTGCATGTGAAGGACAAAATTTTCACTGCTTTTGTGTTTAAGATATTTAACTCTTTGTCATGGTTCAAAAATATCAATAGCTTTGTTCCTATTACCTTTTAACTTGTCGAGGAGTTGCGCCCGCAGCTGACACAAAGAACACAATTAAAAAAATAAAATTACTTTTCGTAGAGAAAAAAAGAAAGAAAAACAGTAATTTTACGGAAGGTTTCGAGCTCAGTAATTTTAGTTACACCATTAAAGAATTACTTTACCTGTGATTAGTCACTACGCTATTTTTTAGTATCACTGCCGGTTGGTACATTTTAGTTCGTGTAATGTATACTGCTTTACAGACCACTCTGTTGTTTAAACGTCACTATCGATGATATATCCATGCGAGTGAAAACAGAAGTGTAACAAGATGCTCCTAACATTTAAATGTATATCTTACACTGCACGTTTTACCTTTCTTTTTCAGCAGTACGTGGATCAATATTGGGAATCCGATTACAAGCAAAACTCCAATTACTATGGCAACAATGTATCCTTGTCCTCCCCCTATATGTAAAATGAAAAAAAAATTATGGTTTTAAAAAACCTAAACTGAAACCCCCTTTGCGAAATTTACCTCAATTATTGGGACTAGTTCGACTTAAGGGGTGTTAATGAACCACCAAATGATATCTGCACATCTTATACATACGTCAAGCGATAATTTTCTCACTATTGTGGTACTATTTTAATGTACACGGATATGACGAACGATCAAAACTTTGACTCTAACCCAAAACTCTATGGATTCTTACCTTCATCCTAACACTTCATCCTAACACTTTAAGTCCTTAACTGAAAAAATACGGTACCCCTGTCTTCACATTTTGGCTTTTCAATAGGTACATATACAAAATCGGGAGTATATCTGTTTACGGTATCATAACGGCTAGTTTCAGCCTTCCTCTCACTAATTGAAAACTTAGAATCAATTGCATTTCGCCCTGCATTTTGGATAATGCAAAACTTTGGTTTGATGCTCATATTTGCGTTTAAAGACTATATGCTTTGCAATCAAAACAGATGTTACAAATAGCTCTGCTGTAATGGTGGGAATTCGTTGGGGTTTAATGAACTGTCGGATTAATACCTCAAGAAACATCATTATGCTTAAATCGACGTCACCCGCTAAAAAAAACAAAATGTAAGTTTACCTGTGCCCTTAACACTTAAAGAAACGGAAACTTTTCTTTCAAAAATAAGAGGGCCTTTGCACACACATTCAATGGTATGCCACCATTTTGTTGGTGTAAAGTCGAGAGATGTATCAAAACTGTATGCCATTTGCGTCGTTTCATTCCTCTCTGTATGTTGGTCGACATCCACTATCTTCTCTTCCGGATATGCTATATATCGAGAGCTTACTTCATGATTATCCACTTCCCAAGATAAGGTAACAGGGTAGTTCACATTTTCTACTCTGCAATACATCACTACCCTTTTGTGCTCTTCCAGTGCAATAAAATCTGGGTTTATTGCATTATTCCAGATTATCTGAAGGGCAGGATTAACTGTAGATGATGTAAACAAAACAAAAACCACAGCATGCAAACAATAACAAATTCACTTTAAAATATGTAAAGTAGACAGAAATTTTTTTTTCGATATTCAGGGTCTATATAAAATTTACATGTTCATTTATTCGGTCGTCAATGCACACACCTTTCTTAATGGGTGTAAACGGAAGAGTTACTTTTGTTTCTATGATATGAGGTCCACATATTTGGCAGGAAATGCCTTTCTCGGTTCCTATAAAGGTATGTTTGATGGTAGTGGTCTCGTTGCCGTCCAATATAGAGCGATGCCTTCCATAATATTGTTTCGTTATAAGAGTTGTTTCGTCCACTGACCACGATAAGTTAAAAGAGCCTTTTGTGTTTCTTATCTGGCATTCAAATTCCATTGTCATATTGTACCTTAATTGCTTGACGCAATGAGCGGTGGTAGAACTTTTACACCGAAGAACTAGTGTAGGAGTATCTGTAGAGAAACATAATATATATATATATATATATATATATAGATAGATAGATATATAAAGATATATATATATGTATGTGTATATATATATATGTTTTGTTGAGCACTTTCTCGTTTCAAGATGGCACACTGCTTGTGTAGTCTTGGCATTTTCGTCAAGACGTAATACTGTTGCTTTATTCTAGCACGCTCCGTAGAGCTTGTGCACTTTGGTATTCATAGGCAGTGTACCGTGAAAGGCCGGACTGACGCAAGTTATGCTTGTGTTAGCCTTGCCATTCAGTCTTGAAACCTACTCTGAGCTGTACTGATGAGATCTAACAAGATCGAAACAGTTCTGTCTGCAGATTGAGTTATCATATATATATATATATATATATATATATATATATATATATATATATATATATATATATATATATATATATATATATATATATTTCTCTAATTCGGCACTTAGGGGGAAAGTTGTTGTTGAAAAGTCGACCTTAAGGGGAAAAAATTTTCGGGTGAAATATAAGTTTCGCCTTAACGTTTCCACACACTTTTTCTATAGGAATACGTAAATTTACAAGGGCGCCCTCTTAGATTTACAAACTAGATGCCATTACTTCAAAGTTGTCAAATTTACGGACACCTAGCTGTTAACACGAACGGATAGCTGCCCATTGAAATAACGTTAATTATATGTTTAGACGTTAGGGCGAATTTATTTTTTATGTATTTTATTATCTTTTTTTCGCCCTTTGTACATATAGATATAACAATTTCCCCTTAAGGTGTGAATTAGCGTTATATATATATATATATATATATATATATATATATATATATATATATATATATATATGTATATATATATATATATAACACTAATTCCAACTGTACGGGGAATTCGATATATCGCGGTTTCGTTAAGGCGAAGAAAAAAACAATGAAATACATTAAAAAATATTTCCCCTTTTGGAAACCAGATATACAACAACGTTTTTTCAATGGCCCACCATCCGTACGTGTTAAAAGATGCGGGTACGTAACTTGGTCAACATTGAAGTAATAGCATGTAAATCATGTGGTGAAACGGACGTTACCATCCGTTTACGTATTCCTATATAAAAAGCGTGCGATTTCGCAAAGTCGACCTGATTTTTTCCCCTTTTAGACGATTTCCCCTTTTAGGCACATTTTTTCATACAATATTTCCCCCTAATCCCAAATTAGCAATATATATATATATATATATATATATATATATATATAACGCTAATTCCCACCTTAAGGGGAAATTGTTATATCTGCTTGTACATAGGGGGAAAAAAAGATAATAAAATACATAAGAATTAAATTCGCCCTAACGTCTAAAAATATAATTAACGTTATTTCAATGGCCAGCCATCCGTTCGTGTTAACAGCTAGGTATCCGTAAATTTGACAACTTTGAAGTAATGGCATCTAGTTTGTAAATCTTAGAGGGCGCCCTTGTAAGTTTACGTATTCCTATAGGAAAAGTGTGTGGAAACGTTAAGGCGAAACTTATATTTCACCCGAAAATTTTTTTCCCCTTAAGGTCGACTTTTCAACAACAACTTTCCCCCTAAGTGCCGAATTAGAGAAATATATATATATATATATATATATATATATATATATATATATATATATATATATATATAATCGTGAAAGGTGTTAACCAGTCAATGGTAAAGTGCTCAACCTGTAAAGGGAGCTAAAATATTGAAAGGTTGTAACTGGGTTACTACAAGACAGCTTAACAGAACTGTTAAGTAAAGGCCAATTTGAACAGGTCCTTACTCTTCAGAAGCCTGATGTAGAATGGTGCCAACAACGTTTAATACGTCCGTTCCCGTCCGTACTGTGGACGTGTTTGTTTTTGAAAACGTGTTCGTTTTTTTAAATCAGGCACGGGTGATTAGGTCGAGTCAAGATACATTACCTATTGGAATAATTACACAGCAGATGCTTATTTCTGTGTCTACAAGAGCTGATGAGTTCGTTTCTTTTGTTTAAAGTGGCTAAGGAAGGTTTGAGTATGATGAAGAACTTTTCTTCTAAACAGAGGTAGCAGGTTTTTGATGATGTGGAGTATGCCCGAGCTTTGCTTATAAGCTTCCATTTCACGGAGTGTTCTACATTTAAATCTTTTAATTTCCAGATGTATTCACTGAGTGCAGTTGCGTTTCTCTTGTCTTTGTGTTTGAAGCTAGACTTGTGGCCATGTACGGCGTTGTATCTGGTTTTGAAGGTGTTTTCTGTTAGACCAGTGTTTCTTCCTTGTGATTGTCATGGCGTGTTACAGTGGCTTGGTACACTATGTTGTTGGTAAAGCAGTTGCCTTGCAGTGGACACTGGCGTTGTGTTCTGCAATTGCAGTTGTTTTGTGTTGCTGGTTGCAGATTCTATTTGGTAAGTGTGTTTTTGTTGTGCGCTGATATTATTTGGTCCAAGTTTGCCATGGAGCTGTAACTCAGTTTTATCGTTTTTCTGTTGAGTAGAGTATGTAGTTTATGTCCAGGCGGGAAGCAGCTGTCTAAAAGGTTGAAGAACTTCTTGCCAATGTTGGTGGTGACATTGTCACTGAACGGGGGGTTGAACCAGGTTATGTTTCTGGCACGTCTTTGTTTTGTGGCCTTCTTCTGTTGGCTGGTGTTAAGCGGTTGGGTTCTGTACTTTAGATTATACCCATAGCTACTTTTGTGCAGTGCTTCCTGGTATATGGGTGCTGAGGTGTTGAACGTGTATTCGTTGGATGAGATGTTAGATAGTCTCCTTCTGATGCTTTCTGGGATGTTCTTTATGATGAGTAGAGGGTGGTTGCTCTGTTTGTGCACATAGAGAGGGATGTTGTTGGGTTTCATGTATGGTTTGTATGCGCTTGTGCGGAGATCGAGAGTTACGTCTAAAAAGTTTACTATTTTTTGTTTGTGTCAATTTCTATTTTTAGCTTGTTGTTTGCAAATATCTTGCATATTTCTTTCTTTATGTTCCCTGTTTGCCTGGGTGTTGCTTTACAAATTGCAAAACCGTCGTCCCTTTACAGACCAACATTCATGTTAATGTGCTGAAGTTGTGATAGTACTAGCTTACAACAAGCTAAAAATAGAAATTGACGCAAACAAAAAAATGGTAAACTTTTTTGACGTAACTCTCGATATAAATAAATATATATATATATATATATATATATATATATATATATATATATATATATATATATATATATATATATATATATATATATATATACATATATATGACCATACCCAGTTCTTCAATTTGCTTGTAAATTTATAGTGTAGCCATTATACGCTGAAGAAGGCTCCAGGGGAGTCGAAAATTTCGTTTAGATATTAAATCATCGTACTCCTCTTGTCAACAATGGCATATTTGTCTCTTTTTTGTTCGTATTTTATATATATATATATATATATAGTGTAAAGAAAATATCGTGTAAAATATGCTAAACCACTTTTACAATAATGCAGGATACTTTTGAGGAGATTTTGCGGTGACGTGAATAACTAGAAGTTAAAATGCTTGATTGAGGCATTGAGATATCTTTTACGTTTCAATATTTGCAATGTTTTACGGCTTTTTCCTCATTGGCTAGATCTCGGTAAGTAATACACACATTCCCTTTAGACGTTGAGAAAATAATGTATTAGGTTGCAATAGTTTACGTAAATATGACAAAACTGGCTTGAGAAAAGTTTTTTAAATTCTTGATAGGTAAGCATGCAAGAATTTAGGAGACTTTGTAAAGAAAAACAATGTCTAGATATACTTAAATGTAAGAGTATTCAATAATACTATTTGCCGGTCCATGATATCCTCACCTTTTACAGTGATATAAAATGTCGCCAACGTTTCTCCATTTAAACTGCATCGGTACATACCCCCATCATTTAAATTGATGGCAGCAATTGACAAAGTATAGTTTTTGCTACCACACTCGTTAACAGGCAATGTATTTACACCTTTTCCTACTAAAACCTCGTCTACGTAAAGAAGTTGATTCTCTGACTTATACCATGATCGGTGACCTTTTCCGTCCCGTGATGTTGGGCACACTAAACAAGTCGGCGATGAATGCAGGAAAACATCACAGGAAGCCGATTTATTCATACCAACAGTGGTAATACACAGCAGATCGTCTTCACCAATACATATTAGTGCTGTTTGATATAATCACAATTGATTAAAAGTAGTTGCATGAATCACGTGTTTAGAAAATGATCATTCGAGAGGTTAAATTTTATATTATTGAGTAAGTGCACTTTATGGTGATAATACAAGTAGCATTTGCTGCAAATTTTCCTCCCTTTGTTCCAATCACGAAAGAAACCGGTGTAATGGTTTCTACAGACCTGTTAAACCTTTTAATACTATTCTGATTTGTTTCTGTAGCTATTTTGCTTTAAGTGCATTTGGCGAAAGTAACAAAAACAACTATCCTAATGTTATTTTCCGAAAAGTTCTTCTTAACAGACGGTCTCCCGAAAACTGTCTCATTTACCGTTTTGACCTTTAACGGCAACCAGGCTATCTAAAAGGAAACCTACCCTTACAAAAAAAAAATTGTGTGGCAAAAGTTCCAAAACCACAGGTGAAATACTGTGTAGAAATGTGCAAAACTATGGTGCGGTGTAGAGAGGCGTGAAATTTCTTTAATTTTTTGCGTGACAATGTGTGCCATTAATAAACAGTTGACACACTTTTCCAAAGTGCCATGCATTGACCAGCATTTTCACAGTTTGAACATGAGGCAATGTTTGGAAAACCTAAAATCACGTTTTGTGACAATCATGCAGGGAAAGGCGTGGCCCTGTGTGTCAGATTGGTTCCAATACCACATGTGTCACCACACATAACCACACTTCTTTCCTTATGCTTTTCCATATACTCTGCCACACGTGATAACATGTGTTCACATGTGGCATGCCACACTTTTTTGTAAGGGTATAGTTCTTAAATGCCTTGTTGGCCTGGTCGTTGTTTCAAGACAGCACAAGGAACCATAAGAAAGATCCGAATAATGCAAGACTTGTACCAACGAGCCAAATACAGTGAATTAATCTATGACCAGTGATTGACAATAGATTAAAAATATTCTTATGATAAACGTTTATAACATAACTCGGTTTTTAGGGCGGTCTTTCATTTCACAAAACTTTACGTACCTTTTAGCACGAAGAAAGTCAGAAATGTAAGTCTAATAACCGGTTGCTTCATGACCTAGCGAGAGATGCAATGTGTGATCCTGCGGTTATTACTACCTAAATGTCAATAGACGTGTTCACACGTCTATTTGTAATAAGTAGTAAAATGCTGAAAATAGCCGTAATTCCCATCAAACTCATCAAATACTGACCATTTACAAGACAGTTACTGTTTTTACACTTATATCCTGAATAGACATGAGCTATACTGAAAATTTGTGATACGGAAGGACAGACTAGTGAGGTATGTGTTATGTTATCCTTCATTCATTAAATTTCACTCAGAGGAGATATTGTACATGGTGGCATGCACTGAAATGTTTATTTTTATTATGGAAAAACAAAAATTTTCACTAATTTGAAAATGTCCACATGTAAAACCAAAGAAAGTGGATGGCATGTAATTCACAGTTAATTTATGGAAGGATTAAGGCAAGGAATATTGCGTCTGTGCAGAACACCACACCACAATTTTTGCATAGCTAATGGGAATCTGAGGATTGTAAATCTTGAGAGGAATTTAGGAGATCTTTAATTACCGATGTTGAATAACACAAGCTTTTTGGTTAGATGTCCACCTAACGTTTACTTAGATTTTGTAAGTACCTTCCTTCATAAACATAATTTGAAGGATTAAAGTTTACAACGCAAGTCCTGAACATTACATTTTAAACTAATTGCCTCTAGCGATTAGTTTGTTATGATCCCACAAACTTCAACAGATGTAAATTTCGAAGATAATTTCTAAGCTCAATAGGGCATTACAACATTCATGAAAGTATTATTGTAAGCATTATATTTGCGACTTAGAAGAATAGATCAAACACTTACCGCAACACCGATTTACCTTCACAATGGTGACAGGTGATTGATCAGGTTTAACAACGGATATGCTGATACTTTTGTGTGAAATTATTAATACCTTTAATAAGTAGTAAACTTGTGTTATAAATATCACACTCATCCTTGTACTGTTTATGTGTACCTTCAGTTTCGCAGTAATAAATAACTCATCATGGGAAAAATTTGTATTCCTCTCTCTTAAAATTCGTAGGCGTCATTTGCATTCTCAGTCTTAGTAATATTACTTTCTGTTCAGTTTCTTTTGATTGATTGATTGACTGATTGTTTGATTGGTTTATTTGTTACGATGACATTAAAACAACAGAATAACAGGAAAATAACAGAAACATAAGGCAATAAAAGGAGACAAAAGACAAAAACAAGAGCACAAAACAGAGTGCCAGGGAAAGCTCAAAAAGCCTTGAAAAAGCTTAATTCCATTGGAGTCCCTTGGGAGCAAGAGACAACCGAGCAAGAGACAACTACACATACAAAAGAAGCTAAGAAATATTGCAGTAAAATTGAGATGAGAGACAAGGGCTAGTAAGGGATAAATAACAGAATGATTTTGGTCTTCTATCCGTGAATTGTTGGCAAGGTAAGTTTTAACATGCATTTTAAAACTGGGAGTGCTCTTAATCTGTTTAATGGAGTTGGGAAGAGCATTCCAGTGTGTGATGGCTGTGAAGAAAAAAGTACAATCAGCAAGGCCTTTAACTTTGGGAACAAGAAAATTGAAAGGGCTACCCCTGGTACTTTGTAGGTGAATATCACTCAATGTAGTAAAATTAAACTAAAGATACTCTGGACAAGTATCACGAAAAATCTTAAAAGCCAAATTAAGCTTAAGTTGTTGGACCCTGTCATCAACAGATAAGAATCCTACACTATCCAACTCAGTCTGCCCAATGTGAAAACGTAGACCCCTGTCAAGAATAAATTTAACAAATTTGTTTTGCAATATTTGGAGCTTATTTTTATAATGCTGAGAATTAGCGGAGTACCAGGAGGAACAGAAATAGTCAAAATAACATTAAATCAAAGCAGAACATAGTATCTTACGGGTACATCAGTTTAGAGAGTTGGAATGTCTATATAAAAAATTTAATCGAGCACCAGCTTTCTTTAGAATGTCAAAACCAATGCGTTCACCTAAAAGGGTCTCATCTAGGACAACGCTTAAGTAATTAACAGTATTAGAAGGTTTAATAAGATTTCCATGACATGAGACAGAAAGGGAGGTGGATTACTTTAACATGGCTTTGGATCCAAAAAGGATAGACTCTGTTTTTCCCAAGTGATGTGAGAGTTTTTATCAACCAACTACTCTCTGCAAGACTCTAATTCCTTACTTAAGCTAGTACTGTAGTACTGATGTTACTAACATCTTTGTCCGAAACAATACGGGCACTGTCATTGGTGTATATAAGAAGTTTACAATTAACACTTACAGGCATGCCATTAACATAACAGAGAAACAAAAGGGGTCCAAGAATACTGCCCTGAGGTACCCCGCAGGTAATAAAAGTAGGCTCAGAGTTATCACCATTGACCTAACAACCTGCCTCCTGTCTCCCAAGTAAGATTTAAACCAGTCAACATTAGGAAATCCCATAGCGCGGAGTATTAAACAGTAGATGTTATGATCAACAGTATCAAAAACCTTCTGAAGGTATATTAAGACCATTGCGAAGAGTTACCGAACGAAGATTGACTGCGGATATAGTCATTTAAATGAACGAGACTGATAGCGGTGGAGAAGCCGAACCTAAAGCCGGACTGAAAATCATATAAGATGTTATTTTCGTTCAGGTACTTTTCCATCCGAGTGAAAATATACAACACAATTACAACACACATTTTTTTTTATTGGGGAGGGGGGGGGGGGCGGACTTTGATGGGAATAATGTCCTACTGCTACGTACTTAGTGTTCCATACCAAAAGAGTAGTGTGCGATCACACTATAGCATGGATCACACTAGGTTAAAGAACTAGATATGTTGTTAAGGAAAACACCTCATCATGGAACTTGTTTAACATCTTTTTACTTGGATAAAATGTATTATAACTACGAATTACTTTCACTTTCACTTTCGGAACTGACAAAATATACATCGTGTCTATCTTTTATATCGTCAATGAAGATGTTAACATTTGATACTATGGTTAAAGTGTAAAGACTTCAAAACTTCAAAAGTTCAAAGGCAACAAAAATCAAAACACACGACGTTTCGAAAAAATACGCCATGTTTTTCATCCAGCTTTAACTTATTTTCACCGTATTTCTGTTAAAGATCTTGGGCAGCCTGGGCTCTAGGGCAAAATGCTTGTAGAGGAGGTTTCGAAAATTGTCTCCGACATTGTTGTTCACTATCTTGCTGTATGGGGGGGGGGGGGGAGGGGGTTTAAACCTTATGATATTTCGGTTTGTAATCCTCTTACCGCTGGTGTGCGTTCAGTCGGCCGCTTGGAACTCTAGCCTATGGTGGAATCCAGTAGAGTTGAGTGTTTCTTAGGAGGAAGGGGATGTTTCTGTGAATGCTTTCTTGTCACATGAGAGTTCAGAAAGTCTTTTGTTTCCAGCGATTGGGATGTTCTTGATTATGTTTGGTGGATGGTTGGATTGGGTGTTTATAAACAGGGGATGTTGCCTGGTTTCCTTTAGGGAGTATATGTCCAATCTTTGATGTTAAGTTCTTCATAACATGGATGTTGGTTTTGATGGTTATTTTTAATCCAAAATCACCGAACGTTTTGATGAAATACTTTCTTGTTTATCTGCCATTCTTCCGGAGGTGTCTTGAGTGCTACGAGACCGTCGCCTCTGTACAGGCCAACGTCATAGGTGCGAAAGTGCCGGTTAAGGCCACTAAAATGTACAGGCTCACCAACTCGCATACCTCAGCACCGTCATAGCTATCCATTTTGACGTCAAAAGAATTTGTATTAGTGTATTTCGTCCATATATATATATATATATATATATATATATATATATATATATCGCCTTATGTAGTATATAACGTTAATATATATATATATATATATACATATTAAAAGTAGATTCCGCGTGTACTCCCATATATAATACGAACAAAAAAAGAGACAAGAAATATGTCATTGTTGACAAGAGGAGTACAATGATTTAATATCTAAACGAAATTTTCGACTCCCCTGGAGTCTTCTTCAGCGTATAATGACTTCACTATAACTTCGTTTCGCCTAAGGTTTAATAACCATAAGAAATCCATTAGAGACAATAGACCAGGCTTTCCCGTGGCCCAACACTTTAATCTTCCCAATCACTCTATAGGTAACTTACGATGCATCTTGATAGCTTCCAACTTTAATTCCCCCAGACAACGGAAACAATCCGAAATTCACTGGATTCTCAAATTTAAATCTAATGTGATCGGATTAAACAGAGATTTGGGACCGCTAAGTAACTTTAAGTCTATTGCTTCCTTGTTACTCTGTTTCTGTTATGTTGGTTTTCTGTTGCTCGCTTTTTGACCATACCCAGTCCTTCTTTGCTTGTAAATTTATAGTGTAGTCATTATACGCTGAAGAAGACTCCAGGGGAGTCGAAAATCTCGTTTAGATATTAAATCATTGTACTCCTCTTGTCAACAATGACATATTTCTTGTCTCTTTTTTTGTTCTTATTATATATATATATATATATAGGTAAAAATAAAGTAGTAAATAGTGCTAAAAGTTTGTGAAAAATTCCACGACGTTTCGGGTTTAAACCCTTCATCAGGTGGCAAAAATGCAACTGATCGTTGACACGGCCAAACGTACAATTTAAAAAATACACAATAAAATTGGGCACGGTAAACCTCGGCTAGGAAAACAGACAGTGTTAAGTGGTTACCACAAGTCAAAAAAAATGCAGGAATTGCTGCGTTATAACAGTTCAAGTCTAACGTTCAGACCATGTGGGGACAGGGTTCCAAGTTTCATGATTAGGAGGGTTTTCGGCAGCTAGGCGGTCATGATCGGAACCTCGACACGAGATGGCCGCCGAAACCATCAAGTCACGGATCGAGCATGTTGACGGGGGATTGAAGTGGGTGGCTACCGGGAACCCTGGGAGGTTCTGTTTGATTGACCTCAGGTGCTCGGTGACTCGGTCAGCAAGATGACGTTTTGTTTCTCCCACGTACAGTATATTACAGCGTTTACATACGAGAACGTAAACAACATTGGCTGAAGTACAGGTAAAATGCTGATGAACGTTAAACCGGTTGTTGTTGGGACCTACAATGGAAAGGTTTTTGTCGTAACTGACCACCGGGCAAGTATTGCATCTCCCACGGTTGCAAGGAAAAGTTCCTGGGGTGTCAGGCACTACTGCTTGAGGTTGAGAGGCACGGACCAAGTCCTTAGATATGTTCTTTTCAATTCTGAATGCCGTGATGGGGGGATCAGGGAAATGGTCACGGGTGGATGGGTCATGACGGAGGGTCTCTACATTCCTGTAAATGGCACGTACAATAGGGGTTACAGATGGGTGAAAGGATAGGACCAACGGGATACGTCTGGTGGGTGTATGGTCAGTTTTGGGGGCAAGGGCAGAGGCTCTATCAATTCCTTGTATGCGTTTCAGGGCGTTAGAGAGCACTCTTTGTGGATACTGGCGTTGTTCAAAGAAAGAAATAATCTGCTTGGAAACTTTAGCGAAATCCTGGTCGTCGGAACAAATCCTTTTGGCCCGTAAAAGTTGTGTGTATATATATATATATATATATATATATATATTATATATATATATATATATATATATATATATATATATATATATATATATATAGGAATAACAGCAAGAGATAACACTGAAATCCAACAAGCATTAGTAGCACGTAGGTGAATTAACGTTTCGATCTCCCTGAGATCTTCGTCAGAAATGATCAATGAACTCACAGAGTAGAAGGGATTAGCTTATTGAGAGAGTAGTGAGATAGGAAAGCCAAGTCGTTGTTGAGACCTGTTGTATGAGAATTAAGCTTTAAAATTAACTGTTGTTCGTATAGCTTTCTGCTATCTGTGTTTGGGAACTTGTCTTTGACGATAATGCAACGGAGATCTCTAGGAGAGCGATTGTGGCCATTGAAGTGAGAAGCGACTGGAAAGCCGGGGGGATTGTTTCTGATGCTGTGTTTATGGTTGTTGAATCGGGTTCTGAACCGATTGGCGGTCTCACCGACGTAAATGGCCTCCGGGCATTTCGAGCAATACAGAACATACACAATATTGGGAGTGTTGCAACCAGCTTTGACCGGAAAGAGTTTGACATTGTTCAGGAATTCAACTGATGGATTTATGTTGAAATGGTCACAAATTTGACACCGGGGTCCCCGACAGGGAATATTACCTGGGGCGGTCTTGGTTGGGTACAGACAAGCAACCGATGTAAGCAGGGTGGTTGTTTCTTGGCCAGAACAGGGGTTGAGAAAAAGGTGGGGGTAGGGAGGGGTTGTTCTTTAGGGTCTTCTAATCGCATTTCACTTTTTGCAGGAAGGGGGTAGTGGAGGGGCTAAAACGGGTTATAAAAGGAATGCGTTGGGGCTGTGCCGTTATATCATTTCTTTTCTGGCTTAATACCAAGTCAAGGGAAAGGTGGGAAGCTCAATTTCTTTAGAAATAAGCTTGTAAGGGTACCCGCACTCCAGAAGGGACTGAACCCTATGCCTAACGGCTTTCTTGTAATCGGCACGGTACGAGCATATACGTTTAAATCTGAGCAGTTGACTGAAAATAATCGATCTTTTAATGTGGGATGGGTGGAAGCTGCTGTAATTAAGGTAGGTGGGCCTATCTGTGGGTTTCCTGTAAAGGGAGGTTTTGAGGCCTGATTGGGTTAGGTTTACCATAACATCCAGGAATGGAACTTTTTCGGCTGATATTTCAACTGTGAATTTGATGGAAGATGGGTGGAGTTTGCTTCATGTATGATATCGTCGAGAGAGGGGCGACCATGGGTCCAGGCTAAAAATATATCATCGATGAAACGGGCATAAAACAGAGGTTCAAAGCTGCTCTTTTCGATGAACTGCGTTTCAATTAACGCCATGAAGAGGTATATATATATATATATATATATATATATATATATATATATATATATATATATATATATATATATATATATATATATAGATATATAGTCTCTAATTCGGCACTTAGGGGGAAAGTAGTTGTTGAAAAGTCGACCTTAAGGGGAAAAAAAAATTCGGGTGAAATATAAGTTTCGCCTTAACGTTTCCACACACTTTTTCTATAGGAATACGTAAACTTACAAGGGCGCCCTCTTAGATCTACGTACTAGATGCCATTACTTCAAAGTTGTCAAATTTACGGACACCTAGCTGTTAACACGAACGGATGGCTGGCCATTGAAATAACGTTAATTATATTTTTAGACGTTAGGGCGAATTTATTTCTTATGTATTTTATTATCTTTTTTCGCCCTATGTACAAGCAGATATAATAATTTCCACCTCTGGGGGGTTTTAGCGTTATATATATATATATATATATATATATATATATATATATATACATATATGTATATATATATATATATATATATATATATATGTATATATATATATATATATATATATATATATATATATATATATATATATATATATAAAACAAAAATACTGCGTAGCACTTATGAAGTAAGGAGGTCAAAAAGAAGTAAATAGTGCCAAAGATATGTGAAAAAGTCCACTACGTTTAAATGAAAGACTGTCCAGCATGGAAGAAGAAATAAAGAATATGAAGACAATGTGTTAACATATGGCTGAGTCTGTGGAGTTCTCAGATAATGAAGTGGTAAGGATGAAGGCTAACATTGCGAGTAAAGCCGAAACAAACGAGCTGCACTTCTTAAAAGAGAAAGTAAGTAACTTTGACTCTGACCTTTCCCGTTAACTTGATGAACTCGAAAACCGTTCTCGTCGAAACAATCTAGTGTTTCATGGGGATCCTGAAGATGACAGAGCTGTTGCATCTCGTACATTGGTGACGATAATTAAAGAAGACATCTTACGAAACATGATGGGGATGGACACCACTCTGATACACTAAGGGAGAGTTCACAGAACCCCGGCAAGGAATGTGACCCCTAACCTACGGCAGGAGCTGTAGCCAACCCTCGACCCATACACGTTCTTTTCCACGTCCGTATACCGATAGAGAATGTGTATTACGCTCAGCTCCAGCGAAATTAAAAAAAAATACACTGGGGCAAGTCAATTTTTATTTCCGATGATGTATCATCAACGGTTCGAGAGCTTTGAAAAGCCCTTCATTTGAATTTGCCAGAAGTTAAACAACGGCCTGATGAACGGCATGCCTATGTCTCGTGGTCAATCCCTCCCACTATTATAGTTGTAAAACAGAACGGATCGCCGCAGCTTCTTCGCAATTAATACACTCTCTTTATATAAGCTGTCTTGTGGAAATTTTCCTAAGGTTCACAGAGACGATTCAAGTTCAAGACTGCCGCCACAGTCTTTTTCTTCGGCAAGTAGGGGTCCAAGCTTTTAGTGCTGGACTTATGGTCTGTAGTGACTGACCTCATACAGGAACTTTTCAATTTGAGGCATCTTTTAATCCAAAAATACTTTCGTGTATTCGATATGCCACATTTAGTAACAGGACATCGATGAAACACCAGTATGGTCAAAACACACCAGTGAGCATTATCTTCTGTTTGTCTTTCATGTTGCCTGTCGTCTTCGTTGTTTGTTGTTTAATTGTGTATTTTTGTGGTTTTCTATTTTGAAAAACTTTCTTCTCAATTTTGATACTTCATTTAGCAATGTTTCTTAACAAGTTGCATCACCTCGACGAATCCAGTAAATTTATACATGATAATGAAATTATCCGTAGGCTACCTTTAATGTTGTGCAGTTCTCCAACATCCTCCACATGAAAGATTTTAAAATCTGTTCACTGAAGTCTGAATTGTGGAGGGTTAGTTGATAGGAATAAAAGGAACGATGTGTTTAATTTCTTGAGTAAAATGCGATTTACAATCATTTGTCTACAAGACGTACACTGGACTCGAGATAATGACCATATTTATTACTCTGAATGGGGAGGTGACCTCTTTTTTTAGTCCCTTTTCATCTAATGCAAGAGGTGTTACCATCTTTATAAGCAAGAAGTGTATGGCTAAGATTTTACAGGAGATATATGGGCAGGATGGTAACTATATCAGTCTAGTCATCGACATTAAAGGTTTCATTTTCAATCTTGTAAATATTTATGGACCTAAATCTGATTATCCTGGCTTTTATGATAATGTTTTCAGTAAAAGTTTGGGTATGGATTGTGACTGTAATATTTTTTCGAGGATTGATTCTTAGTCCAGGATTTTGATTTAGACTGTGACTCATATGAAAAAGTTAATAATCCAAATGCTCAAAAGAAACTCATTGATCTAAAGCAAGAGTCCCATTTGGTTGATTCATGGCTTCCTCATACCCTCAGACCCACCAGTTCACTTGGAGACGTAGGACTCCTTTTGGAGAAGCTTACCTTGATTTCTTTTGTGTGTTCTGAATATTTACTTAGTTTCATCACTGATTCAAATATATTGCCTGGTTACCGTACTGATCATTCGATAGTGGTTCTAGACATTTATATTTACAATATTAAACATGGAAAAGGGTATTGGAAGTTCAACAATGCTCTTCTACAAAAAAACGATTACATCAATTTGATAAATACTATAAATGACCAGTGTGTCCTGCAATATGTTGCTACTCGTTATAACCGTGAGTCGGTTTTAGCAATCGCACGTGAGGACTTGCATTATATTATCGATGCAGATTTATTTTGGGAGACGTTGTTTCTTATGATTAAGGGGGGAGACAATCCAGTTGTCATGTAGATTGAAACATGAAAATTCAAGCAGAGAGAAAACATAGTTATTTGAAATCGCCAAACTTGAAAGGAAAGTGCGAGAAAATACTCTGTCCACCATGAAAAAAAAATGAATTTGAAGATTTACGGAAAGTTTACATGCAGGGAGCTATGGTAAGATCTCGTGGCCAATGGGTTGAGTGGGGTGAGGAACCTTCCGCTTTTTTGTTCAGCTCAGAGAGAAGGAAAGCATTAGATAAAAGTTTAAATGCTGTAACAGATGTTCATGGTAATATTTTACATCATCAGGATAAAATCATGAATGAAACTTACGCCTGTTTCTCGGATAAGTTTTCTCGTGGTGACCATAGTAATGATGACGCAATGACGTTACATCAATTCGTAGGTGAGGCCAACTTTCCAAGAGTAACAAAGCGTAAAGTTGATAATCTTGAAACCTTTTTACCAAAACTGAACTTTTAGATGTTGTTAGGAAACTTAAAAATGATAAGTCACCGGGCTGGGATGGATTTTTCTCTGAGTTTGCGAAGTACCTCTTGACCCGACTAGACCAGACTATCAGACCATTTTTATAGTGCTGTATGTTCTTTCTGGCAGATCCTCTACCTTAAGACAAGGTGTTTTTGTTCTGATCCCAAAAACTGACAAACATGGGTAATTTTTGAAGAACTGGCGGCCGATTTCTCTTTTGAGTGTTTTTACAAAATTATTTCAATTTACATTTCGAAGAGGATTAAAAAAGTACTTTCTAACATTATTCACGAGAATCAAAAAGGTTTTATTCCAGATAGATATATGGGGAAAATATACGCTTACTATACAAACTTTTGCTGTATGCTGATCATTGGGATATCCCAGCGCAGTAGATTTCAAAAGAGCGTTCGATACCATTCCACACGATTTCATTTGGCATGTTCTTAACTTTTAGGTTTTCAAGAATAATTTCATTCAGTGATGTAAATTGCGTTACAATAATGCCGCCTCTTGTACTATGGTAAACGGATAGCTTTCTCACTTTTTTAGTATTTGTAAGGGATGTCGTCAAGGTGATCCCCCTCTCTCCCTACATCTTTATTTTATGTGTTGAACTCCTTGCTATTCATGTTCGTTGTAATAATTCCATTGAATGTATTATAATGTCAAGCTGTGATCTTAAGATAATCCGGTATGCTAACGATACGGCCTTTTAAGTATACTATGTGAGATTTTGTTTAAATTTGGGTCTTATTTGCAAAAATAAAGTTTTTTTTAACTTCAGATACTGAGCATACCAACGAAAATTAAATAGTTTTCCTAAAGCCTCCTCCAATATCTAGAGAAGAGCCAAGGGAAGAAACCAAACGCTACTCGCGAAGGAGTTCAGCTCCTCAAAGGAGCAACCTCCCCGAAAGGACAACAAACTTAGCTGACCAACCTCTCCACTCTCAGACCTTTACATCAAGGGTCTGTCATCCATGGTCCTATTCTCAACTTTTTGTAAAGAACTTCATGTAGTAAATAGGATTCCAGTCCAAAGGGGCAAAGTAGAGCCTTTGCACATGCGTCCTGCAATGTTTACACAGTGCTCGGCGCTTGCCATGCAGGATTTCTGCGTTTGTTTCCTAGCTGCAACAGGTGCCTCAGATTTGGAAGCTAATGTCCTCTCTTCCATGCGCTCATCACAATTGGTCAGCGATTCATCACTATCTGTTTACCGCACACAACTGTGGTAAAATTCAAAAGGTTTTTAAGAGTACATTACCTGTAGTAGGGCGTCCATGATGCATGCGATGACGACAACACGTGAAAAACTTACCAACGCCGAACTTTTTCACAATGTTTCTCGGCTTTCAACAGGGTTCAACCACAGGGTTGACCCCGGGCCCTTGGGGCGACTGTCTGGAATAATGTACAGGAGAAAGTTGCTGTCAGCAGCATTTTTGTCAATCCCAAAGTGTAACTGTTCGATTAGAAAAGGAAATTCCTTTTCTCTCTTCTTATTAGCTTAAGCATTTTGGGCGGGCCCTTTAGGGCTGCAGTCTATGGCCCTGAACAGGGGAGATTTGTTGCACTGGGTGTTTTTGCGTTTTACCGTGCATTTTTAATCATTCTGAGTAGTTTTTACTCTTTTAATTTGGGCCCAGTAGGCCAGTCGTACAGGATGAGCTCCGGCAGCAACACCGATTCTTCAATTTTAGACACATCCTAATATCTTCAGATCCTCATCCTTTTGTCTCTTTCTATGTGATTAAATCGACCGGGCTGACGGTCTTATTTGCAAAACTATACAACCTCAGATCGAACGGTATGATGTTAATACCAAGGCATATGAAACATAACTAGTGTAAGCTGATGTAATACTTTGCAACAATGTTGTTCAGGATAATGCATAATTAGCTCCCCATTGGACGAGGTTTGCACAAAGAGCTTAAAAAGTAAGTCACGAAATTAATTTTTTACCCCCTAGTCATCTAAGAAAATAAAAGTATTTCCTTCTTAAAATTATATTCTGGCGTGGAAAGTGCATAATCGTGGGTGTGAGTGTGTGTCGGGGGGGGGGGGGATTGGGGATTTTAACGCTTCGAGTTCACTGTCTTTAAAATATTCAGCTAACTGCACTTTGCGTACGAACCGCCGTATGTGCTAGAATAATTAAACGGTGTCCAACACGATGTCTATCAAACGCTGCAAGCCCCATTGCAAGTAATACCATAAGTTCCATGAAACAGTCAGGCGCGTAGCCAAGGGGGGTGGAGCGTATTTTTGGTATTTTTTAAGTTCATTTCTACAGTATTGCTGTAAATAGGCCTAGGGAGTGCCATTTCCAGCAATCTGGGAGAACTTTTGGGCCAAAATTTTCTTGCGCATCGCGCAAACTCATGGTGGCGTGGGGCGCTGAGAGTCTGTCAATGGGTTTCGCCCCCCCCCCCTTGACAAACTCCTGGCTGCGTCCCTGGAAGCAGTACATTTACAAAGATTCCGACAAGAGTGTGAAATTTTAAATTGTTACCAGGCACTATCGGCGTTCCAAGAATTCCAACTCCGATCCTACTACAAAACGCGAAAAACACGAGAACTTTCTCGACACTTCTGTTACTTTCTTGGAAATTCTACTGTTTACTATAGAGCCTTTGTCCAACTTCTAGAAATTTGCAAAGATATCCAGAATGATTACAAAGAAACTGATAACGCCATTGTTCTAAATTGAGGAAAGCGTTTTCATAAGACATCCTTGAAATTCTGTTGAAGCAAGAAACCACTAAAGTGGTTTCACTGTTTAATCAAAGCTAAAAGTCGTACAGAAGATTCTGAGGGACAAAATTTACTTACGAGAGATAAGAAACACAGCTGAGAGATTGAGTCTTCTCTAGAGAGGTAATGCAATTCACACAGAGTCAGACGTGTTCACAGAAAGTTGTTCGTGCATTAGTACACCAACTTGCAGTTGCAACGAGGGACCTTGTAAAAGAACGTAGCCAAGACAGATTCTGCTCGACCTAGATTCCTGAATGGCCTCACCGAGTACACACTCTAGAGGAATTACACTATTTTCTAGAGAGGTCACCAACGAGTTCAGACACCGGATCTAAGACGCGTAACTAATTTACTGTAATTACAGGCTTATCCTAGTTAAGTTTATTTTTAAGAACTAAAGAAAGGGGTTAAAATAATAAGCTGTTCAGACATTACATCGGCATTTTTGCAATGTTGCCGCTTTGTGTTTTATTCAATGCGTGATTGAAGAAGTATAACTAATGTACTTAACTAACTTCTTCAATCCTACATTGAATACTTAAAAAACAATAGAGTTCATGATCGGAGCATTTACATAATTACAATCTTAAACTCGTTTGTCCGTCCTATTATCACATATTAACACGGAAAATCAAAAACAATGCCCAATTTTCAGACTAACAAACTTTGGTGTTATTTATTATAATTACCATAAAATCCAGAGCCAGCTAGAAGGACATACATGTAGGTACGAAAACATCGTTCCTTTGTTTGAAAAATATGCGTTAAACAATAACAAAAGAAAGCGTCCTGAAATGCAAAAGGTCACTGAACCAGATGGGAGGTCTGATCTATTTTCATATAAATTAAAGGAGCGCCCTCGGAGGAACAAAGTATATTTGTTGGTATTCAAATGGACTCTTCAGTCAGTGTAGAGACGCCCTATCTTTGGCATGAACATTTACTATTGTTCATGTACAGTGTTTCTGCTTTTTTAGTGTGGATACGAGTGTATCCAAAATGACGGGGCTTGTGCTTGTTTTATATATATGCACAATGTTTGCAAACTTTGTTTGTGGACTTCAGAGAGGAGACAGTAAGTGGATGTATTAAACTAAAATTCGAAAATTGCCGTGCTTAATAGGGTTAGAGCATTTAAAATATTCCACATGTAGACTAATCGAGATAATACAGTTGGAGAAAATAACAGTAAGAAGTATATATATATTTTTATACTCTATAATACATTGCCGTGAAATCTGTTTTGTGAATGTAGCAATTGCTTTCTTACAGTACGCCTTGTCGGTGGTGAAAGTGAATACGAAGGTCGAGTGGAGATATTTCTGAACGGTGGGTGGGGCACCATTGATGACGATCCTTGGGATAATGATGATGCCAGTGTGGTTTGTCGACAACTTGGATACACATTTGGAGGGGTTGCTTATAGAGGTGCACATTTCGGACAAGGAAGTGGGCCAATATGGTTGGATAGCATCGGTTGTACTGGAAACGAAGAAAACTTATTAAGGTGTTCTTATCAAACCGACACTTCTGAAGATTCACACAGTGAAGACGTAGGCGTTGTTTGCAATGGAAAGGGTAAATGCTAACAGATTTTGTCACGATATTCCTTTGTACGTTATCATCCAGTTTTGAAAAGAATTTATTGAAGTATGCGAAAATGTTAGACATGATGTTGAAACCTTTGAAAACAGTGTTTTATGATGCTGATTTAAGTTACTGTGCACGGCGTTGTAAACTTTGAATCCAAGGAACATGTAGTCAACGCTTTCCTGTGGTTTGGACTGAGCCACAGAAGAACATGAAAAAACTATTAACAGAAGGAAGTGTGCCATCATTTCACCATTTTACGAAGTTCAATTACGCGTTTTTATGTCACTTATCTAGTTTAACAATAAATACTTGCATGCGCATGACAATATTTAATAATTATAATGAATGATGGTAACTGTGAGTATAAACAACCGGCGCCATACTAAAAGGAGTGCCTGCTAATTAAGCGTTGGCGCTACCAAAGTATTGTTCTACTTCCATTTCCCATGCTCCTTGGTATGCGTGACGTTATCATTTAACTCTGCTATTGCAAAGAGCCTGGCATTTCATTTCATAACTTTGTCCTGAAGTTCTAAGCAAATACTCTTTTATACCTGGGCATCGACTAAATGGGCTCACAAAGTAGAAGTGAGAGAAGGCATGTACTTTTGCTGCTATTAAGTAATATGTATCTATGGCCCTACATTCGGAATTTGAGTTAAGTGGATATACTATGCAATGAATTCTCGTGGCCACCCCTCGCAATAGCAATTGAAGTATCAAAAATTGAGAAATGAAAGAAAACTTCGAAGTACTACTTCCAAGATAATAATTAGGTGTTCAGTGTGTGCATTGAAAACTTATGAAAGAGTAATTTTAAGGTGTACACGGCGAACCAGTGAATGTAAGTTAGTTGAACATATTATTTTGTAATATTGTAAGCGACATATTATGTTGTGCCAATCTAAAACAATTCCTTGCTTAATTTTTACTCGCAAAAAGTTCGACTCGTCAATGGACACGGTCCTGATGAGGGTCGAGTTGAAATACTCAAAAATGGTCAATGGGGGACCGTTGATGACGATCCTTGGAATGATGCTGATGCTGGAGTGGTTTGTCGTCAGCTTGGGTATTTACATGGAGGTGCTGCTTTTAGATCGGCACATTTTGGACAAGGATCTGGTCCCATTTGGTTAGATGATATAAATTGTGTTGGTAATGAACCAAACTTGGTAAGCTGCCTTTATGGAACCGAAACTGCTGAAGACAGTCACAATGAAGATGTAGGGGTAAAGTGTGCATGGCAAGGTATGTTGGTTGAATGATTGCAACAAATTGTTCTTAAAGGACTCGTCAATTAATGCAGCATTCCGGGCTTTACTCGTACGTCCTTAATACCATATCAAAATAAAAATAATAATATTGGCATTGCATATTTTGAGAGTAAAGAATATGATAATGTCGGGTCTTACGTCATATTGTCATATTGTCATATTGTCTCCTTACTATTGTAGGGTCTTACGTCATATTGTCATATTGTCATATTGTCATATTGTCATATTGTCATATTGTCATATTGTCATATTGTCATATTGTCATATTGTCATATTGTCATATTGTCATATTGTCATATTGTCATATTGTCATATTGTCATATTGTCATATTGTGATATTGTCATATTGTCTCCTTACTATTGTAGGGTCTTACGTCATATTGTCATATTGTCATATTGTCATATTGTCATATTGTCATATTGTCATATTGTCATATTGTCATATTGTCATATTGTCATATTGTCATATTGTCATATTGTCATATTGTCATATTGTCTCCTTACTATTGTAGGGTCTTACGTCATATTGTCATATTGTCATATTGTCATATTGTCATATTGTCATATTGTCATATTGTCATATTGTCATATTGTCATATTGTCATATTGTCGTATTGTCATATTGTCATAATGTCATATTGTCATATTGTCATATTGTCATATTGTCTCCTTACTATACGAACTTAGCTTACATGTAACAGCAAAGGCTTTATGAAGTTTCAAGTTTGTCTTGATACTATTGAATGTATAATTTGTCTGTCCTCAGTACGTCTGTCTAATGGGTCTCTTCCTAACGAAGGGAGGGTTGAGGTACTTATAAACGGCCAATGGGGAACAATCAGAGATGAAAATTGGGACATCAGAGAAGCAAACGTGGTTTGTTCCCAACTTGGATATCCATCAGGCGGCATCGCTTATTCCGGTGCTTATTTTGGAGAAGGAGAAGGACCGGTACTATTGGATAATCTTAAATGTACTGGAACTGAAAGCAGTTTGTTCCGTTGTTCTCACCGTAGAGTCTCTTCAGATAGTTGGCATTTACAAGATGCTGGAGTTGCATGTTTTGATCCAAGTAAGTGTATAACCTACTCAAGTCTGTATAAATACAAAGAAAAGAAGTACAGTTATGCCACTAGCCAGGTGAACAGTAAGTAGTACGTAGGACGGCATCCCTAGGGAGAAGTATCTCTCCAAGTTACGAAAGCAATATAAAGTACTGCACAAATGTGTACAGCACTTTCGTGAAAATTTGTTTACTAGTGCTTGAGAATAGCCCATTAGGGGAAATGTGTAGCCTGTGCCTGCCAACATTGGACAAAGTTGAACCATGACGACATGTCATCTATTTTAGTTCAGTATGACGTTGGTCGCATATTTTGATTTTGATTGGAAATTCACTATTTGTGAAATTTTATACTCCCAGTTAGTCACTTAGGACATCAATCGTTGCCCTTCTAAGGCTTTCAAGTGTTTATGTAACCCAACTAACTGTATCAAATTTCTGCCTAACAGGCAACGATTTTTGTTCAACTAAACCGTGCGCTAACAACGGAAAGTGTGTAAATGAACGGACATCTTTCCTGTGCATCTGTCCGACTGGTTTCAGTGGAACTCGTTGTGAAAATGGTATGTTTATAACGATGATGCATTTTACGTGCTATAATATACACCTGCAGAACGAGGGGAAAAAGTTTATGGACTGGACCTTTGTAAGGATCCACATCTACATTTTAAATTAAAACAAATAATAAATTCATAACAAATACGATAGAAAGAAGAAATTGAACATGTCTAAATATGAAGGAAGACAGATAATCATTGGTGTTGCGTATTACTACAAGAACGCCAGTTATGAAATTAACGAATGGTTTTGACCAAACAATGGTACCAGAGAACTCTAAGGTAGGTCTTCAATACGGTGACCGTCTTGAACAATATTATCCAGTAAGAAAGGTATAATTTGTTAAAAATAAATTTGAAAAATAGTTAGACTTATGCCTCGTCAACTCATTTGCATGCAATATCTTGTCAAGGAAGGGGCTAACTGTATTCATCTCAGTTCAATTGACCAGTCTCGAGTTTTTTACCACCTGCTCTAAATGTGTTGGCGGCGCAAACCTACACATCAAAGTATTGTTATGGGCAGGCCACTTGTTAAAGGAGTGCGTGACTTCGATGATGTTGCCAGGTGAATGTCATCAAACAAAGGAAAGAAATGCCTTTTGGGCCAAGTAAACGGTTTATCGGTGATTTTTTCCGCTCAATTTAGTGGATCTCAAAGTATTAGCATAAATTAAACCTTTTTGATATATCTCCATCCAAATAACAACTCACTGTTCAAACCCACCGGCATCCCTCGTTAGATGTGCCGACTGCGCGTTGACGGATACAAGCTCAGATAACAGCTTCACTCTGACTTGTCTATGTTAATATGTGAGTATGATATAGTGTAAGCCGTTGCTTTGCTGACAGATACGCATAGTCAATGGACTTTGTCCTTGAGCTACGTAATCTCGACAGAATGCACGGTAACTTTTCTAGAAGGTAATGTAGACATACTTCTTTAAAGAAGAGGGCCACAAGTAGGCTTAGTTGAGTGAACTTTAAATCTCTGGGACTGGTAATTGAGTTAGTGGGTGGTAACATTTGTATGGACAGCTTTGTGTCCAGGGCAAGGTTTACTTTATTTTCATGGCAGTTTTTCAACGGAAACCAATTTTTCACCTTAAAAAACGATAGCCTGTAGTATTTTGATTTAATAAGACAGTACCTGAAAATTAGTTTTAATGGACGTTATTGCACAGAATAAGGGTTTTTTTTATACACTGAGGAATATTTCACTATGATGTTTGGAAAATAAAGAGCGGGATATGATTGGCATATGACCTAGTTGTTATATTTGCAATTGCCATGGACGTAGATACATGTGGAATTAGTATTTAACGCTTCAAACACTTACGCCCTCTTGAGTATATGCTGTTTTTTACTTCTGTAGTTCGCAGCTTTCAGTGCCTTCCTGTAGTTGATCGAGCGAAGTTCAACGTTCCTCTGTTAACATTTAAATGCTTGAACAGCTTTTCATCGGCTTATCTACAAGATTTTGTTTATGGTTCTGCTCCGTCAATTCGCATTCGTTCCAGTGCCAAATTTGCTACTCTCGCCTCCACCTGTCACTACGATATATTTTTAATACCAGTCTGTTTCTCTTTGAAAAAACCTCCCAATTGAAGCAAAGAAGCCACAGCAGTCTCATTTTTCAAGAGAGAAATGGAGGCAAATCTTTTCGTCAGCCTTAAATTTTCCTCTGATGGACTGTTTTTTTCTCAGATCAAAGGAACTAAAGTGTGTTTTGCGCTTTACACAAACTGTGAATTATTATAATTTTATCGTGTAAAGCTTTGCAGTTCTCATTTATTACACGTAGGATGCATACATTAAGTACATGAAATATGGTAGTAAAGTGGAAACAACTTCACTCGTGTTTGCAACACTATTCAAACTGTTAGCCAAAGAAATACAGTTTAATTTATTTTCTTTCAGAGATAGACCCATGTGACAGTAATCCCTGTAAGCATAATGGACTTTGCATCCGAGAACAAAACCATTATCGATGCATTTGTCCCGATGGAGTAGAAGGACGTCGATGCGAAATCGGTAAATTAAAGTAGCAATATATCACTTCGAGTTAGTTGTTAATGAATAATTTATCAAGTATGAGTTAATAAGCTGTTGTTGACGAAATAAAGTTTTAGGAGAGTTATCATTCTACACGTCTCTATACATTCGAAGGAAAGAAGTATCGACGTTATCTATTCCAATTACTTTTCAAAGGCGAAGTAAACAATAAAAATGTTTTAACAACTTTCTCTCCATTTTGTAAATTTCCTACAAATTAACAATATTCTGAATATTTTTAAGAAATCTATTGTCAGCCTCCCTGGACGAGATATGACACCTATTGTAGGTAGCGATATTGTTGTTAATGCCCTACGGATTGTTTGAAATCATGATACTTCTCCAGAAACATGTTGTATGTGATTACTTTGCAGATTTCGATCTATGTGATAGCAGGGACTGCAAATCCAGTGACAACTGTGTACAGCGTCTCAACTATCGATATTGTACCTGTCCAAGCACTTCCAACGACACCATTCTATGTCAATATGGTAAGACAGTGGAGCTGAGCGAGTTACAGAAGCAGTAACAATTCACATAAAGTTAGGCAGCTTACAGCGCATTGAATGGTTCTTAATCATCTCGGTACAAGAATTTTCAGTAATTTATGACCACTTAAATAGATTGCATTCAGTGTAACCAACCTGGGGAGTTTTGACAAGGGTGACTTCTTGTACTAGTAAAAATAATGTGCGTCAACAAGTAGGAGACGGAGAGGAATATGTCTTCCCCTCCCTTTTTGAAAGTGGAAGGACTTAAATCGTGGATTTAAATCGTGGGATAATTACTCAGATTTCACCAAAGATCATGTGTCTTCGCAACTTTCCCAATGTTTTAAGAAGGAGCCCTAGGGTCCTTCGCATCTAAGTCTTTATGATTAGCGCTTAAAGAAGGCCTATTTAAGGTCATGCCACCTCACTTGAAGTAGACGTTTACGCTATTGCTAACAATGGACATTCATCAATGCGACATTGCGAAAAATGCAGAAGAAATTTAGTAGCTTCCAAAAGCACAAATGATAGTAAGCATTTTTAAATGAATGATAAGCTACCGGGGCCCGTGTTCACTTGGAAGAAGGGTCTAAGCTCAAACCAGGCTTTAATATATTTGAGCGGTACTTATTCTAAGCAATCTGGTGAAATTTTCATTGAAATCCGATGTGTGGTTCTCAAGATATCAGCAGATAAACTTGTCACATTTTCAACACAAAGTAAACTTGAAGCGAGCACATATGATGTCATACCCTCATATTAATGAGCAGTCTTTTGTTGTTCTTTAAACTTTATCACCAATTTTCTCCTCAACAATCCAATGTTATCGCAATGTGATTGCATGAGAGGCATGGGAAAGTTACAAACTTCTCATTCCCTATGGGGAGGTCCTATCCCTATTAATTGCAAGGTCAACACAACAGACTGAATAAACGATGGAAAGAAAGCATTCCTTATCAATGTGAGGAAGTGACATCAGGAAGCTACCTACTAATATAACTTCCACTTGCCTTTGGGTCACAAATGTAACTTCGTTTGCTGATATGTCGAGTAATACAAGTCCGATTTGAATGAAAGTTTCATCAAAATGTATAGATTTAGTTCCTCTTTCACATACGAAAAGTAAATTTTTGCTTAAACCCTCCTTTTAAAGATTAAATTATTTAAAAGCTTTATTACAATGTTGTCGATGAATTATCTCCAATTTTCAGAAATCAACGCGTGTTATAGCAACCCTTGTAAAGTCAGCGAAATTTGCCTATTGCAAGGAGACAGTTTTGATTGTGTCAGTAATGGAAGCATAGATTCCATCAATGTCGGTAAGTGTTTTGATATCTTGCAGTCATATAAGATGTATCAGAGGACGGCAAAATTTGCTAAAAAGTGGAATTTAGACAAAGGAGTAGCCAGATTGGGTCAGATGTTAATGGTATACTAGCATATATCACGCACCAGGAGACCCTTTGTGAGACTTCTCTGGATATCACCGTCAGAGGAACCATGATGAATCCAAAACAGTCACCACCCGAGAGATGCGGTCCAAAGAAGGCCCGGGGTGCTGATAAATTTGTGGACATCCGAACGAAAGATTCATATATCTTCTACTGACAATGATACTACGGAGACCCTGACAAACATAGCTTGACCGTGTCTGTTTTGAAATAGCCTATCTCAGTGTGACGGTCAGAAGATGAGATTAAGGTAAGAGTTAAATATTTGGCGAGCAGGGGTAAAGGTTGCGGATGTATTGGGCATTGTTGGAAAAGCAAATCCCACCAAACCTCTGCTACAGTTGCAATGGGACGAAAACACTACATACTTCATAGAAGCTTCGAAAAGGCCCACAGAATTATACTTTAAAGCCAATTGAGTTTATTTTTGGGGTTGCATTGTTCAAACCGACACTCGTCTGCTAGCGTTGCTTTAATGTAACTTTATTTCACTTCTTCATTTCGCTCCGGAGGGCATTTTAACGTCCATGAGCATATACAGAATTACGTCCATGGCACGCACACATTTCTGAGTATTGTGTAATTTAAGTTTGCAGTTACGATTTTAGAAATCATGTAGTTTTGTCATTGCGTGGTCAGTGAAGTTACTCAGAATAGTTTTTTTTTCACACTCCAGATGGAGTGGAAGGACGTCGATGTGAAATTGGTAAATCTAAACAAAGATATGCCTTAATTTAAATTGTTACATTATTGGTTCCTTCGATATAGACAAATTCATTATGGAAAGTAACTGTTTCAAGTACGTTTTAGAGCCGAACTAATAAGATGAATTTCGTAAGATTTCTTAATCCATTTCTTAACATAAAAACATCCTTGCAACTTCTTTGTGAGCTGAACACTCCATGAAACGCAGTAATAAAATTGATAAAAGTCATGGTACTAAGGAAACTATCCAGAACATGAAAAAAATGACTGGGTCACACTGAAAACCTTTACAGCTAATTAATTTACTTTGACCCTCTATTAGCCAATATTTAGCAAAATGTCGCCTTCTTTACTATTTGACTATCATTTCTTGACCCAATGGACTACAGTACTCTGTACAGAGTGCATCTGTTTTTATATTGGCACCCATGTGCAATTTCCTTGTATAAAACATGCACGGTGTTGTAGCTAAATGTCTTTGTCGGTAATGTGAGAAATATAAAAAGAAAAAAAAAATATGCCCCGCCCCATATTAACAAATGTGTCTGTAACCATAAAATTTCAGATTCAGATCCGTGTAATACCAAGGACTGCAAATCCAGCATCAACTGTGTAGAAAGACTCAACTATCGATACTGTAACTGCCGAGGCATTTCTAACGTTACAATCCTTTGTCAGTATGGTGAGGCAATTACGTATACGTACAATAAGTTGGTTGAAGTGCCGGAACAGTAATTATCATTATAATCACATAATAATAACTCGGTTGGCAATTATATTTATGATGTTTACCAAGAAGCAAAAATAGATTCTTGTAGCTTGTTTTATTTATCCTATTGAAGTGATTGATGATTAGAGTTCATTTTAAGTTAAAATTGAACATCCAAGACAAGAAAATGGCATTCGTTTGTATACGATATACTAAGCATACTGAAGCCAATGCCGAAGACATGTGCAAGGTTTACGAGTACATAACGTCATACTGATAAAAAAATATACCACTACATTACTACCATGCCTTCTGGTAATAACTTCAATTGCAGAAGCTGATCCATGCTATAGTAGCCCTTGTAAAGAAAAGGAAACTTGCCTATCACTAGGTAACGGCTTTGATTGTGTTACTGTTGAAAAGATAACGTCTACCAAATCCGGTAAGGTTTAATTTGCTAAGTTTTGAAAGATCAATATTGTTTACTGTAAATGGTAGTTAATTGATGGAGTTGATGTTTTTTTTACAAGTATGAGAAATCAGCAAATTAGCAGTGTTGCCTATGATTGCTTTTTATAATTGAAAAAGATTATCCCCAGAACTGTCTTGTGAAAAGTCTTCCAATTAGCCGCTTTTTAGTAAAGTCGGCTTGTAAAATGTTTGAGGCTCGTCAAATTATGGTAGTAGGTCATAGATGCAAGGAAAAGTTTCAAAACCATTCTTCTAAGTGTAAAATTAACTTATGTTTTAGGTTCTGTAACATGAACTTTTTACTATTTTTCTTTAACAACAAATGAACGAATGGAGCTAAACGATCTCCATAAAACTGCTTAGCGTGTAAAGAGGTACTCTTCAAAATCCGGCATTGTCTCGAGACCGTGGATGACATTTAAATTTCTACTCCAAACGGCATAAGTTTACCACTCTTACATGGAAATCAGTGTGACTCCTTCACCTCTGTCCTTCTCGTAGGAAGTTCTTCTATTACACAACCTATCTGCTGGTTTCCCGTCACTGTATCAGTGTATTTCCTAAAACAGCTAGTTTATTCATTCCATACGTTATCTTGTGGGCTTATTCATTCCATACGTTATCTTGTTGGAAGGAAAGTTTACCAAAGAACTTAATATAAGTTAATGATTTCATTTTATTTACTGAAAGTCTTGACTCAAAGATTGATATTGTTACCATAGAAAGTCTTCTTATCTCTTTAATTCCCGTCGAGATAAATTTTTAACCTAACGTGATGGATACCCCTTTCTATCTGCAGAACCAGTAACCCCATACATATCACTGATACTAGCCTTATGTGCAGTTCTGGCAGCAATTGCATGCTTGGTAAAGATACACAAAATGCAACAAGGCAAAACACAGCAGGGAGCTCTGTCAGCAACTGTGTTCAATGATGACATGGTTCAGATAAACGTCCAGGTTAGTAGAAAGGCCAGAAAAGTATTTGCCATTGTAAAAATGCTAAAAATTAACAAAATAGGGTCACCGTGGGATTTTTCTCCTCTTTCATAACGAAGAACGTTTTGATATGATTTGCATTTATGTATTTTATACCTTTATTAGGAAAAGCAAAATCCACTACGTTTAATGTTTAAACCTCAGGAAAACTTTTATACAAACCCTCTGCCTCTTGAAGGATCATTAAAACACACACACACACACACACCGCGGGTGCACACATAGCCACAGGATCGCTCACACACCGCGGGTGCAAAAAAAAAAACTGGATTTCATGGATTGAGTGTGTACAGATCCGATTAACTGCAGCGGTAAATGTCACTGTATGCGCGTGCGCGAGGTATATTTAAGCAACGATATAGGTGAACAAGCTCCCCTGTCATATGTAAACAACCTTCAAGCTCATGATTGCGGATACGTATCAGGACGACAACGTTATTGTTCGTAGGGATTATGTTTACTTTCTGCACACACAGTACCTTTTTAAAAGATCAGTGCAATGACACATGATAAAGGCAGATATGGTTCTGTGGACGTTTCATACAATTACAGGCATGGAAATACTAACCTTCACAGCAGCATTCAATCGCTTGTGGTTTGTACGATTGGCGTACTGTATTACCTTGTGATTTACGAATGGATTTCTCTAGGTGTTTTTCAACTTTGTAACTTTGTTTGCATTTAGCATATGTACTTCCCCAAATTCCTTTCTTATTTCTTTTTCACAGCAAACCCAAAACAATCAGGAGGAAGAATGTGCCACTGGATATAAGAAGTTATGATTTCACCATAGTGAACATATTTGTGTTTCATTTAATTCAACTACTAGCTATTCTCCATGCTTTGCCTTGTGAAGATAATGATAAGTCTGTAAGGTATAGCAGACTTAGTTATTTTACTAGCGGTACGTAATTCTATGCAATCTGTTTTTTCACATGTCAACTTTTATACTAGCCATTGAAAAATGTCATAGAAAAGTTTTATGTTGTTAGATAGTAGGCCTACAATTGAAAGAATACAAACAAACTTCGAGGAAAAATTTGAGGCAATCAAAAACTATAATCTAAGTATTGAGAAGAGTATGAGAGTATCAAACTTTGTAGATTAAAGAGTAGTAAGTTTTCCTTCCAATTGGTCAGTATCGAATGCACGTAAGACGAAAGTTGAGAAAGATTTTGATAAGATGTTTGTGGTATCTAACACAACTTTGTTAATGTGGCAAGGTAAATGTGTCCGAAAAATGTTGGTCCAAATCTGATAAACAGAACCGGTATGAAAACTTCTTTCATGAACATTTTCAGTTCGATGTGAGAGGACAGAGAGAGAGAGAGAGAGGGAGAGAGAGGTTCTGCGTTTAACCTTCAGCTGTTCTTAAAGCAAATTGTAGATAAAAATCAGAAACCCGAAAGGCTTAGTGATAGTTTCCGCTGAAAGAGGGTCATGTGCTATACTAAAGGTTCATCACTCAAATTTGTACTTCTTGACTTTACCATTTTTTACAATGATTTTATAATTTGACCTCTACTGACTTCACATGACCTTTGAACCCACCAAACTTATAAAAAAAAATAAAAAAAAAATTTTAAGAAGGAATTTGAACCCGTGACGTCTTTATGCGAAACCAAGCTCTCATCCAATACGCAGTTAAGGAACTTGTAAGGTATTTCTAAACGTCCTATAATCACGGCATCCTTTACACCTGTTCATAATTGGGTAATTAAAATTTCCAATTATTACTGTAAAAGTTTTTTCAAGAAAAAATAAATTTTCTATATATAACTCTATCCTTGGAATGGTATGAAAACTCAGCCCCAACTTTTTGTTGGTTACGAAACGCCGGACACAATCTGGAGGTACCGCCCACTGTCTATTTTTTAATATATAACTCTTCTATATACCAAGTATGAAAGTATTCCTCTTCCTTACCTTGTAATACGGTGTTTACAAGGTTTTTGGATTTGACCTCTGATGATTTAAAATGACCTTTGACCTCCAATGAAAACAAGAGGGTTCTTCCTCTCAATATGATAAATTAAATACCAAGTATAAAAATGTCCATTTTTGCTGTCTTGAGAAATTGTGTTTACTAGCAGTTTTTAAGAATTTCGTGTTTTCACCTCCCGTGACTCAGGCAATCTTTTATCTCTACCTAAACCAATCGGGGCCATCTTATCAATATAACGCATTCACATGCTGAGTATGAAAAAAATCCATGCTTCCTCCTAGAAACATCGTGTTTACAAAGTTTTCGGTTATTTTGCCTCTGTTGACCCCATATGACCTTTGACCTCTGCCAATATGACCTCCTTAATATGATAAGTCTAAGAATGAAAGATCATCCATCATTGCTATCTTGAGATATCGATTACGAGCCAAGCGTCACAAACACGTTTGCCATCTCCCTGCACTCATTAAACGTCGTGAGTTTTGATAATTGTTTGGAGGAAGGTAGAGTTAAAAACCATTAAAGCAGATGGTTTGTAGTGAAACTTTCTTATTTCTGGGGCTTTTCCATGCACGCTCAACATTTACACGCAAGAAAATTATTTTGTCAACCTCATTACACACGTTCTGATTTTAAATGTATTAAGCAACGAGTCATTTTTAATAAAAAACGCCTTTCACTAGGAGGCATCCAAAACAGATGCTGAGGTTTTTGACGAGTGCATCGCTTTCTCTGTTGATAGTGGTGCAGTTTTCATCAGAAGTCGCCCGGGCATCTACGGGCTAAAGCAAAGAAGGAAATCTAAAAGTAAAATTGACCCCAACTTAATACGGTGAGGTGTCTGCAGGCCTGGTCGCAAATGGAGTCGTCGGCTGTCGCACCCAATATGATGTTAAATCAACATAATTATGAAGACTAGAATGTTACACTCCAAAAATCTGATACAATTATACCATTAATAGTTCCTTGGAAACTGGCATTCTGTTAACTCCCGGCATCCTCAGGGCAAACAGGCGGCCCCGACTAATTGAAGGTCAAATCGGTTATCGCCGTTTATTTCAGTACAACTCGAAAACATTTGCATGCTATATACATCATCATAGTTAACGTTCTTGTAGGTATAAAAATTGATGCATACAAATATTAATATTCTAAACTAAACCCGTAAGACAAACAATAACAGATAACGTGGTATTTGTCCAATCGCTCACAAGAAGTACTCTTTTTGAACAAACGTAATCCTCTAATTTCAAAATAAAGTATATTTTGTTGTAAAACTGAAAAACATTTGGCTAACATTTTTGTAATAAGCATATAAAAAGATTATAGTTTTTAAAATGAAGGATAACAAAATTCATGAGATCGTCGCTTCATAAATTATACCCGGAAAAGAAAGGAAAATTGTCTCCCAAATAGATATTGCTGAACATCCGGGATGTGAAAGAGCAAGACCAAAATAAAATAATGCTCAAATGTTTCCACTTCGGAATAAAGCTACAGAAAGGACTATCAAGTTTGTTCACTGAATTTAGAAACTTATTTGTGCTTAAAAATCTATGAAGGAAACCGAACTGAAAATAAATTATTTTTGTGTCAGAAGATTTAAACAAAGGAATTTTAAAAATCACCTTACCGTCTTCGTCGGATACATTAAATTCAGCGTTCCACTTTCCCAAAGAGGTAGAGCAATATCCAAAATGTGCTTTGAGTAAGCTATTAGAGATGTGATAACTCTTTAAGTAACGGTCTCAGTATCTTTTTTACCCCCAGCAAATAAATTGGCCTTTCATTCGTAAGGAATGGCTTAGATTAAAGCAAAGTAAGTAGCAAAGGGAAAACTCGTAATGCTATATGTTTTACAAAAAATAGAAAAGTCAAAAGCCTATTATTGCCAGAGAAAGTATCGTTAATTTAAATAACTTCTGCTTTAAAGAACTTTCGTTAAACAATGTCCTCTTACTTATTTTTATGTAACTATTAATCAAAAGATTTTTGAGTATCAAACTGATCCCTGGGGTCAGAGAAGCTCATTGTACCCTGGGCTTTACAAATTGATTTCATGGAAGGATTACTTATATGAGCAAGGTTAGTACTTCTGAAGTTACAATCAAATAAAAAAAAATATCCCTCAGACTCATCCAAATAAAATAAAAGAACATTTTCCACATCCCATTACCTTCATCTTTATACTCGTGTACCCAAGTTATTTTCGAAGCAGATATAAAACGTCCCATATGAGGAACTGTAACTCCCCCATTTTCAATAAAATTATACATAGTATTTCTTTTTCCTTTATAGGGTTTCCCATACAATATAAAGTCAAAAATGCACGTTTAAACTTCTCTAATAATTTAATCGGGTGGATCAGGCAAAACTTGAAGAAAAAAGGAAGATGCGAAAGGGAAAATGATTGAACAGTGACATTTCTTTTTATAGGGAGTGAAGTCCTTAACCGACCACAGGTTGATTTTTTTTTACTCGAGACAGTTTCTGAACACAATTTCATTTGAAGAGATCATTCCCCTTATGATTAAAGCTAATCACAAGAAATTTGATGCGACCCAAAAATATGTAATGCCAATGTTGGAGAGATAAACGGGTTGTTTCGTGATATAAGGACCTAAAGGAAACATTTGCGACCTGCTCAAATTAATTTTAAGGACAGATGCAGAATGAAATTTGTGTAAAATATTCAACACTTCAGAAATTGAATCAGGGCTGCTGTCGGTAAAAAAGAACAGTATCATCTGCATACTGACGGATCTTAAATTCCTTGTTAAAGTACTTATGCCACTGAAACTATCATTTTATAAAATTTGTCTAACAAACATATCGGCACACAAAACAAACAGATAAGGACTTAACGGACATCCTTGTCGGACACCTTCTGTAAACTGAAAAAATATCTAGCAAAAAACCATTATTACAAGCAGCAGCAGTACAACTGTTACAAAATGTTCTTATCCAAGATTTAAAGCTGGCACCAAACTTTAAATAATCCAGAGTTCAATGAATAAAATGTCAATGCATAGAAACAAACGCTTTTCTAAAGTCTAAGCAGGGCGCTGTTATCCGGAATGGGGATAGCTCGAGAAATTTAATTTATGCTAATACTTTAAATAGGTCTTAAGAATGAAAAGATTACCAACTGTTAGCTGTTGATAAGGCTTACAAGGACTTAGGCCCTTTATTTAATGCTTTCAATTTGATGAACTATCGCCTTGCGACATCATTCATCTCTACTAATACTTTAACAAGGGGCTTAAATTGAGCAATGCTTTGATGTGTAGGCTGGTACCGCCAACCCTTAGATGACAGGGTTTTTGAAACTCAAAACGACTGTTTAATAGAACTAGATCAATACAAATGCCCCTACCCCATCTAAAGAGACCATATGCAAATGAGCTTAAGAGACAGAAGCCTTATTCTTTGACTACATTCTGACAAGTTTCCTCAAGTTTCCTGAATAAACAAGATATAAATTTATGTTCACAAGTTCACATAAAATCAAACCGATGTGGTCTGATTCGCGTCACAAAGCGTCACCACAGAGAAAATATATTTAGTTTTCAGGCGGCTGGCAATGCCATGGCAATGGATAAAATCGCCACAGTTCTACTCATGATGTAGCAGACGTCAAACCTCTTTGTGTTTACTTTCTAAGCCAGCTTAGTTCCTATAGAAATCTATAGAGCAAGATAATTGAATGACTTAATAGGTGACCTTGAATAGGCAAACCTCACTTCAAAGGGAGCTGTCTTGAGCTCTCTGCTGTCGGATAACAGCTCCCTGGTCTAAGCAAAACATTTAACATGAGTGGAATGTACTGCTGTACTCTACTAAATCTAGGACAAACCGATTATTTTCTCCAATAAACCTTTTTCGGAGAAACCCGTCTGGTTGTTATTAACAATGCTACTTTACATGTGCTTAAAACGTCCGGCCATTGCCTTTGCTGCAATTTTTATAATCCGTTTCGAAAAGAGATATTGGCCGATAATTACTAAAATGTGAATCTTCTCCTTTTTCAAAACTAAAGTAATAATACTCTGAGACTGCCCAACTGAAAACTTTCGGTTATCAAAAGCTTGATTCAGCAAGCCAAATACAAAATTCGAATTGAAGGACAGAAAAACTTTCAAAGGTCAATAGAAATCCAAACACTGCCAGGCGATTTGGCATTTATGATTGAAAAATAACGCCGCTCTACATTCTTTAATTGTAAGTTAACCATCACACAAGGAAATGTCTAGGTCAGTGTGAAACAGCGGGAGGTTATTAAAATACTACATAGAACTACCGCGTCGGGCGGAGTAAAGCGAGATGTAAAAAGACCGAACTTAATCTAAAATTCCGTTCAATAACACACCAGCCCTTATTCAATAGTTCATAAATATTAGACAAAGATCTATTACGTTTCTCCAAGTTTAAAAAAATACTTTGAATTTGTTTCACCCTTCTATAATTTAGACCACCTAGCTCTCTACATGACAATTATACCTTTTAACTGATTTTCACACAAAGTGTGTAACTTTTTCCCTTGCATTCTCCGAATCAACTTGGGAGTTTGGAGCCGTTCAGCTAAAAGAAATGGTTTCAGTGCGAATCTTAAATTTCAAGATTTTCCAGATAACACAGGATCAGAATTTATCCCAGAAAAATCTTTTTTATATTGCTCAGTTAACGGATATTATATCTCAATACAGTCGGAATCTAATAGTAAAGAGTTATTAAGCTGCCAGCACCCCTTCCCCTCGGAACATCAGTGTGGTCAAATTATACAACGACCATACAATGATCTGTATAAAAATTAGGCTGGAAAATGCATCCCTAACTTTAAAAGATATAAGACTAGAGATAATGAAGAAATGCAATTTACAACGAATGTCGGGAATATTCGAATTTCTTTATCAAGAACCAAATTGAAACGAAACCTAAAATCTCCGCCACAAATCATATTATCACACTGAAAGTTAGAGAAACATGTAGAAATATAACTATAAATATAAAATTGACGAATCAAGATTAGGGCTGTAAACCGACACTAAAGTAGAAACACTAAGATTAAACGTACATTAAACAAGATAAATGTACGGTTTGAACGTGAATTAAGTGGTCATCATTGCTAGACTATGAGATCATATCTGCTTGGTTTTAAGTTTATATTTCATAGAAAATGTGATATTTTCTATTATCGATTCCCTTAGACTAAAATAAGGAAACTGAATGGCAGTTTCACAAGAAAGATATCAGTTTTCGTTATGATCCTCTTTATCAAATTTTTAACATGTCTGGGTCTGATCGATTCCTTGACGCTTCTTGGGTAGGTGCTGGACAATCAAAGATGTCTCATACATTAATAATATAGTGATACATCGGATGTCATGTCTACATAACAACTTTACATCCTGGTTACAAATATCAAAAGGAATTTAAACTGGAATTGAAACCACGTGGAATTGTGGAGAGCTTTACCGTATGCTAAGATCCCTACATTACCTGAGAACTACTTTCCCTACAAGCGACATTATAAAGGCATTCTTCAATCGTCCTGGATGATATGCATTAGATCTACAAACTTTATAGGGCAGTGCTGGTTCGGACAAACCAGCACCGATATAACAATTGTAGATTCCAAACTCCTTGTGCAAACAAATGTTGACTGGTTGAGACCAAAAGTCATTTCATTTTGAACGGAACCTTTTTGTCTGAAGTCCATTTAACCTTAACAGAGGTTACCTCACCATTACGACCTTTTGACGGAGTTTGGTGTCACATGTACACGCAGAGGGTAATTTTCTTCATAAAAGTTTAATTTACAAGAAAGAAACTTCATCTGATCTTACAACACTTATAATCCTCCTGAAAACGACATATTTACATGTCATCTTGTTACATTATTTGAGACAGCTTTTCAGGATGTATTTACACCACATCTTAGGATTTTGCCCTCGTATGGATGAAAGTCAACCGTGGGTTATCCATTAGGCTTTCTATTCCCCTAAAATGAGTTAAATTCAGAAATTCAGAAGAAAGGAACAGGGGATAGATATATTTGATTTGTAAAGACCACAATAGTATTCTTATGGTTCAATTCGGCTAAAAATGATGGAACAATATCTGGCTGCTGTGGTATATATTCTTTAGAACATTGTGACATAGTGATTGATATTTTTTCGAGTAAATGATTTGTATTGTGGATATTCAAGGGGTACTTGCGTCCTTTTAGGATTAGACGGATTAGAAGGAAGATATGTTTTTATGATTTCCAACACCTTTTTGGGGACGTTACATATGACTGCAAGGAAAAATTGCCCGTCACTAATATTAAAACTAGTGTATTTACACTCTTCTACAGTAGTATAGCATATCATTAAACTATCAGGTTGTGCTCCCTCTATCGTTTGCAAATGAATTCACTATGCAAGCTTGATGGAATGACAAGTGGCAAAGAGAATATCCCTGGACAATCAGCATTCGTTTTTATTTTCGTTTGCTTTCAACTAACTAGATTTGTCAGTATTTCAAGGGACTCAGACACGATCAACTACTAACATTTTACTGTTACAGTTATCATGCAACGGTTCTTTTGACAATACCTATCCGAGCCTTATTTTCAATGCCATGGAAAACCCATGCATACATTCATGCAGTCTCACCAATTTCATGGAATTGGCTGATCTTTAGAATAAATTTTTAAAAGGAATGCCTAAGCATCTAATCACGCCACCGTAGTATTGATGTTAGAGAGTATGAGACACGGCATGTTATATTCCTCCTCTAAAAAATCTGTTACACTATTTGCTTGTAAATATGACTAAAATACAAATTACAAATCTTCTTTCTTTCACAATTTTAATTTTCACCTGCATGATAAATATTAGACCATTCCTCACATTAGACAAACTTAGAAAAAATACACGCGGCCAACGTGTACATATACAGAAGTTTTACGTTAAGGCATTTAAAGAAGGAAGTGCAGGATGATTGCTGTTTCAAATCCTTATCTTACAAAGGACGAGGAAGTGACTGAGAACTTGCAAAAGCCTGCCATATGGCTCATTTAGTCCTTTCGAAAGGTTCTACATACGCAAAATGAAACAACTTGATCTCACATCTCTTAACCCTTGAGGTTGACTGATGATTTAACCCAGGTGTTTAGGCTGTTGAGGGCTTTGAAAAATTTTCTGTAATGTTTTTTTTTAAGTTTTTATAGTAACAAGCACAATGTGTCAAGCCGTTTACGGTAAAATAGTATCCCCAAACAGGCTAGAAATAGAAAGAAGGAAACAAAAATAAGGCGGGAGAGATTAACTGCTGTGCAATCTGCTAGTTTACCGAATTCTTCCGAAGGACTTCGTGAGTATAACTTATTTTTAAAACTCCATTGTTATTCAATTAACTTCTTATTAAGAATAAAGGGAACTCTTGTGAGTAAGCTGATTTGACATGTGAGGGATAAACTACCTTTCATTAATGTTTGCTTGATCTACCAGCCGTCCTCGTACAAAGTACTAGCCTACAAGTGGGGTGGTGGAATCAGAGAGAGAGAGAGAGAGCTACTTTCAAAAACATAATCAGGGACGTAGCCTGGGCGAAATCTCTAGGAGGCAGTTCATGACACTATCTAGGCGACGCACCCAGGTGATATACCTACAGATACATAGTTAACACTCAAGGGACCCTTCCTTTTTCATATATTCTGGGTACCATCGCGAAGGGTTCTGAGGGGAACGGTACATGCAAAACCTAGCTATAAGGTTCAAAGTGTACTACCGTATCGTTGGCAAAGCTTAGAACTGATTATATTTCTACAAATTGTCATTTAGTGATATTCTTCATATTTTATGACTGCTTGGAAGGCAGGAAGTGCTGTATAAGAGAGAGGGACGACGTCCTATACTCTTTGAGAAATTTTTGGCAATGTGAGGTGGCTTGGATGCAAAATGGTGCTATCTTTCTAAATCTTTGAAAACCGTTGGATTGATTATACGTTTAGGAATCTTCATTATTTAGTGATTTTTTTTAATCCTGTTAGAGCGTAATTGCAGGAGATATTGCCTAAGGGAAGGGATTGCACCTCCCTCTCTTTGGTACGTATGTGAAGCTGTTGGACTCATAAAATGATCTAAAGATTGAAGAAAGAAGTGTACCCGTGCATCATATTTCATTAATGGCTCTTAAGAATCATGTTTTAATATGTCTCTCATTGCATGAATTGAGACATTTACGTATAGACTCACTCCTTGGTTTACCTTGAATATGCAATATTTATATATGTTCCAACATATCATGTAAGATACTTGAAGTGAAATAAGGGGATACTTGTGAGATTTAGCTGTTGTTGAAAATAAGTTTGCGGTGACTGCTTATGACCTTTAAACTAAAAGTTCTTTGCAAGCTCACTGAGTTTAGTAAATACTTATAGGTACCGTTATCATTGGCTATTTTATCTTTAGCTAGTGTATATGGTGGTGTATTCAAGCGATGTTTCTTGTAGGAGGAAAATTTATTCGTCAGGCAGAGAAGTCCGCATAGCAACGCTTCTATGTCGGGGGCCCGGGGATCTCCCTGAGAAAATTGGGGGAAAAGAACCCTTAAATGCGATTTTTTAGGTTTTGGGGGCCTTGAAATCCTAATTTGGAAAGTGGAATTTTCTGCAGTTCTGTATATTCCTCAAGTAGGCCAACTTTCATTTATGGTTTGGAAATCTCAGGGGCAGTAGCCCCCTGCTCCCCCCTCGCAGGCTACGGCCCTGATAATCTTTTGGTAATCCTGTTAAATATTCTTCGCCGTATGGAGATAATCTTGTATTAAGGTAAAATTAGACTTAATGACGTTGATCTCTTATATAACAGACTTTGGCTCACAGTTAGCAATATCTGGTTTGCCACGATCGGCCATTAATACGCGGCCAGTCGCTAGAGAACCGACTGAAGGCCCGCTGGCTGGAGAAAAAAATGCACTTATGAGTGTGGACGAAGCATCAAAGCACAATATGTAGTAAAAGTGTGGAAGGAACAATCGGTGGTAGTGGGTATCATTAGCGTTCAAGACTACAGAACTTTTGCCCGAAAGTTTAACGCATGTGCACCAGAGAAAAAAAATACATTTTGGCCTTATTTTCTGCCAGAATAAGGGTGCGGGCTCTCTGTCCTAATGAACTTCCCCCTCCGGTATTGTCTTTTATATCAAATACTCGCCAATCTAGAAAACGGTGGGTGAATCTCACGGAGAAGTTCTTAAGCTTAAACTAGATGGTCTGCGCTTTTCAAAATGCTTGTCGATAACCCCAACATAGTTTAATGGTTACTGTTGTGAGTCCTATGATTGAGACAACTACACAAATGACAGAGATGCTAACGCCTTTCAAGAACCAATTACAATATGTTTGGGGTACGTAATGAATTTCTTAACAAAGGGACGTTGGAGCAGGTGGGGCCGGGAAGGGGGCTACCAACAGTCCTTATAACTTTCATTTTAAAGTTTTCTTTAATCCTCATAAGCTGTGATTGAGAAGGCGCTTAAATTATTTTAGAAAATTACAAATTCCATGCCTTAAGTCTTCCCTCTTATCCAGCATTTTAGAGACCCCCGACGGCCCTGGACTTTTAACCTAAATTTTTGTGAAAAAATATTCGTATTTATTTGACTCAAGGATGAGTGATGCTGCTGGCGTTGATTTTGCTTCTTCAAAAATCTTGCAAAAAGAATATTAGCCTAACACTATTTTAAATATTAATGAAATAAGATAAAAACAACAGGCTTATAGAACTGAAACAGTTGGTTGAATCGATCATACCACAAGTGACCTCGTGCAAGTAATCTGTGTACACTTTTTTGAAAGTGTTACATATTTTTGAAAAAATCGTTTGTATCATAATGCATTGACTCTAAATGCATTTAAATTCAAGCTGACATATTTAGAAGCTTCATGGCCAGGGTTGTAAAACAATGTTTTTTTTTATTTTTTGCACTGCTGAAATCAGACGTATAATCAGAATGTATAATGTACACTTCATGTACAGTAAGGGGAAGCGTGGGGGGCGACAGCCCCCCCCCCATGAAAGCTTGTCGCCCTCCCACTCGCCCCCACTGGGAATTTGAGTCTCCAAAAAAACTACAAGTGCGAAAAATATATTGGTTTGAATAGTCTCGAATCCCCATGATGACCATTGACTCAGATGCAAAATGCAAAATTTCGGCGCGCTTCGTACGCATTTGTCACCTTTTAACTCCATATCTCATAACCATTATTGGGGCAATAATACATTATTGTGGCCAAGACTTTTTTACGAAAAAATATATCTTCGACCTCTGAAGAGACCTCGCATCAGTAGAGAATCTTATAGCAATGAAACAGCACAAGTAGCATACACAGTAACATTTGTAGCATGTATTTGTCGTTACAACTTTTTACGAGTGCCATGCCACAGCCAAAACATCATAAAAAATGATAGTTTCTAAGCATGTAAAGATTTAACATTTTGCATCAAAGCTACCTTACCTTAACAATTTGTTTTTTCAGTGAGAGGAATTATCCCTTCAATTAGACAACACACCTTTCCTTTAGATTCAATCAAAAGTAAAAATTTACGTCATTGTGAAAGTTTTTCAGTATATGATCAGTTCGAAAACTTATGAAAGATAGCACCACTTTTCGTCCAAGCCATCTTAAATGAACAAACATTTCTCAAAGGAGAGGGGGACATTCCCTCCCCCTTAGACCCCTGCCCGGGACATCACCTACACAAGGTGAAAATGGAAGGATACACTCTGCGTTCAAACTACCACCGATGTCAAATATGCACATTTACCCACATTTTACACCGGGTTTCTAGGTATATCTGGGGTGGGCTTACAGCATCATCTTCTGTAGTGCCCCCCCCCCCCATCACCAGCCTCTGCCCGGCCCCACTGTGCAGATTTGCCGAAAAATGTCAACTCCGGCATCAAATCACAAAAGGTATGTCATGATATTCCAAAGAAACTAACCAGACTGTTTTTCTCTGTTTCACTAAACTTTTTCACGACCATATCAAGACATGAAATCTCAAAATAAAGGATGTTTAGAAAACTTAGGAGCAGCTTGCCAGGCCTGGGAAGTGTCATTTCTAGCCTGCTGTAAGCAGGCTATTGTTGAGTTTTATCAGCTACAAGTAAAATTCTTCATATTTGCTTACCCCGAATGTACAGTAGGCTATACAGACGAAGTTTAATACAATACAATAGCCTGCCAACTTTCTAGCCCATCTCATTTCCGAGACAAAAATACCTTCATGATAATTAATGCACACGTCATCAACGTTGGTAAGGGGTGGAGTCAACATGAGCTTCGCTACAGCATGCAGACAACTCTTCTCACTTGTATACACGTTATGCAGTGCAGTGCGCTATTACTGTATAGTTACTGGCTTAGCTGTATATGTACATGTCTACATATACAGCTTAGCAAGGAACGTTGTCTTGTCCATGCGAGGGCCTATATACAGGCCACTGTTGACGCCTAGCGCTAGGCTTGACTTTCCACTGCAAGGATTAGCTCGATTTTTAGCCCATACATGATAATTTCGTACCTTTTTGAGATGTCACCGTATCTTCAGAAGTATTCGTGTAATGAGTTGAGTTTATTTCCACATAATGCAATCTGTACAAAATGAAACAATAACTTGAACATGGAGGTGGGGGAGGACTGAAAAAGCAGATAGCTTGTACAAGCATCCCCCCTTTGACAAAGTAAAGTGAACACAAGATGAATAGAGACAAAGTAACAAAAAAACAACAAACAGACAACCCAGAAAACATAAGAATTCTAAAGATGATAAGGAATTTACAAGAGGTAGTTATAAAGTAGACGATTTTTGAGTCTGTTCTTAAAAGAGGAAATGTTGTTCACATTTTTACTGTTATCATCTAAACTATTCTAAACGGTAATACCACTGTTTGTAAATAATCTGTGGGATACTGCATTTGACGAAAGATTAATACGAAAGCAGTGAGAAGACCTTGTATTGTATGAATGATACTCACGATTATAAGAGAAATAAGTGTCAAAATTAGAGGGTAAAAGTCCTTTTACATACTTAAACATGAAGACAGAAACTAGGTATTTGTAAATGTCAAAAACGTTCAGAATTCGTTGTGTAAAGAACAGGTATTTTGAGGGAGCATAATAATCAGAGTTGGTAATTATTCGAACTACCCTTTTTTGAAGCAAGTATAAGCGATTTAAGTAAGATGGATAAGTGTTCCCCCAAATTAGATTACAATAAGATAGATGGGAATGAATAAGTGAATCATACAGACATTGAATAGTGTAGGAAGGAATTAAGGAGCTGATTTTAAACAGGATTCCAATTACTCTAGCTGTTTTGGAACAAAGTGCATCAAAATGGTGTTTCCAGGTAAGGCTTGGATCAATATGAATGCCGAGGAATTTGACTTTATTAACAAGGGCAACTTCAGTTCCATCAAGAAATATGTCAAAACTGCCTATTTGGCGCTGAGTAGGGTGAAAAATCATGAAATTGGTTTTGGAAATGTTCAGGGATAATTTGTTGATTTTAAACCATAAGGAAACTAGTTCTAGTTCGCTATTTATTACCCGGACCCCAGTTGTTAGATCTTTATGCTTGTAAAGAATACTAGTGTCGTCGGCAAATAAGGCAAGATGGAGCAAGGAAGAGCAGTTACATAAATCATTTATATAAATAAGAAATAACAGAGGCCCTAGGATGGAACCTTCGGGTACGCCACAAGTGATATTACTTATACTAGAAGACTTATCATTTATGCGGACAATTTGTTTCCTGTTAGACAAGTAACTGTGAAACCAGTCAAAGGCAATTCCACGAACACCATAGTGATCTAATTTACGTAATAAAATATAGTGATTTACGGTATCAAAAGCTTTGGATAGATCTAGAAAAACGCCGATACTAATCTCTTTATTATTAAATCCATCGGTGATATACTTAACGATGTCAGCAGCCGCCATATACGTTGAAACATTTTTACGAAAACCAAATTGATTAGAATGAATAATATTATGCTTTTCCAAAAAACTTAACAGCCTATCATAAATTATACGTTCTAGGACCTTAGAGATAGCAGGTAGAATTGAAATAGGTCTAAAGTTGGAGAGAAGCGATGAATTACCGGCTTTAAATACAGGAATAACTCTAGCTTCTTTCAATCGAGCGGGTACTATGCCAGTGGAAAAAGAAAGATTGCAGATAAATGTAAGTGGTAAAACCAAATTGGGGCAGGCGGCTTTGAGTACTTTAGAAGAAATGTCATCCGTTCCTGCGGAGGAGCTATTCTTTAGATCACTTATAATACGAGCTACTTCGTGGTAAGTGGTGGGGGAAATAAACATTGAGTTCAGAATAGGGCTTCTAAGAAATCTGGACAAAGGCTCGTCAACGAGTGGAATGCTATTTGCTAAAGTGTTACCAATACTGGAGAAGTAATCATTGAAGCAGTCAGCAACTTCTACGTCATCAGTAATCTCAACACCATCTTTTAAAATTTTGAATTCTTCACCACTAGAAACTTTACTTTTACCAATTATCTCATTCAAGGTTTTCCAAGTTTCATTCAAGTTGTGCCTATTATCATCAAACAGTTTTGTATAGTATGATTTTTTACAATATCTAATAATAAGAGTTAGTTTATTCTTATAAGTTGTGAACTTAAGCTTGTTCAAAAGAGTGCGATTCTGGAGAAAACACTTGTAAAGTTTATTCTTCGTAGAAATAGACTTAAGAATCCCGGAAGTGATCCAAGGTTTACTAGCATTACGTTTTTTGTTTTTAAATCTCACAACAGGGCAGGTTTTATCATATAATGCATTGATGATATCAATAAAATAGTTACAAGCTTCATTCACACTTGACATGTTATACAAATGCTGCCAATCATAGTCTGTCAACTCCCTGATAAAAGCATCGTAATTGTCTTTGGAAGTATTCCTTTTAAAAGTATAACCCATTCTGTACTTACGAGAATTATTATGAAGAGATTTAGCAAGGCTAAAAATGGGTAAATGATCACTGATATCAGACACAAGAATCCCTGACCTGGTGAATAAAGAAAAGTCATTGCAGAAAATGTTATCGATTAAGGTAGAGGTGGATTCGGTAATTCTAGTGGGCTTAGTGATAAGAGGGGTGAACGAATTGGAGATCATAGTATCCAGAAATGCAGACACATGCATGTTAGAATCATACTTTACAAGATCAACATTAAAGTCACCCAAGAAAATACTTGGTTTTTTACTTCGATTAAGAACATTCACTAAAGCTGTAATCTCATCGACAAAAGCTACTAGGTTACTGTCAGGTGGTCTATAAATAAAGCCAACGATAATGTTACGATTTAAGTTGACAGTCTCAATAAATAAGGACTCGCGTGTGTTTGACTGGTTACTTAAGTCATCCCTTTCCTTTAAGTAAACTTGTTTGTGTAAATACAACCCTACCCCTCCACCTTTCTTCTTGGTTCTATTGGAGTTTAAAAATGTGTAATCTAAGATCTGCAACATGTTAACAGGGGTGTTGCTATTAATCCAAGTTTCAGTAACACCGACTATAGGGAAACTAGAGTGAAGGGAGTTGCTAATTAAGTGAGATACCTCATCGATGTTCTTCCACAGGCTACGAGCATTTATATGTAACACAGATAATGAGGACAAGTCCTGTTTTAATGAGTCAGAAAGAGTATCAATATCAAAATACATGCAAGTTTCAGAACTACCGTCATAATTATAATTCATATCAGGAGTAGTAGAGTTGTCAATAAAATTATTAGCAAAAACATTGTTTAGCCTGGGTACGTCATATAGCGGGTTGCTTGAAGAAAACATAAATAAGAATTATACAAAACAACAACAGATACACAAAAATGATAAACTATTGTACAATAAATACGTTCATGTATACACTAATTCACAACAAGACACACACAAAAAAATAAACATACACAACAGGTAAATGAGAAGAAATAAATTAATGAACGCTGGGAGAGAGAGAATCGAACGATCAACGTCGGGCCCATGTTCTGACCACTTTTCAGCTGCGAATTATGAATCAAACCGTACCGTTTGGTCACATCATTCGCTGGAAGTTTGCTCGATGTAAAGTTCTCCATTGACAAAGAGCTGGCCATTTCTGAAACGGGGGCGTTTACCTTCTTTGAAGGCTTTGTCCATTACTGGTCGCAATCGAGCTTTGGTGTTGAAGTCCTCCTGCGTTAAATCTTCAGTTATGAAAAAAGCGGTGTTGGCTAGGGATCGACGAGCAGAGGCCAAGACTTCCTGCCTTTGTGGACGATACAGAAGTTTGGCGATAATATGACGGGGTCTATTAGAGCGTCGTTGACCAACTCGGTGTGCGTTCTCGATAATGATATTATCCAATTTAAGATGATTCCGAAGGATGCTTTGAACTTCAGCAATAGGGTTTTCATCTTGCTTTTCGGCAATCCCTCCAAACCGTAGGTTATAACTCCTGGAGTATCTTTCATCTTTCAGCTGAGCCTCAGAAACCGATCGGAACTTCTCATGGCAATATTTTTTGAGATCGCCATGTAATTTGTCAAGTTCTTGGAATTTTATGTCTAGTCTCTGAGTTTCCACAGTAAACTTACATTGTTTAGCTTTTAGGTCTTCCACAGCTGTATTAAGAAACCCTGCACTCTTTTCCAGGTCTTTTTGAGTTGCTTCCAAAGTAGCTATTCTTCCTAGCATTTGTTCTTGGTTAAGTAGCATGGAGTCCACTTTGTCATTTAGTCTCTGAAAAGCTAATTCCATTGAGGTACGTAGATCCTGCAAAGCACTATCTGGACTGCTAAGTGAATCTGTATTGGATCGATGCCGTAATGTTGGCGGAGTGTGGGCTGAAGTAGCCTTTACCTTCGAGACTTGCGGAGATTTTCTTGGTCCTTTTTTCGATACTTTTTTGTCCCCCATTCTATGTTAAAATCACACCAATGCAATGACAACTATGAGATGAACACACTTGTTGTGATTGATAGGTCACAATCACGCAGACACTGTTGAAATTCTGAACATTTTGAGAGCCGATGTGAGAGGAGACTACACAGTTAGAGCGCTATCAAACTATGTGCATCGTCGCGAGCTGTTGATAAACATAAATAGTCAGTACCGTGAACACCATGTGACCTTCTTATGAATAATAATCTCTCCCGCATTTTGGGGATTCGCGTAAATGAAAACTGGACGAAGGTTTGCAGACTCTGTATAGAATATATACAGGGGTGTATTATTTCTGAGACAGCGCCATCTTCTGGAAGGCTGTTACAGGGTCTGCTCCGCAGGCTATGTCATTTCCGGCTATCTATGAGACCTTTTTAGCTAAACGTTTCGGGTACACTGCCCGCAAACCAGTGGTGACGCCGCCTACTAAAAAGATCCTGGCATCGCCACTGACAGTATATGGGAGTATGGGCGCTAGCTAGCTTTCGATAAACAACACTCTTCACCTAATAGGACGTAGTGCATAGTCTTCAAATAAAGCCAGATGATTGTCTGCTTGAAAATGCAACAACTTTATAGTAAAAACATGTCCTTTACAAATTCCATGCCCTAAGTCCTATTTTGAAGCGTTTTTTACAGTCTTATTTTGAAGCGTTGCCAGAGGGAGAAAGATGGGGGAGTGGTAAGGGAAATCGTTAAAATTAAAAGCTTGTGGTCTACGAAGAAACCATAAATTCTACATAAGTACAATTAAAGTGATATAATTGGAATGTAAGAACCTTTCCAGACGTTTCGTCGAAAGTTCTACGCCCCTTTCTTGAAACATGAGGCAAACACTCTCAGACTTCTTCCACGTGTAGTTTGAGGTCAATGCAGGCAGAGGGCTAGTTTCTAATCTAAAATAAAACATTTCTTACATTCAATAGCCTTGGGTTAGATAAGGTAGCCACAACAGATGAGGAACTGGCATCAGTGTTAAACAAGGTATAATCTAATCTGATTAACCTTTCCTTGAAATGTCACAACACTTGTTCAAAAAAACTTATTGCTTCCTGTCAAACGGTATTAGTCATTCAGGAAGTTTCTCCATTTGGTTTATAAAGGTCAACGTGATATATTCTCTACAGTAGAGGGACAATATCTGCACGGTTTTTTATAATATTACGCTCGAGAATCTAGGTAATTATTCATTTACTGAAAGTGATACACCACCCCTCACTTTTCGTCAGGATTGTGTTGCAGGTAGCTTGCATCGTTATGGTACAATCTTTAAGAAGCTGGATTTCTGTTAAAACTGTAGGAGTGTAGATGAATGCAATAAAGCTTGAAGGATAATTTGTATTTTATGAAGTAAATAATCAGTCTTGACAAAGCTTGCAAAACATCACATTTTTTTAAATCTTTAATTGAGGTACATATTCGAATTGCATTTTTAGGCAAAATTGTTTCCGTAAACTTGAAAACAAACGCACAATTTCACCAACAAGTGTGTAACGCGATGTGTTCCTTTAGGAAAATGCATGATACCTATCTCACGAAAGGTAATTTATCACGTAGTGACTAAGTATCTTACAACGACAAGGCTCTTGCATCTGCAAGTGTTATTTCCAAACCTTCTCTACATGTGCTGTGGTCAAAATACTGACTGACAGAGGTAATGAGTGAACTAATCTCATGTAAGCTCTTACCTTCACCAATGATCTCCTAAATTAAATGAACACAGGTTGTATGGTCTGATATGATTTCAACTAGTTGGGAAATACGGGTTCGGAGGAACCCGAGCGACGGAATTATTTACAAAATGTATGCTAATCTGTATTTTGCCCTAAACTGACCCCTGTTCTTGACTCTAAGTAATAAGAAAATGTGCTCTTTAATAAGTCAAAACAATTACTATATACGTTTAGATTAATTGTATATGTCTTACATGCATACAAGTGGATAACGGCCAACAAGATTTTAATGCCTCGTGTAATTGGTCATTGAGCTCTCTTCTATAAAGTCGCTAACCAAACATGGACAAATGTACACGGCTAGAAACTTACAAACATTGAATTTAAAGGAGGCACGGTTTAGTTAAAGGATCTAGTTCGTCGAACTCACATTCACTATTTATCTGGACTCGAACTTGACTATGGCTTGAGAGCGAGTCCAGCACCCTAGTCCCAATCAAAAAAGCTTAGTAACTGCTGAAAAGCGCCTTTTTGCTAACACTTATACATTTTTGTCATCTAGAACAGCGGTGGTAGAACTATGTGATATCACACCTCAGAAGTGGCTGTTTGTCTTCCTTTAAAGAGGGTAGTGTAATCACGCACAGTTTAGTTGTGCAGGGTGTTTTATGCACTCACAACGTTAATGTAACACTTTTATTTTAAATAATGTGCCGGCACTGCTTTACAAATCTTGGTCAATATTTGTAGGAGTAGAGAGAAATAAACTTGGTACCTGATTGTTTACATCACAACGCTCCAGGTACAAAGCCCATTTCAGGACGGGTGTAAAGCTTTGAAACCCACTCTTCATGTACGCACAATCACACGAAAACCCAATGGATGTTAAAAGGCTTGGATATCAGCAGAGTGTATGGTTCTGTTTCATTAAAATCATGAATGTTTGCACAGTTCTTGCCAGTTCTGCAAAAAGGTTAAGTGGTAAATAAGGTATGCAGTAGCCACTTTCAACCTCCCTGGAACAATATATATTAACGGATTGTTGTTGGTAACCCTTTAAGTTCCCCAAATCATTGCACAAATACTCTAGCTCAGTGGTTTTCAAACGCGGCCCTTAAAGGTGAGAAGTAGTCGCCCCAAACTTATTTTGAAACAATAGCTAAATGTCACAAATTTCTTCTTATTTTGCTTCCAAGTATCTTTCATGATATCTTAGAACATAAATATTGCATATTCAAGGTTAATCAAGCAGTTGCTCCTTGTAAATTTTACAATTGAGTGAGATAAATACTGTCACATGATTCTCAAGAGCCATTCAGGAAATAGAATAGTCTACTATACAATTCGTTTTTGGGGTGACTGCATTCTCCCTTTAAGGCTGCATTCGGCCCCCTGGCCCTTTCAGTAGGGCCCCGGAATTGGTTTTAGGTATTTTTTAAAAAAAAATCACATTCTATAAGAAAAACGTAGCACAGCTGGAATAAGGGTCAATAATCCATGACATGTGTTTTAAATGATTATTTTAAAGTCGCTAATTGACTCCTCCCAAGTTTGTTCTCTTGAAGTGGTTCTAGGTAACGTAGCAGGCTGTAAGGCATACATCTCGTGCAGTCATACCCAGCTAATAGGTATTTTGTGTGTACGGTGCCGTATTGTACACGTTGGCGTATTTTTATAGTTATTCGGGGGTGCATTTCTGAGTGCTTCTATTTATATTGACAAAGCTGGCTGCAGTAAAATATTCCTGATATCCAATTTTTGGGTGAGGTGACCGTACACTTCTTTTATTTTATAATAATATAAGTGACTGATTAATTTCTCATAGTTCTTCTATATACCTCTCTGTGATAGTGTAGGTACAAATGTTAAATAGTTCTTGGAGTTATGGTCACACCGTCACTAGGGTATTCTGTAATACACTACAGACGGGATTTGCAAGAGTTTTGGGAAGAAAATGATGATATCAAAATTATAGTAATGTGTAGGCCACGGGTACTATGATTCCAATAAACGTAACTTGGATTGCAATGTGCCTATATAAACACTGCATGGATAAAATGAATGAATGGGCTTGTCATGTCTAAAAGTATTTCATAAAAGGCATTCATGTGGGAACGTTTAGGGCTATTTCGATCATTCTCTTACAAAAAAAGTGTGGCATGCAACATGTGAACACACGTAATCACGTGTGGCAGAACATACGAAAATACATAAGGAAAAAAGTGTGGCTATGCGTGGTGACACATGTGGTATTGGAACCACTCTGACACACAGGACCACGCTTTTCCCTGCATGATTGTCACACCTTGAAATCTGGGTCAATGTGGGGAAAGCTGTCTCAAGTTGACACATGTGGCAAAGTAGGGTAAAGTGTGGCGAACAATGTCAGTCAACGAAATCGAAGTATTGAATTTACTTTACTCAGCACCACACTTCTCCACTCATCTCCACACTTTGCCTACTTTACCCCACTTTGTCTCCTGTCACATGTGTCAAAGCGTGATTTTAGGTTTTCCACACATTGCCTCATGTCCAAACTGTGAAAATGCTAGTCAATGCATGGCACTTTGGAAAAGTGTGTCAACTGTTTATTAATGACACACATTGTCACGCAAAAATTCACAGAAATTGTACGCCTCTCCACACCCCACCATAGTTTTGCACAGTTCGACACAGTATTTCACGTGTGTAATTGGAACTTTTGCCACACAATTTTTTTTATAAGGGTTAAATGCTGAACATAAAATGATCGTGTCGGCGCATCTTGTGCATTCCCACAGCGATTAGGTCAGCATTACTGACTTTTCACACTGGACCATTCCATTGTTTAGCTGGGGGGTGCAAGTGTTTTTCTATTTTCAACCGTTTTTTTTTCTTATTCGGAAACAACTTCTTGCCCAACCAAGTAGGCAGTTAAAAAATAAAACTTTGAAAACAGTTTATAGACTTAAGAACTAAAGCAAACTTATATTATATGAACAAGGAGTAACATCTCAAACAAGATATAACAATATCCTACTCTAATTTCAACTTTACCTAAAACATTTGTGGCACTTGTGGACGGTTCTGAATGTTTGGACCTAGAAAATAATGACTTTATGGTCAGCTTTAAGGTTTCTTGTTGGAAAATGAAATACTTAAAACCAAATGTCGACAAAACTAGCACTACAAATGAGGCATATGTTTTAAGCTTGTTGAGTAGTTGCATATGTATAGGAATGTTCTGGGAGTGAACATTCTAGATCCCAAAGCCCGGAATAAGGAGTTTGTCTCTGAAGCTATTTTTGTCCTTCATGGTAAACAGGACAGACCTACAAATAGTTTATATGATTAAAACCAAGACAAAATAATAGAAAAGAAAATATGACTTTTCAAACTACACATCTAAATCAATATGTGTCCAAAGAAAACTTTACTGAAAACAAAATTTGTGGAATAGTTGGACGGATGTGAATGACAAAGACAGGAATAAACCAAACCGTGAAGACCAATGTCTCTTGAAGAATACCTTCAAACTGCTCAACAAAACTGGTAATTTAAATACAGCACAATTGTGCACTAAGAAGACACATATATGTATATGCAAAACAGCTGTTCCTGTGGAACCTGGTATAAGCATATTAGACTGGACGTGGGTGTAAGGACTCTACAGCCCCTTCACCAAATTCATTTTCCTTTTAGAAAATCATTTATTAGAAAATATAAACAGTGCTGTATATGGAAGACAGACCCAGTTTTATCCAGAGTTGTAAATCACAATTACAGCAAAAGAGTTGTAAATATTTAATTAATTTTATCATTTCATTGCAACGCCACCATACCTAGTTGGAAAGACACTAAATTACTTTACTACACTAAGCTCTCAGAATACTAAACTAGACTTGTGTTGTAAAGTTCACAGTAATGGCACTCTTCTATAAAGAATTAATAACACTTACTTTATTTACATCACCTGTTCTACTGTTATTTCCTACCTTATGATACTTGGAACAATAATTGCAGCCTAATCGGTTTCAGCATAACCTGTCCCAAAGCTTCTACACCTTTGTGACTTGAAATTTTAAAGTACCACCCAGTGACTCTATCATTTAACTTTTCTAATCTTTACTGTGAAAATGCGACAGATTCCCATGTAGTGTTAAAGATTCATGGATATGGTGAATGAGCACATACGTAAAAGGAGTAACATTTAAGATCATGTGTACAAGATTAAAATAAGTTAACCATGAATAGCTTTTCATGAAATAGACTTATTTCTTCAGTGGCTAGTGTTCCATTTACAAAATTTGTAAGCATTACAAATTTATACGGAATGCCTTTAATTTATTTCAATTTTGGATGACCAGGGATAATTTCATCCAGTTTAATTAATGTAAATATCTAATAGTGTTCTGGCCCTGTAAATCAAGTAACTTTTTTGGATTCCTTGTTCACATAACATTGCCACTCGATCAGTCGCGTAGCCCCTCGGGGGCCTAGGCCCACCAAGATTCCGCCAGGCTCCCAAAATTGGAAGGTTATGTTTCAAATGTTTCAATATCACTGACAGATTAGACCTATCATTTAAAATTCTATCTTTCTAAATTCTCTCTCATTTCAATTGTCACACTTTCCGATCTAAACAGGTTAGTTAAACTTCTAGGCCATAATAGGTTTCCGTTTCCAACCTTTATCAGGTTAATGCGTCGACTCTGGAAGTAATTTTTACAACGAGAAATAGATTTCTCTGTTTATTTATAGGCTGAGCCAATATGAAGGGCTGATAATTCTAGAAAATACTCAGAAGCATAACACTGGAAAATTTCCGTTTGAAACAGTTTTCCTGAGGTGTTTGAAATACTAAAACCCAGGAATTTCTGGAGGCTTTGCCTCCTGGACCCCCACCATGGCTTTGCCCCTGGACACACCAGCTTTCCTAAGGCAGCCCCCCTGGACTCAACTCATTTTAGGCTTGCGCTCGCGGTGCACGCTACGCATGCACAGTTTGCCCCCCCAAATGTGCTGTGCCCCCCCCCCCCGTTATAAATTTCAAGCTACGCCACTGCACTTGATACCAACATTTTTCACAAATTCTTCAAATATAAAAATATTTCATCTAAATATATTTGCATTTCTCAGATGCAGAAAGATTGTCTCTCTTCTTTAGTTTGGTAAGAATTTGGTTGACCAGCTGATCTATTATTTTCAGATATATATGCAGGTTGTCTGGTACCACTCTGACGATTGGAACATTAAAAAGGGGAGGATTGCTGCAATTTTACTTTTTAGATCTTTGCTTTGAAAATTTCGTAATATCTGATAAAGTGCGAGTCCCATTCTCAGTAATTAATATGGACCATATCTTATCATTATCATAGCTTTGCTTGACAGGACATTTACCCCAAAGGCAAGAATAAATAGTACCAAAGCCATCAATTCCTACCACTAGATTAAGAAACTTAAGGTAACCTCCAAGATAAACTCGACTGAATAATTTTCATCCTCAAGGAAAATCTTTTCCAGGTTAATGACTTCCTGAATTACTTTTTGGTAGGTCTCTTTCAGTGGTAAATACTCCTCTAGCATTTTCACAATACCAACTAAATAACTATTCTTTTCACCAGCACAACTATTTTCACCAACAATTGAAAACTCAGAGATTAATATATGAATCCTTTACCGATTTTAGTTCCATCACAAGATATTTTTACTCTGACCCAGATATTTTTACTCTGACCAGCTTGTCACTAAACAGATGTTGTTTCTCTGGTTGTCTGATCAGGGAGTTGTCAGAAAAGGAATTCAAATAAAACGCTTCAATACGTCAGAAAATATGTACTTGAAAATAATTTAAACCCTTTTTAGGTAAAACAAATTGATTGACAGATCCCTTTATTCGCATTGTTAAGCCTTTTCTGACTTACACCTCTTAATGATTGTCTGCTCCTTTCAAACCTAGGTAACTAGGAAGACAGGTCATTGCTAAGGGGTTACTTTGAAGTGCAGCCTCTTTGCCGACAAGGTGCAAGCTTTAATAAAGATTTTAAGTTTAACAACTGTCCATAAACATTTACCTATTTTAAGTTCTTTGTGTTCCAATGACCTTGATGGGTCATCTACTTGACACATTGTTCAAGAAAAGAAAAATTATCAATTTCGGCAACTTTCAGCATTACTATCAAGCATTGTCAACGAAGGAGGTTTGAAAACGGTCTTGATTGAAGTTAATTGAAATGACTTTAACTACGACGAAAAAGAACGAAAGCTTAAAATTTTGTAATTTTTCTTTGACGACTGGCAACACAATGCCAATTGGTAAAATCATCATGATAAGTGTTTGAGATGTAGGAGACGACACAAACCGTTGTCTTCATTACTAAAATCTCTTTCAGAGGTTTCAAGAGTAAGACAAAAGGCAGCCTTATGTCGGCAACTACCTTGTCTCAAAGGACATATAAATGTTGGATCTCCTTCCCTCGCAACTCCCTGGTCTGATGTACTCTCTTAGTATTGTTGTAAGTTGTTCTGTGCTTGATTGGTACACCCCTGTATATACTCCATCCATTTCCTTTACATCAAGAGTTGACTTCCTTAGACAATACACTCTGGTTCTGGTTCGGTAGAATATGACATCTTTGACCCATTTTATGATAAGCTCTTCATGAAATGTTAAATTTGTCTTCTATAAATAAAGCCATCTCGACACTACATTCTTGTACACAGCTATCCCCCCCCCCCCGTCCCAAAAATCAACCTTGATATTCCTCCCTTCGCTTTCCTTAAAGAAATAGCACAACTGAAGATATTCCACAAGGCCTCCAAGCCCCACTAAATTTTTGCATATTCAACTGCGTTTTCCTATTCCGGCGTCTTTTTACTTCCCTTTAAACTTGTTTGAAATTTGTTTTATCCCTTTCTTCCCTTTTGCCACAATTGAATTTCTGAACTTGTTATAACAGAGCCTCGTTTTTTTTTTGCTATATTGCTAGGTCATTGATTATTTCTTTAACACAACTAAATTCAGTTTCTAGCAGTTTTTCTTTTCCTTTCTACGTTAAAGGAGCTGAGTAGTCGCCAAAGTAGAATAAATTCTCGGACCCGCCGACTTCGTTACGTCACATCCGGTTATGCTTCTTGGTTTATCGATTCGATCCGATACCGATACTTATCAAAGCCATGCAGGCAGTGTGTCTGGTGTAACAGTACACTTGTTACTGTCGTTAACAGTACTAACGTTAGCCTAACTTAGGCTAGCGTTATGGCCTAGGTCTGCCACGAAAAACAAACTCATTGATCCAAAAAGACAGTTTTATACCTGCAAAATCCACAATGTTTCTCATGAACCTCCTGCAGATGATGCGCGAAATAGGCGTGTGCCTTGCCACGAGTGAACGCTAATATACTACATACGTAGTTGTGAGTTGTGTGTACTACATGCCTGGGTAGATGCATCGATCAGAACCAATACAAGTGGAAACGATTCAAAATTGCCGTTGCCAGATGAAAAAGTAACGAACTACAAATTTAAAAAAACAAATTGTGAAATATCTTGTAAGTGTAAAATCAAATAAACCAAGAAATAGTATAGGAACGTTATGGCAAAATTACTTTGCGAGATTACATAAGGTGAACATCTGGGTTAGAGTCTGAAGACCAAGCCCTCCATGTCAATCACTGAACATAATCTCAGTGATCCACAATCTTGGGCATGGCTTAGCCTATTAGCCATATTCGCATGACTTCTTCAGTGGAGAAGGACACGGCGACCACTAGCACCAAATCTGACTCCAGTCATTGTTAAATCGGCATTGCAAGTAATTAACAGAGTTAAACAACAAAACTTGAGCTGCCAAGTGGCCGGCCGAGCAAGCAAATCAATTAGCACGCTTGAGAGGAAGCAAGGTGGATCACCCCGGCTTTCTTAGCAAAGCCCGGGGAAGCATCTAACATTTCCTTAACGGACTTGTACGCGATATGATTTTAAATGAAATTTAAAACGCATAAGGATTAATATTTTTAAAATTAGCCCCGCATAGAGGGTAATTATCTCGTTGGTATGATGTATTTATTTTGGAAGTACGCTACTACTCAGCTCCTTTAACATTTTCTTCTAATTTTCTCTTTCTGGGGGTATCTGTTTTGTAACTTTATTTGGGCACATAGTTTGAATGTTTTAGCTATTGGAGGTACCTCTTTAACTGAATTCCTCCTTTGAACTTTTTCACATTTTGGCAAATATATTCAACTTTAAAGCCAAGACTTTTGACCACTGGAGAAAAATCTACTTTAGAGTAAGAAATAGAATGCTGTTTGAAAATCGTTTGCAGAATTTACTTTAATTTTGTTTCAGAGAGGGGATCTCTTGTTTCAATTAGCTGGTATAAAAAGTAATTACTTACTGGAAGACTTTATCAAATGTGGAGTTTTCGACTGCCAGTTGCGTGCCCTCTTGCAATGATGGTTGCAAATGCAACCAAACATGAGAGTTGAAAGATACATAAAAAATATAACATGTTCATTATAAAAAAGAGTATAACTACACAAGAACAAAAAGGCTGCTAAATCGTGTTTTGTTCCATTGTCCTTTACAAACCGTATGCTGAAAACAGATCATCTGTGCCTTATCGTCCCTGAGCCATCAGTTGCAAATTTAATTAGAAGGTGTCTTTCATAACACCAAAACCACAAAAACCCAGAAACGATGAAAACAAAAGACCGCTGCAGCATTCACATTTTTTTTATGCCAGTCCTTCCCAAGATACACATATAAATAAGTAAATTATTTGACAGTGAACTGCTTGAGATTTGAGTCAAAAGACGCAAATGCAAAATAGAATTAAAAGTGTCCTTTTGAATCTAAATTTTTATTTCAACAATGAAAAGAATCTGTCTTTCTGTGTCCATAAAGTTTTTCCTTTATTTGTATTGCTAGCTGGTTCCGAGAATGTTCACTTGTACCTGGTTCAATGCAGGAGGATGGTGTTTCTAATATGTTCGTTATTGGACGCAACTCATCGTATTTCTTCGACCAACCTGTGTAACGAACCAAAGCTTCATCTCTTCTAGATGCTTCTCTCCCCTCTAAAACATCACGTTCACAGTACGTTGCCGTACTCCACGTAGTCTCTTGTAATTTATTTCGGAGAATCTTACCAGCAGGTTGGATGAGGGTCAAATAAATTTGTGACGTTCTTTTCCTTCATGGGAGGATATACTCTCTTGGCTTTGCTCATCATGCATTCTTTGTAATGAGCTTCTGTGGAACGAATGTAAGGAATACATATGGATGGCATAAGTTAAATCATGTAACATTTAAGCAAGTCTTAACCTGCTGATGACGTTAACCGAACTATGTGGCATGCTTTGCTAAAGATACAGTAACACCATTTTATATGTAAGCTACCTTACATGCTTAAAAAATATTTCACAAAAGAGGAGGTATACCCATCTCTAACACCCACACCTCAGGAAGGTCAACCAATAGCATAGAAAATGCATAAAACCTTTGAAGATGGAAAGCCCTGCTTTCGTTTACAGAACAGTGCATTCAAGCGGTAATGTAACATAGAAACACGGTCCTGTTCAAGTGCCAACCTAGACTCACAATCACATTCAGTACTGTATACATAAAGAAAACTTCTTGAAAGATGTAAGGGCAAACTGCAACCATTGTATCCACATGATTTTATGAAGCATAGTTTTTCTTAAATGGAGAGAGCAGTCGCCCAGGTTTATTTTAAAATCTGCTTATTTTTTACAGACCTCTTCTAATTTTGCGCAAAATTATTTTTTCATTATGCTTCTGTTTAAAAACATTGTATGTTGAGGGTAAACCAAGGAGTAACTCTGCATGGATTTAATAAATAAAAAGCAAACAAATTCGTCACGCGATTGAATGGCGCCACTAATGAATTAGGATGCCGGACTATCGTGCAATTTTGCCGCTTATTCAAATTTGGGTTTCTACATTTCCCCTTTATAATAACCCACAGATAATACTTTCTAAGCAGGCAAGGGGGCTAAACCCCTTGGAAAAATTGCGCCACCCTAGAAGATTAAAAATTACTATTGTGTAACATCATTTTAGCATATCTCGTCCCCTGAAAAAACTTTTGCCCCCGGAAACTATCTCGCCGCCCCCCCCCCCTTCTTCGGTACCTTTTCTCTCTACGTGCCTGTTCCTAGGTCACTTAGGCTAGTGATCCATCAGATAAAGCCATCAAACATCAAACCTTTTGTGTGTAACCCAGGGGTAACTTCAGTTTCCGTAGTGACAAAATAACTGGACCTTAAAATCCCTGCACGCTGCTATAAAACAGGTTACAGCTTTTTTCTGGTAGTAAACACCTTAGTTTGTCTAATTATTGTATCATCATTACTCTAGGATTTTATGAATCCACAGGCTACGAGTGTTTTAGTGTGTAAAACAAGTTTCATTACAGTATCCTATACAATACTTATGCCGAGAAAACTATGTAGGCCTAGTTCCCTGTACTGTAGCACAACTTCAGTGCAATGTGCATACTGAACAAAATACATGAGCTGTTGCACAATACACATTACCTAATTGCCAGATGGTATTAACCAAACCAAAGCTGTACATATTATTAACGTACAAGGCCTACGTGACATTCAATAGCAGCACCAAAGGATCATTTTCTTTCTTATTTCATGCATTTAATGAAACAGTAATAAGCTTTTAATCAACGAAACACTTATTTCGGTAGACAGGCACTATATAAATGCATTTTTACTTACCAACGTGTAATTATAGTAACGAATTTGTTGAAAAGAGAACGCAGGTGGGGACCACATTTGTTCGTGAAACGTTAGGCAACAGCAGTACGTCATCCATCACGTGGATCATGGATATACAATAAATAGAGATTATAGGCCTAACTGGACATCGATATCTTACGGCGGATTTGATTTGAAATTACATATACAGCTTTCAAACCCATCAGAGAGAAAGAGTGTTAGATAATTTAAGAGATCACATCTCAATCTATTGAATTCATGTTTAGCTAAGTGAATCGGTTGAATGACAAGCCAAAGAGGGCGTTCTGAATTCACAGGGCCTCACGAAAATAGGACAATGCAGGCATGTAACTTGAAATGTTCTTCTTAATTTCTCATTTTCAGTAAGAAAATTACATATTATTAGCCTTTTTACACCAAAATTGGATTTTATATCATCAAAAAGAGAACTTTTTAGAGTGTTGGTAATTGGTTTAGCCAGGTTCTACTTAAAACGTTTTGACGGTCCACATTAGGGTGAAATGTGGTTGGAAGGCAAAAGGAAGTTGAGAAATAAGCACTTGAGGACAGTTTCCTTCTGCGCAGGGAGCAAATGATTGCAACGTTCCCATATGTTACATATATGTTCGTTAAAGTTACTTAAAGCAATATTGAGGAGTGATAAATGCCTCACATAAATTCAGAAACACCACTTATTTGTTTTTAAAGCAACTATTGGAAACTTACTATCAAAAATGTCCCGAAATGCAAACATTCCCTCTATCAAATGGGAGATTTGATATAAAGTAAACTTATGGAGCGCCCTCATAAGTACAACATATATTGGTGGATAACCAATTCAACCTTACACTCTGTCTTAGTACATTTATATTCTCTGTATCGACTTTCACCGTTGCTCCAGTTTATATTAAAGCTCTTTGTACTTTGGGTACGATTTAATTCAATATGAGGAAACTAATACTTCTTCTATGGATATGGACTATGCTTGCAAATTTTGCTTGTGGGTTCCAGAGAGGAGACGGTAAGTGAAGATATACAAAGAGCTAGAACTCAAAAGATGTCCTGCTTATGCTTATTGGAGATAGGACCTTTATTCATGTAATGCGTAGGCTAATCTAGAACACTTTTATACTGTAATATGTATTGCCTTAATGGGAAATATTTTGCAATTGTACCAATTGATTCTCCTACAGTACGTCTCGTCAACGGTGAAAATGAATACGAAGGTCGAGTTGAGATATTTCTGAACGGTGAGTGGGGCACCATTGATGACGATCCTTGGGATAACGATGATGCCGGAGTAGTTTGTCGACAGCTTGGATACACACTTGGAGGGTATGCTTATAGAGGTGCACATTTTGGACAAGGAACTGGGCCAATATGGTTAGACAACATTGGTTGTACTGGAAATGAAGACAACTTGTTAAGTTGCTCTCATCAAAATGATACGTCTGAAGATTCACACAGTGAAGACGTAGGTGTAGCTTGCAATGGAAACGGTAAACATGCTGAATCTGTAATAATTTTTTGTATTGTACATTACGTTTACTTTTCCAAAAGAAAATATTCAGGTAACATTGTTAGACATACCAGTGGAATCATTTCAAAGAACGGGCAATACTCTAAACGAAATAAGTTGGAACTTACTTCAAAATGGTCTGTGTTTATGCCAATTCTCGGTTGTAATGCTCAATATCTGATATGGGAAGTTTTATGATGGTAGTGAAGGTTACTGTATAAAGGTTACTGTACACTGACACTAATTTAAAACATTTCACATGCTCGTTTCTCTCAGAAATTTTTTTACACTGAGCTATAACAACATGGATAAACTTTAAATGCAAGTTGGTTGCAATTTTGAGAGGTTGACATTTTAATGTCATTTATCGACAGGCGATTTTCTTAATGGAGAAATGTTAAAGCCTACATAAGTTACATGAGGATAACGAAAAGCTTGGCATTTAATAAAAACACTTTAACCTTAAATTCAATTTAAAAGGTTCCTTTTTCCTGGACTTACAAAAATGGAAATCTAAAGTGTCACTTTGCTATGATTTTAGCAATGTTTAGCTATGGTACTTCTGTGCTTTTATAGTTCATGTAATATAATATATACTGAACTTTCATGTTTATTTAGTTTGAACTTGTTTTTTTTTTCTTGTCTTTCTGAAAGTAATATGAACGACATATCATAAGCTTTCCTAAAACATTTGCATGCTTATTTTGTTATCCCGCAAAAAGTTCGCCTGGCCGGTGGAAACGGTCCTGATGAAGGTCGAGTTGAAATATTCATGAATGGACAATGGGGGACCGTTGATGACGATCCTTGGAATGATATTGATGCCGGAGTGGTTTGTCGTCAACTGGGATATTTGCATGGGGGAGCTGCCTTCGGAGTCGGACATTTTGGACAAGGAACTGGTCCCATTTGGTTAGATGATATAAATTGTGTTGGTAATGAACCACACTTGATGAAATGCGCTCATGGAACCGACACTTCTGAAGACAATCACAGTGAAGATGTAGGGGTAAGGTGTGCATGGAAAGGTACGTTTTTTATCACGTTCAATAATTACCTACCTAATTACCAGTATTTCTATTTCTTAAGCGCTTGCTCGTACTCGTTTCATAAAAGGTCCGCATAAGTCCCCCAGCACTACAAAGTAATATCTACATAACACTCTCGATATTTATTGTGTCTCATTATACCATAAAAATTTGGTATTACGTATTTTGAGATTAAAGGTAGTATACTAGAGATATATTGTTTTTCAACTCTACATTTTAGTAAACGTGTAACATTACAGTGTTATGTAGGTACTCCTTTCGAATTTTTCACGATATTGTGTGATGTATTTAATTTCCTTCCCCTAGTACGTCTGGTTGATGGGTCTCTTCCTAGCGAAGGGAGAGTTGAGGTATTTATAAACAACAGGTGGGGGACAATCAAAGATGATAATTGGGATAACAGAGAAGCAAACGTGGTTTGTTCTCAACTTGGATATGCATCAGGTGGTATAGCTTATTCTGGTGCATATTTTGGAGAAGGAGAAGGACGGGTACTATTGGAAAATTTTAAATGTGCTGGAACTGAAAGCAGTTTGTTCCGTTGTTCTCACCGTGAAATCTCTTCAGATGGTTGTCATTCCCAAGATGCGGGAGTTGCTTGTTTTGATCTAAGTAAGTACTTAATTAGGCTAATAACTTTACTGTCAATATGTAAGAGGAGTAGAGTAATTTCATGAGCCTGGTTTACATAATTACTTATAACAACAAAATCTCTCAAGGTTACAAAATCAACCCAAAGTGGTGCACACGTGTACACAGAAGGTACATGAAATATGCTTATTAGTACTTGCAAGTTAGGTAGTGTAGGAATTGGCAGCGTTTGCCTACCAACTAACGACAACCTAATCATGATGTCATTTTCCTGTCTTCCATATCACTTCAATATGACTTTGGCTGCATAGTTTCGCTTTGATGGTGAAGTCGTAGTTTGTGAAAATTTACACTCCAAGGTAGTTCGATTCGTACCCTTCTAAGACTCTAAGTGGTTATGTCACCTAGACAACCGTATTTAGCTTTATTTTCACAGGCAACGATTTTTGTTCTTCTCAACCATGCGCTCACAATGGGAAGTGTGTAAATGCACGGACATCTTTCGTTTGTCTCTGTCCGACTGGATTCAATGGCACTCGGTGTGAAAATGGTAAGTTTATAACAATGATGTATTACTACTCTTAAAACAAACACCTAGCGAACTAAGAAAAGGGTTTTACAAATAGTAGGTTTAATAGGTATCAACATCTACAATGTAAAAGGGAGCACTTACATTGCTTTATGTGATAAACGACAGAGGGGAGAATTTCGACATGTCTTGAAATTTAAAGAGGCAGATAATCATTGACTCATCATTACAATAAAGTCTAGAACCATAGCATCTAGTGAGACAAATATGATTTGGTGAGCTGCCGCTCAATACCACCCACTGTCCTGTTTCTGTGAACAGTTTCAAGAGTAAGTTTCAAGCGACAGCTTAGCACAATGCCACACTGCCATAATTTATGACACTTTAAAGAGGCTTTGGCATCACCAAAACAAATCAAGAACCCGCGTTATCTCTATTTACAATTGCTGACTGCCCTGGCATAAGTTCAGAAAAAGGGTTTCATTCGGATAACTCTATGCTGATTTGTAGAGATGATGTAATGTGCCTTATTGATCTGCTGGGAAGAACGCACATTCCTTCAGCAATTAAAGATGAGCGCAATGTAGAGCACTGAAGCTTCCCCTACGAGCCTCTGCAGACAAACATCTTTCAGGTTGAGTGCCAAAATTTAACTGGGTTAAGAGAATTGTGACTGTCTTCGTCGAGTAATTTGCCTCTAATTGGCCCTGTAAAATAAACAAAAGCATTTATAGAGACACCCATGTGTTTCTGAAGCAACAATTTTCCTATTTGCATGACAACATTTACAGCTTTCTAACAGGAAACAATCAAAATATGCCTTCATAAAGACAGCGTGAACGTAAAGTAAGGGTAGACGGTGCCACTATTTGAAGTTATTATAGTCGGTGGACCTTGCACATTTTAAGAAAAGGCCCACAATCATCGCCATAGATTCATGCGACATACTGATAAGCTTTTTAAGGAGGCCGGGGAATTACTGTAAAATGCTTGGTTCTTATGACCAAGCTAGATTGGTTTCTGTTGTCGGGCTCATATTACTTTAATATGGCAGCAACTTCATCAGTATTGAGGAAATTTTGATGCCAGCATCTATCTATCTATCTATCTATCTATCTATCTATCTATCTATCTATCTATCTATCTATCTATCTATCTATCTGTCTGTCTGTCTGTCTAATTCAATGCCATTATGTTTTGCGACCTTTACAATCTCAGACTTCTTTAATGAATCTAGTTACTCGACTGAGGGACTAGCCACGAATGTATCTAAGTTGAATGGCATTTTGAAATTGTATCAAGCGTTCAACAACTAACAAGTCTGGACAAACACAGTTGCTAACGATTTACCACAGAATTTCTCGAATTTTCTAGTACTTTTTGTTCCCGGATGTTAGGCCACCAATTCTGTTACGGTTTGTGGTCGCAAGTCAAACCAATAACAGCGAAAGATCACAGAAGAACGAGATTAAAATTCAACAGCTTAATGATTATTTACAATCTCCCTATCTTACTTAAATTTACAATAATTAATTAGACTTACTCACAATCCTTTACTTAATATTAGTCTGGTCTGGTCCAAGGGTTGGTAGTGCATGCACGTCGACGATGGTACAGTAATAGACCTGCAGCATGCTGTAGCGTAGGAACTGGTTCCACGAGCGAATGATGATAAGGCTAGGCGATGATGGATGATAACGATCTCAATACACAGTGTAGAAACAGCGTAAGGCAATTTATCACAAGTGTGCAGTGTCAGTGGCTGGCTTCAGGTGATTCGATCAGAGAATAATTTCTCAACAAACAGCGTCTGGTCAGTATTATGATATCTCTCCCTCTTATAACAGTTGTTGAACTGCCTTTTATACGCTAGGCTTTTAATCGAGAACTCTCCAGAATTTAACAGAAACTTCTAGTGCACACAGTCGAGCAATTACGAGAACGTTCCTTGTATGCACTGTAGTAAACAATGATAATATTTCTTAGAAGTGTCGTCAGGCTGCTGCTATAATTAGCACATTAATTAAACAGTTCTCACTTCTAGACAGTTCTAGAAAGGCTGCGTTGAAGTTGAATTCTCTGGAACTTTCCATTCGCTCGTCGATGGATTCAATCCGGTGTTCCTGACGGGTCGTCTTGAAACACTCCCCTCCCCCTTGAAAAAGTTTTGGACGTCTCGGACAAAACTTAAGTTACAATATTTACAATGTATTACTTTACAGTAGTAACTACAGCATGTACAGTATGTAGTCCAATATTCAAAGGAAGGCCTAATCATAACATACAACTTGCTTTGCAAGGTGATGATACATGAATACAGTAACATCATCAATACACATTGTGCTGTAGTTAACACAAAATTTCAAAACTTACAGTGAGATTTTCAGCATACTGCGTCAGATCAAATTCTTGACAATGAGTCTGGTACAACATTGTCTTTCCCTTTAAGGTGCTTAATATCTACATTATATGATTGCAGAAATAAACTCCACCTCATCAATCCTTGATTTTTGTTTTCATCTTAGATAAAAATGTCAAAGGGTTATGATCAGTGTATACAGTGATAGGGAAACTTGTAGTTCCCAAATAAACATCAAAGTGTTGAAGACCAAGTATCAAAGCTAATGTTTCCTTTTCAATTGTTGAATAATTTTTCTGGTGTTTGTCAAATTTCTTAGAATAATAACAAACAGGGTGATCAACACCATGCTCATCAGCTTGAAGCAAAACTGCTCCTATGCCATTGTCACTGGCATCTACTGCCAACTTAAATTGTTTTTCAAAATCTGGAGCAATCAACACTGGTGAACTCATTAGTGCCTTTTTCAATGATTCAAATGCTGCTTGGCAATTATCTGTCCAATCAAACTTTTTTCATTTTTCTTTAATAATTTTGTCAATGGTGCAGCAATGTCAGAGAAATTCAGACAAAAACGTCTGTAGTAACCAGCCATGCCTAGGAAGCGCATGAGCTGCCTTTTGTCAGTTGGGGCAGGGAATTTGTCAATGCCCTCAACTTTGGCCTTAATTGGTCTAACTTTACCTTGACCAACCACATGCCCTAAGTATATCACCTGGGCACAAGCAATCTCACTTTTGACCAAATTGACAGTCAAATTAGCTTTGGCAAGCTTGTCAAATAATGCCTTAGTATGCTGTACATGTTCATCCCATGAGTTGCTGTACACAATAAGGTCATCAACATATACTTCACAATTTTCTAAGTCTGACGTAAGGTTATTTACTAAGCGTTGAAAGGTCATCTGTGAATTTTTCATACCAAACGGCATAATCTTATACTGAAATAACCCATCTGGCGTTACGAATGCCGAGATTTTACGAGCCCTCTCAGTGAGTGGTATCTCCCAGAACCCCTTTAGTAAGTCGAACTTTGATACATACGTAGCTTTCCCAATCCTATCAAAACAATCATCGATACGGGGTATCGGATAGGAATCCGTTCTTGTGACCGCATTCACCTTTCGGTAATCAGTGCAAAATCTGTACCCACCATCAAAATGACGTAATCTGTGTCACTAACTTTTCTCTCAATGACATAAGGTCCTTGAAAGCGAGCTTGAAGTGGCTGACCAGAAACAGGCAAAAACACTAGCACCTTATCACCAGGCTTAAACTCTCTTTTCACAGTGGTCTTGTCGTACCACGCTTTCATATTCTTCTGAGAGTGCCTCAGATTTTCCTGAGCAAGTTCACATGTTCCATGAAGACGATCTTTAAAGCGGGATACATAATCAAGTAGATGTATGTCTTCACCTGGATCTGATAACCACTTCTACTTTAACAATTTCAATGGTCCACGAACTGTGTGTCCAAAGACAAGTTCAAATGGACTGAACCCAAGTGACCCTTGTATAGACTCCCTGGCAGCAAACATTACAAATGGAATGCCTTCATCCCAATCTTTTTCATTATCTTGACAATGTCTTTAACATATTCTTCAATGTTTGGTGAAAACTTTCTAAAGGCCCTTGGCTTTCAGGATGACTTAATTTGGTCTATGCCTAACTCATACAACATCTGTTGGAATACAGTTGACATGAAATTAGACCCTTGATCTTATTGGATCTCTTTTGGCAACCCAAACAATGTGAAAAATTTAAGTAAAGCTTGTAAGACTGTCCGAGCCTTAATATTTCTCAGAGGTATTGACTCTGGAAACCTTGTAGAAGCACACATGATGGTTAATATATACTGATGCCCTGCCCTACTCTTAGGTAGGGAACCTACACAATCAATGATGACTCTACTAAACGGCTCTTCAAAAGCAGGAATTGGCTTTAAGGGTGCAGCCGGAATATTCTGATTCGGCTTCCCAACCATTTGACATGAGTGACAGGTCTTACAAAATTTGGCCACATCACTTTTAAGTTTTGGCCAATAAAAGTGATTTAGAATTCTGTGGTAAGTCTTATTGACTCCTAGGTGCCCTGCAAATGGCATTTCATGAGCAATACTCAGTATTTCCCTTCTATAGGTCCTAGGTACCACAATTTGATGGTAAATTCTCCACTCTTCATCTAATGGTGCATCAGGTGATCGCCATTTACGCATCAAAATATTGTTTCTAATATAAAAACAGACTGGGACGTCTTTCGATTCATCCTCAGTGAGTGCACCAGCTATTAATGGCTGAAGCTCTTCATCATGTTGTTGTTGGACTGACAACTGGTCTCTGTGGAGTGTGTCAGACATTTTTGATTTTTCCTGTTCTACCCCCTCACTATGTGTGAGGCCAGGAGACTCACAATCCTGACTATCATTAAGATTAGTCATAAAAGATTGGCTGGGATCATACAAAGAATCTTCACTTTCATGAATATTTTCACTAGAATCTTTTCCAGACTCTGACTCCTCCTTTGGGAGTGTTTCTCCATTTTTAGGAACTAATTGCACAATTTTAGAGGGCGGATGATTAAGGTCATCATCCTTATTTTCAGAAATCATACCCTCAGTTTTAGAGAGTGGATGTTTAAGATTATCATCCTTACATGATTCCCTACTTGTTCCACTTTTGGGAACTGTATCCTCACTTTTGGAGGGTGGATGTTTAAGTTTATCATCCATGGCGAGCTTTTGTGACATAGCTCTAGTGACAGCACAGGCAGGGAATAAATTTGGAAATTCCTTTTCTAATTGCTCTGTGTTGTTATAATCACATGGTTTATCTGTCAAAATTGCATTGGCTACTACCTTTCCACTAGCTAGGTCATTGCCTAGCAACAGAGATACCCCCTTTACAGGTAGAGTAGGTCTGACCCCTACTATGACCAACCCAGAAACTAAATCTGACTTCAAATTAATTTTGTGGATAGGGACAGAAATAAATCCACACTCAACCCCCTGAATTAGTACATTTGCCCCTGTGAAAGTAGAGTCCGATAACGGCAAAACTCCATCAAGAAGCAATGACTGAGATGCGCCTGTGTCATGCAAAATTTTAATTTTGACGGGTGGATGAGTTGAATTTCCATCTAGGGAAATAAACCCCTCAGACACAAATGGAAGGTATTCTTCCTTAAATTGGTTTTTAGAATTAGGCGGTAAAGTCACGACTACCTCAGAAGAATTTTCTGCATTGGCTAAGGCGTTGGCGGCTGTTTCAGTCTCCTTTAATTTAGCCAGTGTGAAGCAATTTGCCATTGTGTGGCCCTTTTTGTGACAGAAACCACAAATTATGTCTTTAAAGGCAGCTTGTTTGAGCTGACTTGGTCGTTCTTTTGACGACTTGAATCTGGTTTTTTTTTACCAGAATTTGTTGGAGATATAGAACCAGACTGAGATCCACTGTTACCTGTTGTGCCACTGCTATTGCCATATTTCTTATTTGGCCTACGAAACTTTTTCTTGTTTTGAGTCCGACCCACTTTACTGAATTTATGGGTAAGTGCATACTGATCAGCCAAATTTGCAAACTTCACTCAACTTGTCAGCCTTATTTCCCTCAAGGTGAGTCTTAATGTCATCATTCACACACCGTTTGAATTCCTCGACCAGTAATCAGTTGTCTTAAAGCGTCAAATGTGGAGACCTTTTTGGAAGCACACCATCGATCGAAATGCCTTTCTTTTTGATAAGCAAACGCTACATATGTTTGTGTATCCGCCTTACGATACTTTCTAAATTTTTGGCGATAAGCTTCGGCACCAATTCATAGGCTTGTAGTATGGCCCTTTTAACCTTATCATAATTCATGCTGTCCTCTATTGACAGAGCGGAATACACTTCTTGAGCCTTGCCTGTAAAATTACTCTGGGTGAGTATGGACCATTTATCTCTTGGCCACTTTAGTTGCTCACCCAGCTTTTTGAAGTGGTTAAAGAATTTCTCCACATTATCCTCCTGAAATTTGGGGACAAATTTCACGTGCTTAGAAACATCAAATATCCCAGTATCCAAGTCTATTTTAGGGTCTGAGCCTTTCATGACCCCTACCTCTAGTTGCTTTAACCTAAATTCTTGTTCTCTTGCCTTTTCCTCCCTTCTTTCTCTTTCTTCTCTTTCCTCCCTTTGCATTTGCATTTCTCTTTCTTCTTTTTCCTTTTCTCTTTCCTCTCTTTCCCTTTCTCTTTCCATTTCTTTTAATCTAATCTCCTTATTCATTTCCGTTTCAAGCCTTTTCAATTCAAATGTGTTGTCATTGGCACAGTGATAGCTGTTTCCAATACTGTACTAGGCAGGATACTCTCATCCACGAGATATTCTAGAACATATCTTTTAATCTCGTCTTTCCGCATTAAAGGCTGAAATTCAATGCCATAATGTTTTGCGACCTTTACAATCTCAGACTTCTTTAATGAATCTAGTTCCTCGATTGAGGGACTAGCCACGAATTTGTCTAAGTTGAATTTCACGTGCTCAGAAACATCGAATATCCCAGTATCCAAGTCTATTTTAGGGTCTGAGCCTTTCATGACCCCTACCTCTAGTTGCTTTAACCTAAATTCTTGTTCTCTTGCCTTTTCCTCCCTTCTTTCTCTTTCTTCTCTTTCCTCCCTTTGCATTTGCATTTCTCTTTCTTCTTTTTCCTTTTCTCTTTCCTCTCTTTCCCTTTCTCTTTCCATTTCTTTAAATCTAATCTCCTTATTCATTTCCGTTTCAAGCCTTTTCAATTCAAATGTGTTGTCAGTTGGCACAGTGATAGCTGTTTCCAATACTGTACTAGGCAGGATACTCTCATCCACGAGATATTCTAGAACATATCTTTTAATCTCGTCTTTCCGCATTAAAGGCTGGAATTCAATGCCATAATGTTTTGCGACCTTTACAATCTCAGACTTCTTTAATGAATCTAGTTCCTCGACTGAGGGACTAGCCACGAATTTGTCTAAGTTAAATGACATTTTGAAGTTGTATCAACCGTTCAACAAACAACTAACAAGTCTGGACAAACACAGTTTCTTACGATTTACAACAGAAATTCTCAAATTTTCTAGAATGTTTTGTTCCCGCATGTTTGGCCACCAATTCTGTTACGGCTTGTGGTCGCAAGTCAAACCAATAACAGCGAAAGATCACAGAAGAACGAGATTAAAATTCAACAACTTAATGATTATTAACAATCTCCTTATCTTACTTAAATTTACAATAATTAATTAGACTTACTCACAATCCTTTACTTAATGTTATTCTGGTCTAGTCTAAGGGCTGGTAGTGCATGCACTTCGACCATGGTGCAGTAGTAGACCTGCAGCGTGCTGTAGCGTAGGAACTGGTTCCACGAGCGAATAATGACAAGGCTAGGTAGGCGATGGATGATAACAACCTCAATACACAGTGTAGAAACGGCGTAAGACAATTTATCACAAGTGTGCAGTGTCAGTGGCTGGCTTCAGGTGATTCGATCAGAGAATAATTTCTCAACAAACAGCGTCTGGTCAGTATTATGATATCTCTCTCTCTTATAACAGTTGTTGAACTGCCTTTTATACGCTAGGCTTTTAATCGAGAACTCTCCAGAATTTAACAGAAACTTCTAGTGCACACAGTCGAGCAATTACGAGAACGTTCCTTGTATGCACTGTAGTAAACAATGATAATATTTCTTAGAAGTGTCGTCAGGCTGCTGCTATAATTAGCACATTAATTAAACAGTTCTCACTTCTAGACAGTTCTAGAAAGGCTGCGTTGAAGTTGAATTCTCTGGAACTTTCCATTCGCTCGTCGATGGATTCAATCCGGTGTTCCTGACGGGTCGTCTTGAAACACTCCCCTCCCCCTTGAAAAAGTTTTGGACGTCTCGGACAAAACTTAAGTTACAATATTTACAATGTATTACTTTACAGTAGTAACTACAGCATGTACAGTATGTAGTCCAATATTCAAAGGAAGGCCTAATCATAACATACAACTTGCTTTGCAAGGTGATGATACATGAATACAGTAACATCATCAATACACATTGTGCTGTAGTTAACACAAAATTTCAAAACTTACAGTGAGATTTTCAACATACTGCGTCAGATCAAATTCTTGACAATGAGTCTGGTACAACATTGTCTTTCCCTTTAAGGTGCTTAATATCTACATTATATGATTGCAGAAATAAACTCCACCTCATCAATCTTTGATTTTTGTTTTCATCTTAGATAAAAATGTCAAAGGGTTATGATCAGTGTATACAGTGATAGGGAAACTAGTAGTTCCCAAATAAACATCAAAGTGTTGAAGACCAAGTATCAAAGCTAATGTTTCCTTTTCAATTGTTGAATAATTTTTCTGGTGTTTGTCAAATTTCTTAGAATAATAAAAAACAGGGTGATCAACACCATGCTCATCAGCTTGAAGCAAAACTGCTCCTATGCCATTGTCACTCGCATCTACTGCCAACTTAAATTGTTTTTTTCAAAATCTGGAGCAATCAACACTGGTGAACTCATTAGTGCCTTTTTCAATGATTCAAATGCTGCTTGGCAATTATCTGTCCAATCAAACTTTTCATTTTTCTTTAATAATTTTGTCAATGGTGCAGCAATGTCAGAGAAATTCGGACAAAAACGTCTGTAGTAACCAGCCATGCCTAGGAAGCGCATGAGCTGCCTTTTGTCAGTTGGGGCAGGAAATTTGTCAATGCCCTCAACATTGGCCTTAATTGGTCTAACTTTACCTTGACCAACCACATGCCCTAAGTATATCACCTGGGCACAAGCAATCTCACTTTTGACCAAATTGACAGTCAAATTAGCTTTGGCAAGCTTGTCAAATAATGCCTTAATATGTTGTACATGTTCATCCCATGAGTTGCTGTACACAATAAGGTCATCAACATATACTTCACAATTTCCTAAGTCTGACGTAAGGTTATTTACTAAGCGTTGAAAGGTCATCTGTGAATTTTTCATACCAAACGACATAACCTTATACTGAAATAACCCATCTGGCGTTACGAATGGCGAGATTTTACGAGCCCTCTCAGTGAGTGGTATCTCCCAGAACCCCTTTAGTAAGTCAAACTTTGATACATACGTAGCTTTCCCAATCCTATCAAAACAATCATCGATACGGGGTATCGGATAGGAATCCGTTCTTGTGACCGCATTCACCTTTCTGTAATCAGTACAAAATCTGTACCCACCGTCAAAATGACGTAATCTGTGTCACTAACTTTTCTCTCAATGACATAAGGTCCTTGAAAGCGAGCTTGAAGTGGCTGACCAGAAACAGGCAAAAACACTAGCACCTTATCAGCAGGCTTAAACTCTCTTTTCACAGTGGTCTTGTCGTACCACGCTTTCATTTTCTTCTGAGAGTGCCTCAGATTTTCCTGAGCAAGTTCACATTTTCCATGAAGACGATCTTTAAAGCGGGATACATAATCAAGTAGATGTATGCCTTCACCTGGATCTGATAACCACTTCTCCTTTAACAATTTCAATGGTCCACGAACTGTGTGTCCAAAGACAAGTTCAAATGGACTGAACCCAAGTGACCCTTGTATAGACTCCCTGGCAGCAAACATTACAAATGGAATGCCTTCATCCCAATCTTTCTCATTATCTTGACAATATGTCTTTAACATATTCTTCAATGTTTGGTGAAACCTTTCTAAAGGCCCTTGGCTTTCAGGATGATAAGCCGAAGACTTAATTTGGTCTATGCATAACTCATACAACATCTGTTGGAATACAGTTGACATGAAATTAGACCCTTGATCTTATTGGATCTCTTTTGGCAACCCAAACAATGTGAAAAATTTAAGTAAAGCTTGTAAGACTGTCCGAGCCTTAATATTTCTCAGAAGTATTGACTCTGGAAACGTTGTAGAAGCACACATGATGGTTAATATACACTGATGCCCTGCCCTACTCTTAGGTAGGGGACCTACACAATCAATGATGACTCTACTAAACGGCTCTTCAAAAGCAGGAATTGGCTTTGAGGGTGCAGCCGGAATATTCTGATTCGGCTTCCCAACCATTTGACATGAGTGACAGGTCTTACAAAATTTGGCCACATCACTTTTAAGTTTTGGCCAATAAAAGTGATTTAGAATTCTGTGGTAAGTCTTATTGACTCCTAGGTGCCCTGCAAATGGCATTTCATGAGCAATACTCAGTATTTCCCTTCTATAGGTCCTAGGTACCACAATTTGATGGTAAATTCTCCACTCTTCATCTAATGGTGCATCAGGTGGTCGCCATTTACGCATCAAAATATTGTTTCTAATATAAAAACAGACTGAGACGTCTTTCGATTCATCCTCAGTGAGTGCACCAGCTATTAATGGCTGAAGCTCTTCATCATGTTGTTGTTGGACTGACAACTGGTCTCTGTGGAGTGTGTCAGACATTTTTGATTTTTCCTGTTCTACCCCCTCACTATGTGTGGGGCCAGGAGACTCACAATCCTGACTATCATTAAGATTAGTCATAAAAGATTGGCTGAGATCATACAAAGAATCTTCACTTTCATGAATATTTTTACTAGAATCTTTTCCAGACTCTGACTCCTCCTTCGGGAGTGTTGCTCCATTTTTAGGAACTAATTGCTCAATTTTAGAGGGCGGATGATTAAGGTCATCATCCTTATTTTCAGAAATCATACTCTCATTTTTAGAGAGTGGATGTTTAAGATTATCATCCTTACATGATTCCCTACTTGTTCCACTTTTGGGAACTGTATCCTCACTTTTGGAGGGTGGATGTTTAAGTTTATCATCCATGGCGAGCTTTTGTGACATAGCTCTAGTGACAGCACAGGCAGGGAATAAATTTGGAAATTCCTTTTCTAATTGCTCTGTGTTGTTATAATCACATGGTTTATCTGTCAAATTGCATTGGCTACTACCTTTCCACTAGCTAGGTCATTGCCTAGCAACAGAGATACCCCCTTTACAGGTAGAGTAGGTCTGACCCCTACTATGACCAACCCAGAAACTAAATCTGACTTCAAATTAATTTTGTGGATAGGGACAGAAATAAATCCACACTCAACCTCCTGAATTAGTACATTTGCCCCTGTGAAAGTAGAGTCCGATAATGGCAAAACTCCATCAAGAAGCAATGACTGAGATGCGCCTGTGTCACGCAAAGTTTTAATTTTGACGGGTGGATGAGTTGAATTCCCATCTAGGGAAAAAAACCCCTCAGACACAAATGGAAGGTATTCTTCCTTAAATTGGTCTTTAGAATTAGGCGGTGAAGTCACGACTACCTCAGAAGAATTTTCTGCATTGGCTAAGGCGTTGGAGGCTGTTTCAGTCTCCTTTAATTTTGCCAGTGTGAAGCAATTTGCCACTGTGTGGCCCTTTTTGTGACAGAAACCACAAATTATGTCTTTAAAGGCAGCTTGTTTGAGCTGACCTGGTCGTTCTTTTGACGACTTGAATCTGGTTGTTTTTTACCAGAATTTGTTGGAGATATAGAACCAGACTGAGATCCACTGTTACCTGTTGTGCCACTACTATTGCCATATTTCTTATTTGGCCTACGAAACTTATTCTTGTTTTGAGTCCGACCCACTTTACTGAATTTATGGGTAAGTGCATACTGATCAGCCAAATTTGCAACTTCACTCAACTTGTCAGCCTTATTTCCCTCAAGGTGAGTCTTAATGTCATCATTCACACACCGTTTGAATTCCTCGACCAGTATCAGTTGTCTTAAAGCGTCAAATGTGGAGACCTTTTTGGAAGCACACCATCGATCGAAATGCCTTTCTTTTTGATAAGCAAACGCTACATATGTTTGTGTATCCGCCTTACGATACTTTCTAAATTTTTGGCGATAAGCTTCGGGCACCAATTCATAGGCTTGTAGTATGGCCCTTTTAACCTTATCATAATTCATGCTGTCCTCTATTGACAGAGCGGAATACACTTCTTGAGCCTTGCCTGTAAAATTACTCTGGGTGAGTATGGACCATTTATCTCTTGGCCACTTTAGTTGCTCACCCAGCTTTTTGAAGTGGTTAAAGAATTTCTCCACATTATCCTCCTGAAATTTGGGGACAAATTTCACGTGCTTAGAAACATCAAATATCCCAGTATCCAAGTCTATTTTAGGGTCTGAGCCTTTCATGACCCCTACCTCTAGTTGCTTTAACCTAAATTCTTGTTCTCTTGCCTTTTCCTCCCTTCTTTCTCTTTCTTCTCTTTCCTCCCTTTGCATTTGCATTTCTCTTTCTTCTTTTTCCTTTTCTCTTTCCTCTCTTTCCCTTTCTCTTTCCATTTCTTTTAATCTAATCTCCTTATTCATTTCCGTTTCAAGCCTTTTCAATTCAAATGTGTTGTCAGTTGGCACAGTGATAGCTGTTTCCAATACTGTACTAGGCAGGATACTCTCATCCACGAGATATTCTAGAACATATCTTTTAATCTCGTCTTTCCGCATTAAAGGCTGAAATTCAATGCCATAATGTTTTGCGACCTTTACAATCTCAGACTTCTTTAATGAATCTAGTTCCTCGATTGAGGGACTAGCCACGAATTTGTCTAAGTTGAATTTCACGTGCTCAGAAACATCGAATATCCCAGTATCCAAGTCTATTTTAGGGTCTGAGCCTTTCATGACCCCTACCTCTAGTTGCTTTAACCTAAATTCTTGTTCTCTTGCCTTTTCCTCCCTTCTTTCTCTTTCTTCTCTTTCCTCCCTTTGCATTTGCATTTCTCTTTCTTCTTTTTCCTTTTCTCTTTCCTCTCTTTCCCTTTCTCTTTCCATTTCTTTAAATCTAATCTCCTTATTCATTTCCGTTTCAAGCCTTTTCAATTCAAATGTGTTGTCAGTTGGCACAGTGATAGCTGTTTCCAATACTGTACTAGGCAGGATACTCTCATCCACGAGATATTCTAGAACATATCTTTTAATCTCGTCTTTCCGCATTAAAGGCTGGAATTCAATGCCATAATGTTTTGCGACCTTTACAATCTCAGACTTCTTTAATGAATCTAGTTCCTCGACTGAGGGACTAGCCACGAATTTGTCTAAGTTAAATGACATTTTGAAGTTGTATCAACCGTTCAACAAACAACTAACAAGTCTGGACAAACACAGTTTCTTACGATTTACAACAGAAATTCTCAAATTTTCTAGAATGTTTTGTTCCCGCATGTTTGGCCACCAATTCTGTTACGGCTTGTGGTCGCAAGTCAAACCAATAACAGCGAAAGATCACAGAAGAACGAGATTAAAATTCAACAACTTAATGATTATTAACAATCTCCTTATCTTACTTAAATTTACAATAATTAATTAGACTTACTCACAATCCTTTACTTAATGTTATTCTGGTCTAGTCTAAGGGCTGGTAGTGCATGCACTTCGACCATGGTGCAGTAGTAGACCTGCAGCGTGCTGTAGCGTAGGAACTGGTTCCACGAGCGAATAATGACAAGGCTAGGTAGGCGATGGATGATAACAACCTCAATACACAGCGTAGAAACGGCGTAAGACAATTTATCACAAGTGTGCAGTGTCAGTGGCTGGCTTCAGGTGATTCGATCAGAGAATAATTTCTCAACAAACAGCGTCTGGTCAGTATTATGATATCTCTCTCTCTTATAACAGTGGTTGAACTGCCTTTTATACGCTAGGCTTTTAATCAAGAACTCTCCAGAATTTAACAGAAACTTCTAGTGCACACAGTCGAGCAATTACGAGAACGTTCCTTGTATGCACTGTAGTAAACAATGATAATATTTCTTAGAAGTGTCGTCAGGCTGCTGCTATAATTAGCACATTAATTAAACAGTTCTCACTTCTAGACAGTTCTAGAAAGGCTGCGTTGAAGTTGAGTTCTCTGGAACTTTCCATTCGCTCGTCGATGGATTCAATCCGGTGTTCCTGACGGGTCGTCTTGTAACAACTTGTTGACTCCATTTTATTTTCAATTTATTGCATACTAATTTGAAAATTCAGCAAAAGGAAGATAATTGATAACTTTAAGAACCTCCATTTAATTTAGTATCTCAATTTCGCAAACGCCCCCTGCCGCCCTCTTGATCCTGATCTCCCATGAGTTGCAGAAAGGTCCACAGGGGTTGTAACTTTCCGTTGGGGACCACTGCTGTAAGCTATAAAAGACAAAGGTTATGCATTATACGGTTGTGAAAAATCAGAAATCACAGAGCGCTAAGCGGAGGAACATTTTCCGGAAGGAAAAGGAGGGAGGAGGTGCAATTGCAAAGGATAGAGTACAGTTGGTAGCATACCCTCATGGCATAAGTAGGCCTACCTTCTAACATTCAGTAGCGACTAGACTTGCCAAAGTAGTGCAAAGACTCTTGTCTCCCGATGAACACCATAACAAACTGGATCGAAGTTATGAACGGCGTACACAAATGGACATTAACTGAATCAAGCGCCCAACCAGGATTTGTTAATGGAATTTTAGTGTGGATTTACTTATCAAGGCAAAAAGACTCTGGGACTCGAAGCGGTATCCGAAGTTTTAGGATCAGTAGACCGACATATAGGTGGTACGTTGGCGACCCCAGTGAGAAAGCATCCATTTTGTCTTGGTGAAATTCCTTGTTCAATGATGCAAGTGTGAATCTTCGCCCATTATAAGGGCAAAATAGTGTTGACTCTTATCGGAAAAACATTTCAAATTATCTACCCATCTGCTAGTAGAAATGAGAATATCCCTAGAAAAATATACAGTACAACAGAAAAAATATCTGGTACAACCGAGGATGAATTAATAAGTTGTTAATGGAAAGGTGATATTGCTTTACTTCCCTGTATTAAAACAAACAATAGCGAAAAGTACGCCAATAATTGGGGAGTAAAGCTGCATTTTTTAAGAACAAAACTTAAATGAAGCAAGCCGTTGAGGATACTGACAGACTAACCCCGGTTCAAAATTCACACTTTATCTTATGCACTTGACCTGTGGAAAAATAAACAATATTCAGACGAAAAACAGGGCCCGGTTGGTGCCTGCAAAAAAGTAGCCTTCAGTCATCTGTACGCGCAAGCACTTGAGAGGGTTTTGGATTAATTTAACTTTCCAACGATGCGTGAGTGGGACGAGGAAGGGAAAATGACGTTATCAGTTTATTTTGAAGGTTTTTCTTCATTTGCAACTTACGGGTAATCCATGTTAGAATTTCCTTTCTATCCCCCTTCTCCCTCTCTTCACTTCTTTGCCTTTATCAGTCTGATAGCTTGAGAGCTGTCAAAGTTCCGGGAGGGGCACTCTTCCTTACTTGATTCCCCTAAATGAAGGATGAATACTAGTCGAATAAAAGCGAAACCTGCCAGATTACAAGTATGTGAGGTAAACTAAGTTTGTGCTCTTATAACTTTCAAGTTTCTCCATATTTTCCCATAAAATTTAAGGAACTAGACATTTCCACTTCAACTTATTCCCATGACCACAAATAACTACGGGCTTGGGTTACTAGTAGACATTTCCTGCAATTTCGACTCCCAAGAAGACAGAAATTGTTTTATTTCGTTGTAAAAATTCAAGCTATGAAAACATAACGAGACGACTCTATAAAGTAATTCTAAGTACGAAAATTTTTTTATGACATTGAAAAAGCTGAACTTCTTGAACATGAAGCACAGGTGGACTATCCAGGTGGCTATGCAAGAAAATGTTACCAGAAGGGGCTGCCATGTTCCGCCTCCCGGCGGTTAGGAATATTTGCCATTGGAAATTTTCAAGGAATAGCACAAGTTTAAATCATGTTTTTACATATGCAGTACTTACATAGATGTAATTCGGAGCAAAATTTAGGCAATACTTTGTAAACCGATTTTGCTCTCTGCGCATTTACAAATCCCTTCTGTAACTGACATTTTTCTTTGGATAGTTCATATTTCCGGAAAAGGTGGGTAATAAGGTTGACACCCGGGGATGCTCGGGTGTACTCATATGTCACAGAGCCTTGCTGGAAAGGGGGTTTTCTTTTAAAACCTGATCCATTTTCGAATAAACCTTCCTTTTTAAAAGACTGTAAAGAGAATGGGGTTCTATCTCGGTTAAGATTTAAAATACTTGTCATCGTGTGGAATACACATAAAGGCTATTTACGCTTATTGTGTTTACATTTGCACAGTAGGGCAGTTCATTGCCTATGTCTCCTCAGACAGGCCTATTGTACCAATTGTACTTCATTTTCGTCTGTTCCTGGTTTACAATTCATATGTTTCATATTTATAATACCCCTTATAAACACACCTCCCAAGGAGACAGCATTCGATTTAAACACAGTCAGCTAGGTACTAGGTCCTTTGGAAGGTGGTTCACTCAAGACGAATGGGGGTTTCAACGGAGGGTTTTGGGCGATTCTCTGAAGCCCCTCTGGTTACGTGCATGTGCAAGAGGTATTTTACCTATCACGAATTAAGCCGTTCTTGGATTTATGTGTTATGTAATGTGTAAATGATTTAAGTGAGACTTATCAATACATAAGCTACATTATCTAGATTAACTCTGGTTGCAGAGTAAAAATAAATTTCTTCGTGTTTTTTAACAAAGGTTGGACTGCTTGCCAAAGGAGTACTATTTAACCTTTTTTCTTTCAGTTGTAGACCCATGTGACAGTAATCCCTGTGAGCATAATGGACTCTGTATCAGAGAACAAAACAATTATCGTTGCATATGTCCAAATGGAGTTGAAGGACCTCGATGCGAAATCGGTAAATAAAAGTAACCAGTCTCCGTATACGAATAATTCATCACATATGATATGATGAGCTGTATTTAATAAATACAAATTTTAGGAATGTCTTCTTTGGATTTGTTAATGAATTCAAACATAAGCGTTATCGAAGTTACTTATTGTAAGTACTTCTTAGCGAAAAATGGATTACCGCAAAATTGTTACACTTTTTACACCATTTACTTTAACTACTTCCTTCAAATTAGCAGTGATGCTAAATATCTTATGTAATGAAATTATTTTCAGCTTCCTTGATGAAATCTGTAACCTATGGTAGGAAAATGATATTGTTGCCACAGCTTTAATAATTTGAAATCATGATGCGCCTTCTTGGTACGAAAAGCTAGTTGCCTCCAATACTCTTTCAGATTCAGATCCGTGTAACAGCAGGGACTGCAAAGTCAGCAACAACTGTGTACAACGTCTCAACTATCGATACTGTACGTGCCCAGGCACTTTCAACGGCACTATTCTTTGTCAATATGGTAAGATTGTCTACCTGAGTACGTTGAGGCAGTAGTAAAAACTCACATAAATTTAGTCAGCTAGGGGAGTTCTGAATGGACCTTATCATCTCAGCAAACGAATATCTTGGTATTTTGCAAATTTACCCAGTGTAATAATTTTTTGTAAGTTTTGACGATGAAGAGTACTTGTACAACTAACAACCCTGTCCTTCAACAGGTAGGGGCGGAAGCGCATGTTCGCCCCCTTTTGAAAGTTGATGGGACTGTCCTCACTTTTTCCAAGAAACCCCAGGAAAAGAAGTTAACATTGTGTTTTATTTTTTGGCTGGCAATAGAACTGACTCAATAAAATAAAACACAAGAATGGGTGAACAGGGCAATCTAATGGATTAAAGTTGTGAGATATACGTCAGATTACACAACAGATCGTCTGCCTTTTAAATTGGTCCAGGTTCCTTAAGTGAACCCCAGGTCCTGTTTCTACCAGGCCTTTGCGTTTAACTCTTGAATTCGGTCTGATCAAGGTCATATGCTGCTTACTTTTGAGAAACTGTTGACGTTCTTACTATCAATTATTACGACATTGTAAAAAATAGTAGGGAGTGACTTTCAAAAGCACTAACGATAGCAGGCAATCTGGGAAGAATGCTAACCCACTTCTTAAATAACATATTAAATAATGAAAACACCTCACTACAATATCATCCATGCATTTCTTTCAATTGTCAGAAATCAACGCATGTTTTAACAATCCTTGCAAAGACAACGAAACGTGCCTAGCACAAGGAAACACCTTTGATTGTGTCTCAAAAGGAAACACAAATTCCTTCAATTTTGGTAAGTGTTAGATTGCTAAGTTTGCAATTATGTAAGATTTACCTAGGGAGGCAATTTTTGTAAGAAGGCAAGTAGTCCGAATTTTGCCATGAGCATTTCAGGTGTGCATGATCCACAAGTGTCTCTAGCTAGGTAGGCTTGTTCAAAGTTTACTACACTGTTAAAAATTGCTGTAAATTTACAGAACAAAAAATAAAGAGATACATAAAGATTACAGCAAAAGTGCAGCCAGGATTCATCTTTAATCTCTTTGTATTCCTTTATTTTTTGTTCTGTAATTTTACAGACATTTTTAACAGTGTAGCTTTGTCCGTCAGAGGGTGCGTGGTGAGTCCAATACAGTCGTTTCCTAAATGCTTGGAAAACTGGTAAAACTGTGGATACCCAAACGAAGAATGTTTATATCTTTTACATTGTATTGGTACTCAGTAGACCCTAAAATTCACAGTTCGTCCATTCCCGTGTTATACCTAACTTAGACTGACGGCCAAACCATTACATTGTATTAGGAGTTAACTACTTGCATAAACTAGATAACGGTAAATAATGCATTAAGGAATTGGTAAGTAGATCCGCTCAAAATCCCTTGCAGTTGTAATGAGACAAAAACACGAAAGAGATGACAGGGGATAAGGAAAGGCCCCAAATTCTGTACTGTAAAGGCAACTGAGTTTGCGTTTTAGCTACTCATTATACGTCTAACAGATAATCTGTCTTGAACAAAAATCCCTTACGCCTTTTATCTGCTGTTGGTGCCTTTCTATTGCATTTTACTACTTAAATAGCCATACCATACAGCATTTCCTCCCCGGACGCATTTTTGTTTTCACTTTTTCTGTAACACTAACAAAAACAAAGACATAGGCTTCGTATTACAGTTAGAAAGCTAATGCATAACTTCAATTGCAGAAACCAATGCATGTTTAAGCAACCCCTGTAAAGAGCAAGAAATTTGTCTGTCACGAGGAAATAGCTTTGACTGCGTTACAGCCGAAAAGATAACGTCTAGCAGATCCGGTAGGTCCTCAGTTTTATAGTTTTTGAATGTAAATATTCCTCACTGTGCACTCTATGCAAATAGGTTCCGTTTATTTCTTTGCAAGTATTAGAAATCAGTAAATTAATAGTGTTGCCTAAGGATCTTTCATTGTGGAAAAGGTTGACTACCGAATTTTATAATTTTCAAAACTCCAGAAACTTAAAAACCGTTTTCCTATTAACCGTTTGCAAAGTGTTGGCTTTAGTCACATTATGATTAGTAGGTCTGAGATTCAAGAAAAAGCTTTCGAGCTATTTTTCCTCGTGTAAATAAAACCATGTTATAGGATACTAACCCCTAACTTACTGTTTTATTTAAAAGAAAACAGTACGTGAGAGACTCGTATCCATTACATGATTGTATCCTACACGAGGAAAATGGCTTGAAAGCTTAATCCTTGAGTTTTCTTTCAAAAAACAAACAAATTGAATCCGAACGATTACCACAAAAGTGTCCCTCTTTCTGAGTGTAGTGGAATATGAAGAAAGAGTCTTTACAATTTAGCTCGACTTAGACAAGTTTAATGATAATAATGTCTCTATTGCTTTGGCAAACTGCTTTTAATGTAGCTTGGACACCCGTGTGACCCCCTCTCACTTTCTCTCTGCTGAAGGAAGTCATTATACCAGGATGCTTATCTGCTGGCTTCCAGTCAGTTTGTTCATGTCTTTCCTAAAGCTGCTAGTTGAATTATTACATAACTTTTCTTGTCGGATCGAAAATTAACAATGAACTTTACACAAGTCAATGCGTTTTTTTTATAAACTGGAAAACTTAGCAGAATGCCTGTGTGGCACTGAATGTGATGCAAGTCGCCTGACATTGTTAGCTTTCTCCTTATGAGTTTTTATATTTCAATTAACAAGACTGGTTTAGTGATTATCATACATCTGAAGGGAAAAATAACTTTAGATCATTTGTTGATCTGCAGAACCAGTAACCCCATACATATCACTGATACTGGCCATATGTGCAGTTCTGGCGGCGATTGTGTGCTTGGTAAAGATTCACAGAATGCAACGAGCCTTAACACGGCAGGGATCTCCGTCAGTACCAGTCTTTGATGATGATCATGTTCAGATAAATTTCCAGGTATGAAAGACTATCTGTTTCTGTTAATACGAAAAAACAAAATAAAAAGAAAGGGTTAGGGAAAGGGAGTATTCTGTTTGTATAAATACCGCTTGTAGGCCAGTGTATATAAGACTGTATAGAATTGTTCTGTCTTTATGCACGTCATAACTTTATGAATGCAAGAAAAAATTACAAAGCAAACATCTACCTCATACAGTAGTATTTTGTGGAAAAGAGGGCTGTATTTAATAGAGTAAATATTTACGGCTGTGGTATTTCAATATCTGTTTTAAGAATGAATGCCCTCCAGAATTTTTAATAGTAATGATCTTATTGATAATAAGGATACGATCCAATTTTCTCCCATTTGCTCTTCAGTTTGGCTTCTGGAAGTATGAAATGCAAATAAAATAAATTGTAAATGTACTTGTAAAGCGTACAATATCTAAAAACGTTATCAAGTAATACTCGAAATCTCGTTTGCTTCTCTCTTTCACAGCAAAACCAAAACAGCCAGGAAGAGGGCTGTGCGATTGGGTATAATAAATTATGATCTATTGGCAGAATATATGTTTTAGGCTTATTAGTAGACCTGATTTGTAAAGATTTGTGATAAGTACGTAAGGTATAAGCAAACTGACTTCATTTTACAAGCAGTGTGTATGTCAGGGTTATTTGTTTTTATACAACTTATCGTACTATTTCTAACACGTGGAAAAACCTTACATGAATGTTAATGTTGTAAATAGTAGAGTTGAAAAATACTGAAGCAACCTTCGGGGAAAAACGGGACCCAAATCTTAAAAAAGTACAGTTGGAGTTTTAGAAGAGTACAAAATACGAAACTTTGTCCATTTGAAGGTTGACTAGTTTCTGTCTCATTAGTATGTATTTCATGCACATTACTCTGGAGAAGAAATAGATTGAAGAGACTGATTGCTTTGATGTCAGTCTCTGCTCAATGGAAGTTCAACCAAGCATGACTTGAAAAGCTGTTTCTTCTCCATGTGGATCTGTATGTGTGTGTGTGCTCAGAATAGCACAGAACTACAGTTGTCAGTGTTTCCAGAGGAGACAGAAGGAGAGCCTTACAGCTAATGAAGAATCCGGTCTGGATTTGAAAAGCTTTCTGTTCCCTAAGTAAGTCCTCTTTAGCGTTGGAAATGGTCATAAATCCATCAAAACTATCAATTAAGACGCTGGTCAGAATCAGGCAATTAAAGGCAGTAGGCAGTCACCCCAAACAGAGTGAGTGTATCCTGTCACTCTAGTTCATGATTGGCCTATTTTGATCATGTGACAATATTTTTGTGAGTGAATTGTGGAATTCAAGGAGAATTTTGCCTTTCTTTACCTATTGTTTGTAATAGTTATGTTCAAAACGTCTTCAGAAGTTCTTTAATGCAATAAGAGGAGATTTGCAAGAGTTTGCTGATTTTTCAGAGAAAATTTTGGGGCGACTGCCTATTGCCTTTAACTAAATCAATCACCTACAACAATAATTTGTGATGTCATCTTTGTAATACTCAAATTGACAGTCTTTGTTTTTCTTTGTTTTTCCGAAAGCCACTGTACCTTGTTCCTACATGGGAACACTGTCAAACTGTTATAGGATGACTTGGCTATATAAGACCTCTCTGTACAACATGCTATGCAAGGGGACAGTAAATGTTTCAAGGTCATATCAACATCTTTATTTCAAAAGGAAGCAAAAGCAGGTAATGTGAGTTGTACAAGAAGGGTATCACAATTTATTGCGCAATCGATTATTGCAAATTAAGTAAATTACTTTCAACATTTTATATCTCAGCAACAGAATAAGTTATGAAAATGAGAGGTGCGTGAATGGAGTTCATTTTCTAACCTCTAAAATATATATTCTTGTTATTCTAAACTTTAGGTCCACTTTAAGTAAGTGTGACTATGATACATATTGAAAACTTTCTTTCTATCACAACTTTATTTACAATTAGCAGGAAACCTTTTAGCCCGATTCACATAACAAACCTGGGACAAATACACTTACCCGTGAACATAGAAACAGGTGTTATCTTTAGGTATTCGGATACTTATAAGAACATCGCAAATTAGGCCCCACTTACTATAACGTATGCTGTTTAAGCTTAAACTCTTTTTCACAAAGGAAAAGGAATTGCTTGAGAACTTTCCGAAGCGCGTTTTAGAGCTCATTAATTCCTTTCTAAGGGTTTGGTCCCATATCCTTTATACTTTATTGGTTACTTGATGATCTAACTTGGGTTTGTAAGATTTTTAAGAAGTTTGACAAGCATTTTATGATAACTTTTTCAAGTTTTCACTGGTAACAATTTCATTGGGCACGGAAGTTGTATTAAAAAGTTTTGTGTGACTTGAGTTTAGGAAAAAGCTTTTGCTCAGAGAAGTTGATTGTATTAATATGTCTGAGGCTGTTATTTTAGATCAAAATATCAATAAATTTAAAATACCATAGACGGTATTTCAATTTCTGCTATGCGAGACAGGCGGTAGTTCTAATTTAAAAGATTATCTTTGGAAGAGGGATTGGCAATAACTCATGTCCCTTTTATCTGCTGTATTTTCCCATTAAATCGTTTCCCTCGTCATCTAGCTAAGCCAGAAACTGCATGCATAAAAATTACTGCACACTGTTTACAATCACAACTCATGCGACTTCAACATTTATTCTTAAACTTTGCCCCCCCCCCCCGTGCTTACAGTGTGTATTATATCCGGATTGGCTGGATTGTTAAGGCTTGGCAATGGCCCAAAAATGATCATTTTCCTTAGGGGTTAAAGATCATCTAGACCAGGGAAGGGTTACGGAAGGAGATAAAGCACTTACCTCTCCTTTGAAACTATCAGGCTTGCCGACAGTACACTCCCAATTGTTGTGCTCTTGAAAAATTTTGACCTCTTTAAAAGGGTTTAGGGAGTGACAGCGATAGTTCTTATCGTCTGCTAGATCTAATATACTTGTACACACATTGTATAATATTGCCAGCTCTCATAAAACACAAAAAATTATATTATTGTACACCAGTGCTCACTTTTTGATAGGTTAAGTAGACCTTCAATTAAATAATAGAATATGGCCCCATATTTCGCTGTTTCAGATTTAATCGATAATCTCTACAAAGTTCATTTGCAAAAGCTGGACTTAATATTCATTGCTGAAAAGAGATGTAACTAATGAAAGACACTAGAATAATAAAGGAATCTGATCACTTAAAAGTACATGTGCAGTCGTTAAGACTCAAATACTGACGAAGGTTTCACGCTTGTCGGCATTGCAGATGACTTCAAACCATTGTCAAAATGAGGTCTTCGTTTGAGGATTACGTTAGTATGAAGTTAGTTAGATGAGGTTTAACGTTCCAGTTTCCAACCAATTGGTTCAAGTCGAGACAACCACGGCCTTTTTCCAGTTGTGGCTCACTGGCTTGTTTTCCCTACTCCGTTAGCATGAAAGGATCAAACTCTCATTAAGAGGGTTAAGTCAAACAAACTTAAGAGAGAAACTAAAGGACCTGCCAATCAATGTATCTTCCTATAAACAGGATTAAAGTACTCTCATTACTTATTGTCTGATAGATGGAATTGGATGAGGTACTTTATCTCCTTCCGTAACAGCTTTCTGTATAGAGTAATGGTCAATGCTAGGAGGAAAAGGAATTTTAAGGAGCTTGTGACACAATCATTGATCTGAGGTTTGGGGACCTACATCGCTACTGCATTCTGGGAAATATCTCAGTGGTAAAGGTTTGAAATAAAGTACAATCCTCTCCCATCCCTTGCCCCAATCATATGAATGTTATGCACGTTGAATCTTCTCCCTTGCATTTTAAATGTCAAGAAAAGAAGCCTTTAAAGCTGGTAAAAGAACTGTTCGACTAAAATAGAACGCTGAAGACAAAAATGAAACCAGCTGATTTGTGGTATTGTAAAAGTTGATTTGAGATTGACATAATCGTATACTCCCTTAGGTCACTGTCTTCCATTTACATTGTAAGTTATTCTCTTTCGTGTTTTTTATTTCAAAATATGTATTGCAAATAATGAGTTGAAATGTGAGTTTACTCGCCATATGCGAACATGCTATTAGTGTAACTGATCGAAAACATAGGCGCCCAGACTTTTCCCAATTATAGCTGCAGTAGACATTTACAAGCAGCTTCACCTATTCTAGAAAGATTAAACTCACTCATTTTACCAATCTCTAGCTTTCTACTTGGTTGCTAACCACCTACTACAATTTCTGTACTTTTTCGATGAAATAATGATACATATTTAAGAATGGAGGGCCTCACACATGCATTTCTAGTAGTACCATTTCCTTTAGTTAGCTGTAGAAAGTTTACTTTTTCTGTAATAATTAGTTTCCTATTTTGATCAAAATATTACCATTTATATATAAAAGGTTGCAATTATGATTATATAATTGCTGGTAAAAAGGATGTCCCAATAAATATTGTAATGTAGCGGGTGTTAGATAAATATGTATAAATATAGAGCACACTAGAAAACTACGCAGACCGTAACCACTGGAGGGGTTTGAAGTTTCTTTCATTTGTCATGAATAGCTGCTTAATGTGGTATTGCATGTCATCATGGGCAGTGGTAACGATGCAAAGCAACGAGGATAAGGTTAAAGTTAGTTTCATGTAGTGTATCCCCAAATGTAAGTTTACAAATGACAGTGCAAAGACTTTTCGACAACCGTAGTGCCATAGGCGTAGAAAGCTGTTCGAGAGTGAGGGGACTGAAAATTTTTACGGACCGCCATCCTGGGGAAGAGGTCTAATGGGGGTGCCCCTTCCTTTTGGGAAATTTTGGTTTATGTGGGGGGCCTTAGATGCAATTTGATGCAACGTTTTGGGCAAATGTTAAGAAAATTACTGCAAATTTTTGACGTATATTACACAGGAAGCAAATAAGGGTTTTCGTGCTTGGATTGAGGGGGAAGGCGAAAGTATACTAAGTAAATCTCCCCCTCCATCTCCCCGGCTTCAAACGCCAATGCGTAGTACTTCTATAATTTGCCGTTTTGGGGACTTTAAAGCCACACGGGGCACACCAGCCGCTGAATGTACAGTAAATTTAATGGTTCGCCAAAATGGGCAGATTTTCAGCAAAGTAGGGACTGATTTATTATTGAGAAATCTATACTAATTTGGATGCTAATCCTAGTCTCGTTAAAGTCGATTCCACTACAAAACTAAATTACTACAAGCGTAATGTGCGAAGACACTTCAAGTCATATCCTTTCCTGTGTGGAACGTTATAAAGATGCCTAGCCATAATAAACCACTGGCAAAAGTAAGACGACCCCGCAGTAGGATACATGCTGGTACAGTAGTGTAAAGACACGTGCATAGCCGGTCACCGATGCCCGACAGCTCCCTGGGTATAGTGAGCTGCATATACATGTAATCATGCACAGTCTTTTACGTAGGACTAGTACAATAGATACATAACACACCACTACAGACTGCAGCGTCTTTTTCATCGAATCAATTTACAAGCGCAGGCTTACCACATTACAGTAAAGGAACATTTCTTTGTTGAAATGCATAACTCCATAAGTTTAAACGTTGAAATTTGTTTCTGTATAATTGCACATTGTTCCTTGCAATAACAAATACTAGCTAACAGATTGATTCCTATTATCACGACATTAGTTATGGAATTTTCTCCATCCAGTTTACGACGAACACCGTCATATTCTCAACACTAGAGGGACACCATTTTCCTGATAACCGTTATGACATGCCAAAAAATCTTGGTCGCCGTTTCCGCATTGATATCAAATTTCCTGAAAGTGATACACTACCCTGCACTCTGTTGTATTCAATACCAGGACAGGTTTTCTTTAAAGTTTTATTTTAGTTAAAATTAACATACGGGTGTACATGGGAACAGACTATTACATAACTTTTAAACCATTCCAACATTTCAACTTTATTGGGACAGTAATTGCAATACATGTTCGAAAAGTATCTTTTGATAAAATTATATCCTTAAATAGTAAAAATTACACAGTGTTACAAAACATGTGCTATAAGGTGTGTTTCTGTGAAAATTAAATGATAACTATCTCCCAGAAAGTAACTTTACCAAGTAGCTACCCAACAACTTACAAGGACACAACCCTTCGATCCGCAAGTGTTATTTTCCCACCTTCTCTCTATGCGTTGTGGTCAAAATCCTGACTGCTTGAGTTAATTTCTGAAAGGAATGTTTTTATTTGACCTCTCACCTTTGACCTATGATTTCGTCAATTACTCATTTTAAGTCTGACAATGCAACACCTTGTTCGGACATACCGTTTTGTAGGGATTTGCAACCTTACTGTTGGCAAAATCTATGTCAATTTGTATTTTGCTCAATATTTGCCCCTTGAAATCGACCGTTAGCAATAGGAAATCTATGTTCTCTGTGGCGTGGCTACATTTCCTTAATATTTTTCGGTTAATTGATTTTTTTCGTAAAATGCAGACAAGCAGATAATGGCGAACAACTAATATCTAGTCAAACTGACCTTTGACCTATGCGTAGGTAAACTGAACTTTGACAATTGATCTATGCACAAGTTTGCAAAGCCAATTACTTATCAACAAAAATTGAACTCTCACTATTTATTGCTACGCTCGGTTGGACTCGGAATCGGACTATGTCCGTCAACAGGTGGACGGGGGAAATGTGTTTTAAGAACAATAGGGCATCACAAAGATATTTTTACAACTACTGGTCTCTCTTACTATAATAAGACAGACTTAAAGATAGTTTGCAACAGCATGCACATAACGAGGGAGAAGTGTTCGAATTCATGGCACTTTTACAAGCGTACTAGGTGTGATAGGGGAAATATTTACGCAGTTTAGCTAGCAAAACAACTCCTTGCTTCAGTACTTTTCTGTTACTTATTGCAAGGTGGTTTTAGTTCTTTTCAATATTTGTTAAGTCGTGTATGTATCAAAACCACCTATATTATGTCTATTATATCTATTATGAATACACAACAATGCTTGGCTTGCTTTAAGTTGGTGTCAAGGGCAGTATACATCTTTTAAAGTTAAACGAAAATGAGTAATGTAAAATTGTGTAAGAAGCCAAAAATGCAATCACTCCAATCCTAGCATGTAAGGGTTTGTTGCGATGGATTTCTGGAAAAAGTGTCTTCTGGGGCAAAACTTTGGGAAAGTATGACATCTTTTAAGACAAAACTTGCAATAACTTAAAAAATCAGCCTACTACCGATCATGCTTGTTTACAATGCTTCCAGAGGTATTAAGAAATAGGGAAACAGTTATTGTAGCATAGTGAGGACATGACTAGCTCCTACAGGGACTTTGTGCTTCAGACTAGGGATTTTGGTGGTAATTTGTGGCAATATGAAAGTAAAAAAATATCCTGTCCCTTTTTTGGCAAATGTTTTCTCCATGAAACCCACTTAAGGCATTCCATTGAAAAAATCTGTTTTTGTTTTTTCTTTTGTTTTGTTGCTCAAACAAAGCATGTATCATAGAGCAAAGGAAAGATAAACCGGTTTGAATTTAGTGTCATGTTTGGATTCCGAATGGGATCCATGCTGGTCAAAAGCTATTTAGGAGAATCTCAGTGAGTTGCAGTAAGTTCTAGAACATGGTGAATATTTTTGCATATTGAAGAAAACGTCCAAGCTTTGTATACAGAATTGACTTTCAGAAGGGGCAAGCTTTAGTCTGTGTTTAATAATTAAGGATATTGCATTTGAAGAGGCGTTTGTATGTAACGTTTCGAGAAGATAAAGGAGCATCCGATCTTCCAATGGGGTTCCGGGAAATCACACAGACCCCTGGATCCTACTCTAGACCAATACAGTTGCCAACATCATGTTATCCCGCAGGGTGCACATAGCACCTTTTCTATTTTTTTTAATACTTATCTAACCTGTTTCTTTTTAAAATGGTAAAATCACCTAGATGAGAAACTGAAGTATACACGTGGACTCCCAGGCCGTTATGCTCTGATATACCTCATGCATGATCACCCTTTCCTTCCCCTGTTGTACGAACTAACATATCAGAATGTGTGGAAGTGTTAAGGTAAGCCTATAACAATAAATTGACATCTTAGGCAGTGCTCCTTCCTATTCCTCATAGCAAGAGAGGCTCAGCAATAGTAATGGACTCGAAATAGGCTGGGACCCGAGTTCTGCTGGAGTCGGACTTGGATCAAAATCCTGACCACATATTATAATGATTAACAAGAGCTAAGACTTTTCTGTATGCCGGTCTGTGACAAGTTATAATACCTCAACGTAAGCCCTACAAACAAACCTTTTTCAAAACTAAACCTACCTTTCTTACTCTGTTCAAAATTAAAGCGACTATTCCTAAAACCTGTAAAACACACTGAAATACACAACTTTTTTAAACGTCTTGACTTGAACCAGATTTTCACTACTCAGGATCCTGCTGCTTAATGCTTATCAAGAGAAACTTGCCCATACCCTGCTCATAACATTCAATTGATACTTATCTGTTCATGTATCTACCGACTTCTGTTAAAGACAGACCTTAAAACAAGCTGTACTTAATCAGGCATGTAGGGCTGATGATGCCAATTATTTACACTCCAAACATCTTACTGTTATATGCAGTTGTTAGATATTTTTAATGGGGCATTTTTTTTTTCAATGAGGCAATAAAGAACATAGGAGGAAACAGAACAATGCGTTTGATGTCTTCAACACGATATTTAAACGAATAGTTTGGAACATTCAGTTTCAAATTAGAACCCACCAAGAAGGAAATTTGTACATTACAGGGAAAATGCAGTCACCCCAATAAGAGTTAGTATGCCCCGTCACTCTAGTTCATGAATGACCTATTTTGATCATGTGACAATGTTTTTGTTAGTGATTGTGAAATTGAATGAGAATTTCTTCTTGCTTTACCTATTGTTTGTAATTCGTATGTTCACAACGTCTTCAGGGGTGCTTATAGTGCATTTAGAGGAGATTTGCAAGTATTTTCTGATTTTTCAAAGCAAATTTGGGGGTGACTGTTTATTGCCTTTAAGCATTAAGCGGGCTAGACGTCCTAAAATCGGATACTGAGTAAACACACATCCTTGATTTTATTGGCACACCGTTTATCCACCTAGGCAATCATCTTGCAAGTGTTAAGTTGTATTTCGTGACTTCTAGGTATTTCATCAGCCATTTCAAGTTACTTCATAGAATTTTGAAGGAAATAATACTTGGTACCAGAACAATGTCGGCAGGAAAAAGAGACTCAAACGGAAACGTTTTGCAATAATTATCACTGATCTAAATGATCGACCGACTGTTTTATGCATGTATTGAGTTCCCTTTTATATTCCTCTCCAGGAAGTGCTTCTTTTTATTACAATGCACATAGATTTAACAGACGGTTTGAGAGTGACCGTCTACTTAAATAACAAACATTACAGTTCAACTTTGATTACTGCAGCACGCTGTTGTCGTCATTCTAGGTATCAAAAAGTGCATCGGACTTAATTGATCAAGACAAAGTTGAAACAATTTCGTCACATAAAATAGAATATCTTTTGAGTTAACCTAAGTTTATTACTTAGGTTGGTGGGTGTACTTGTTTCAAAACTTCAAATCTTTCTAAAGAATTATTAGTATTATGAGGCGGGTCTCTTCAACTGGAATTTCTTTCCCTTCCCAGCTTTTATTCAATAACGTAATCTTTAAATAGTCCGAAAACAAACTCTGCAAGGAAACAGAACTAGGCTATCAAAATTTTTGGCCATTATTACAAAATATTTACTATACCCTGCGCTTTGTCACCTTGTGTAAACTGGATGTGAAAGTGAAGGCTACAATGATACCTGTTTTTATTTTTCTTAAAGTTCACCTTATAAACACTCCAATTTAATAAAACAAAAACACGTTTGCATGCCAAACCTTCACTAGGAGGTGTTTGGGATTTTTATCCACTTCGTGAAATTACTTTCGGGCAGTCTGAGTAACGCCACGGAATGTTTTTTATTCATTCATTGTTAAAATGTTCTCATCACCAGCTTTTCCCCTGAATTGTTGCCAAGTTTTAAAGTGAGCTATTGTATAGCGTACAAGTGGTGTACCGTAAGTGTTTGTACAGGCGACAGCCAACGGTGGTTTCCCCATCTGAATTATATTTAAATTCCACGAAGAGAGTTTAAATTTTAACCCATTTTGGTAGAGCTTATTTTGAAGGAAGTTATTGTCATTGACCTTTGTTGACATTACTTCCTTCAAATGAAAAATATATTGGCCGCGAAAAGTTCATTTACGTCAGCAAAGCAAGCTTCATTCCTCACAAGCAACGTAATTGTCAGTTCCATCTTGTGTAAACAATTTTAGTGACATTTTCTGTACTTTCCGGCTTGAGCACCTGGACATAACATTATTTCTCTGTTTGTTGCCAGCATGTCATCGAACAGACAGGAAATTCGTAGGGAATAACATTACACAACGTGTCTAAAGAGAGAAATTGAGACATTGTTTTTAAATAACTGTGACTGCGTTGAACCAAAGTTGGCAGCCAGTCAAAGCACATATTATTGTTCGAATGTTTCTAGACCCGTTTCCGAATCCTACTAAAAAGAATATGACCGGTATTGCACAAAGCCGTCTTTATTCCTATAAAGAAACCAGTTGAGTAATCATCCAACCTGCTACATGCCCTCCTCTCTTGAAACAAAATTAGTTTCATGTACGTTCTGCTCGATACGAGAAGGAAAAGATGCCTAGTATTCATTTGAGAATAATGTGAAATACAGGTAAAATGATAGGCAAAATTGTTCTTGTTTCAATAAAAGGTTGGGGACAGTGATTGTTTTGTATTCATAAGCGGGATTACGGGGGGGGGGGGGGGGCAATGGGCCTTTTCTCCCAGAACCTAAAAAATAATAAAAAATGAGCGGTAGGAACCGAGACCAGAGAAACTATAGGAGAATTTTCAGTAGCCTATTATGATAAGATTTTGCAAATTGATGTTAAATAAAAAAAACTTCAATATCAGAATGATGAAAATGCTAGGAAGAGTTTTCTCACTTGCAATATGGGCGCACCCCAGAGAAAACTGACTAATACAATTGAAAATTTCGTCTGGCACCGTACAATTTCCTTTATCCTACGGGTCACACTATTGTGACTTGAATCTCCGAAATAAGGGTCACTGAAAGTACTAACGTATATCACGAAATGCCTCATGAGCCTTGCAAACAAAGGCTTAAACCTTACCCATGTGTAGGGAGGTGCAACTCTCGAAAAAAATCCAGTGTACCTCGTCTGGGCCTTACATATATATCGATCCCTCATTAGTACTGCTGTACTGTTGTGCGAAGAAAAGCTTTGGTAAAATAGTCTCGTTATTACTGTAGGACAGCTGGAGTAAATAACTATTTCCAAACCCCGTTACACCTCTCGCTGTTCACTTTCCTCACCAACTACCACCATTCTCAGCAAATTTGCTATCATCATAAGCACACTATTTCATTTGCATTTCAAATTATACTTGGGGAAGCGTGATTTTCTCGAGAAAGGGTCCAGAATGGCGGCAAAATCCGTCGAATTTAGGCAAAACATTGTTGGGAGGACCCTCAGCCCCCAGCCTCTGGTTACGCGGCCTCGGCGCTTGCGGTTAAAGCTTCGCCGGCCACACCTTCCCGGCCAAGATGCAGCCTCCAACACAAAATACTTACCAGGTACTTTAACTATCGATACCCTTGGCTATGCCCATGTAAAAAAAAATAAAAAACTTCGGGCGTAAAACATTCCATTGGTTTTTAAAGTATCACATAGTCTATAACTTTCAAAATTGACAATACCCTAATAAAAGAGTTGAGTTGAACTTGTCCCAAACCAGAGGCAAACATGAAAAATAGAACCATATAGCAGGATATAGGTCCTAAGTCCTGCTCTATGGAAAGAAAAGGCACATGGGGAAAGTAGGAAAGCTTTTATGCAATTAAAAACACTGCATTTAAAACTAAAGAAAACAATAGCCTACAGTAAAATGTCTCAAACGCTATCTCCACGCTATTCCACTAATATCTCTATGGCCGCACCCAGCGGAGGGGGAAGTTCCCACCAATAAATTTAAAGCAAAGTTTTTATCACCATCGAGCTGTGTAAATTTACCTTTATTTTACAAATCGTTTAGATGCAAGTTGTGTGGGGTGAGGCAAGAGCCCTTTTCCTGAGGATAGTTTTCTTAGCTTTTTCATTACTCATATTGCTAAAATTGTGAAAAGGCGCTTTTTCAGGGCCCTTTGCAAGCACTCACTCTGAATTCTGGATCCCCATTCTCAAAATTATTGTTTCAAAGTCCTGGGAAACCCTCAAAATAATCCATTCTTCCCTCCTTCCTCAAGTCTTCTGGATTATCGATCCCGGCCGAAAGTTAGTCATACGGAGTAAGAATATATTTAAGAAAAAGGTCAAATTGTGATTTTTGTGGTCTGTTGAGTGTCTATCTTATGTTTTATGAAGTTGGAGCTAACATGCATCATTTTAATGCCTAAATTCCGTAAATACCTCAGAACGTCCGGGATCAAAGTCCCAAAGACCCCCACCGGGGACTTGTTTTTGGACACAACCCCGTAAGGGGAGCGCTTCGGGCTCCCGCAGCTCCACCGTGGCCGTTTGACAGTCACCCGGGTTTGCCTACCCACTTTCAACATCAAATCCCTCCCCTGTTTGTATTCCGTTATTTCGATCATTCTTTGTCGGTTTGTTTTGTTTGTTTTAATACTGAAAGCAAAATGTCTCTGTGTTGGATCCTCGATGCTGGTCTAAGGGCAGTGTTTTTATGATATGCAAAAGAGTATTTCATTTTCAAATGTTGACATGCGCGTCTCCTGAAGTATTTCTTCGAATAGACTCGATTTGCAGCAATCGTTGTCCCATGTAGGCTACTGGTGACCCCATCGGAGTGGTCTGGCATCCTTTCGTGCAAAGGGGGGGGGGGGTTGGGGAGCTACTTTTTATTTCAACTATAGACACAAAATGTTGGGAACTAAAAATATTATACTTAAGCTTTATTAATATAACAATAGTCAATCATACCTAGACACCAGCATTGGATGTCACCTTGTTCTATCAAGTTCGAAGATTTGGGTCCAAAAACGTCTACGCCGAGTTGTAGTGAAGATCTGCGTGTTGGTCCCGGTTATCGTTGGCTGCATTGTAAGACGAACAACACTTGCAGGTATTTTTAACTTGGGATATACTTGCAGGAATGCAGAGCAATGTAATTTCTTTCATACTTTGTTTTGGACTGTGATTTACATGCATCCTAAATTGTGTACCATGCAAATTTTCAGTGGTGATCATGGGGGAGGTGTGGTGGCATAGAAGCATCAGGGGCGTAGGAAGATGTTTGACATGGGGGGGGGGGGAGACCAGATGCGATTTCTCGACCTTGGTCCTCCTTCCCACACCAGAACATCATATTTGCTCAATACAATTTTTCCGATTGTAATTTAAGCAAAATAAAATATTCAAAGAAAAAAGAAACAACTACAACATTAACACCATGCAGCCGTGGTGAAGCTAAGATTTTTTTGTTTGGGGGGTCCTGAGGACTGGAGTTATTTGGGGGGAGGGAGGTGGACTCCCGTTTACTATCTAAGCGGAGCGCTACCATAGGTTTGCGCGGAGCGTACCAAGAAAATTTGAGATTGAATACATCCCAGATCGCCGGAAATTGCATTTGCCAGTCTTGATAGCAGCCATCAAGATTTGCAATTTTTGTGAAAAAATGTGAAGCTTGATTTGATTTTTTCCTAAAACACATTTCTGTGAGGACGGATTAGCTGAGCTGGCCGGACTTGGGAAAGGAAGATTGCAAGTTTGAATCCCATTTATTATCTAAGCGGAGCGCCACCATAGGTTTGCACATAGCAAACCGAGAAAATTTGAAATTTTAATACATCCCAGATCGCCGGAAAGGGCACTTGCCAGGCTTGATAGCAGCCATCAAAATGTACAATTGTTGTGAAAAATTTTTAAAGGTTGATTTAAATTTGTTCTAAAACACATTAAGTTTGTCACAATCTCTCCGACTAGTATTCAAAAGTTTTCATAGTGGAGTTAGCCCCATGGATTTTGGTAGATTGATTGGAATGGAGATTTTCCACAGCCAGAGTCTACTGTTGTTAAATTGGTGGCGCCAAGATTTGCCCGACGGGGGCCACCGACCCGAAGCCCCGAACGCCCCAGTGCCATCGGGTATAAGTGGGATTTGAAAAAAAAAAACTGTGTACTAGACCATTTTATTCGGGGCATATATTGCATAAAATTTGTATATACTAGAGAAGCATAGTTCCGCGTTGATTAAATGTTTTCCCCGCAATCTAAGCTGTAGAAATTGCAAAGCGCGCCAAGCGCGAAAATTTTTGGTAGGTTTTCATAAAAAAACATATGTAAACATTAAGAACAAAAAACGAAAGAAAATTACATTAAGAACAAAAAACGAAAGAAAATTACATTAAGAACAAAAAACGAAAGAAAATTTTGTAGGGGTTCTAGACCGTACATGAGATAATATGCGTTGTATGGAAACTACCTTACCTATTCGATGTGTGAGTCCCTCACCAACTGACCGTACCGCTTGACACACACAAGAGAACAGTTACTAGGCTTTGCGATATGGGATGAATTTTGCGACCTCTACATAAACTGTGTACTTTTCCTACATGTTACTTGGTAAGGTGGACAGGACTTGCGTTATCTAGCGATATAGAATGGAACTATTGAAGAAAGTAGGGTAGCTCTTCTGTGCGCGTAGCACGCCGAAAATTTAGCGTTCTTATTAGAGTAATTGTCCTCTTGCGAGCAAAAACGGGTAAAACGAAACTGTAAACTGTCGCAATGTTCGGGAGGCCAAAATGACATTTGGCCCCCACAAATCATATTGGGGGGGGGGGCATGGCCCCCTTGGCCCCACCGGTTCCTACGCCACTGACCATGGAAGTGTTTAAAAATGATGACGCTCATCTTAGATCATTTTTAATATCTTCGGGGGTATCAAGGACCTTATACATATTAATTCCGGACCTTCACCTAGGAGGTCTACCTGTCTTTGTTTACAATGAAAGCAGAGTCTTCAAAACTATACTGCAATTTTCTGCAAGCTACTTGCAAGCTAAAATTTTGATGTCTTTCTTGCATGGTCTGAATTCACAAAGTTAACGATTTCAGTGCCAACAAATTCAGCCAAGTTTGCCTTTGTAAATTTTACAATGCGTTCGTGCTCAGACTGTACAATTTCCCACTGGTACATAGGTGTGTGATGCAACACGAAGTAGGTCAGCTTTATTAATCGGGGTGCCTTAGAAACACATCGCACTTCCGGACTATGCAACTCTTCATGTTACATTTTCCGGGAGGTTATACCGCACTTATGATTGTGTAGTTTGTGTAGCAGTCCCCTTTTCCCACCAGCTTCCTCCATTTAGCCGTACGACCCAGTAATAGACTGAACGAAACAAAATTCTTCCACTGTTCAAACTTACTTAAGCTCATCAAGTATGTATTGCGTACCAAATCTGTAAGCCAGTGGCAACAAATGGCAATGTAGGTGTTTGTCCCCTACCCGAATGTCGCTGTAGCTTATCAGATTAATTGGCTTGGTCTGTACAAGTAGGGGCGTTCGAACAAAGAAACTATCCCCAGACTTAGGGAACCATACTTTAAAGCTAAAAATGAGGTACAATGATATTGGTTCCCCATGAAACTTAAACCAACACCTTCAATATCACAATCACCTTCTCCATCGCCATCGTCATCGCCATTGGCATGATCATGGTCATGACCATCGCCATGGTAATATTCATGGTCATCGGCATTCTCATCGTCACTGTCATCATAATCGCCATTATCATTGTCATCATGATCTAATGTTGTCCCAGCCAACAATGATATATGGGTCCTATGTGGGGCCAATGTGGTGCGCTGTATGGGTCCAACATGGGATTCCCATTTGGGCCCCAGCTGTATGTGTCCGTGGGGAAAACGTGGGGCCTATATGGGATTCAATATGGGGTGGAGATGGGGCCTATGTGGGGCCAATATATGACAAAACAATGTTTATGCGGGTCATATATGGGGCCTATGTGGGTTTCATATGGGTTCCATATGGGGCATGTATGGTGTTTTTGTGGTATTCAGATGGGGCATATATGGGATTTCAATGGGGGTTATATGGGACTCGCAAGTTGCTTGTGGTGAGCATATGGGACGTGTCATGTCTGCATGTGAACTGTATATACGTCTTCAATCAGTAATTAAACAACCATAGTCTATTTGGTTCACAATTCTCCCATACTCAGGCTGCCAGAGTGGCCGTTTAGGCCTATTCATCTCCTGCCTTGAAAAATGTAATTAGCAAAAGTATGCTGCAATAGTGCCAGCAGGGTATGCTCCCGTGCACTTCATATGAAAAGTTTATTACATCCCATTTCGTTTCTCATTCCATGTGGCAGTCCGATTACAAGGTGAATCATCACATTGTTCTTAAAATTCCGAAGTTAAAGCCGGAAACTTGAAACTCGATATGTTATATTCCAGATGATATTACGTGGTTTTAAAGATATTAAGGAAGTAGAGTCCAACTACGTATCCGTCCATGCATTCAAACTGTTTTCAAAATTATGGCAGCCATTCTAGCTTCCGAATTTAAGGTATCCCTTCAGGAAATTCTCCCTCCTCCTGTAGCATACGTGCCGCCATATCTTTCATTGTAATTTAAAATCTTTAAAATATATGCTTCTTCAAGTCGGTCCGATCCAGGGACATGTAACTTCAGAAAGGCTACTTATATCCAACTGTTGAGCACAGCTATTCTTTGCAAAATGAATTTCAACTTGAGCTTTGCCATAAAATCGCTTTAGTCCGGGTTACAGTTTAAGTACCCTCATTGATCACTGCACTGTGGCTTGTGCACGAAATACTAAATAAACCATGTGCTTTCAGCACACAGTATACACTGCAGGTGCTTCACTAAACCTGATACTAGCCTACAGGGCATGCATTTGAAAAGCTCTTTGTTGAACAAAGGGCTCCACTAGCCAATCACAATGGACTTCCTGATTATAAATTATAAGAGAGTCCCATTGTATAAAAAACAATCCTGTATAACCAGCTTGGTTTATATGCATCAATTATTCGCTTGGCAAGTCCAGTACATGATAAGTGTATAAGCCTTCCTTATAATACTTTATATACTATGGAATGCACTTTACTACTAGGGCGAGTAGAAACTTTTATAGGCCTATTCTTAGAACAAAGTTCGAAGAAAAATGAATTCATAGCTAAGAGGACTTAGTTGCAAGGAATACTGATGTTGCCAAAAAATAATAAACAATAGGCTAACAATAGGCCCCTAAATTACTAGATGTTCGGAATTCGGTCTACGTAATTAAGACATGAGTATGTGGTATATATTAACATGACATGTATCTTTACTGTTCATGTTTGATTTTTGAATTAAACAACGGACTTGTTACCAAAGTAAGAATCTGCGCATAGGTTTATTCAACAGCTGGGACCCACATGGGGCCTATACGGGCAATCCCACACACACTAAACCCACTCTTGTGTGCAAAAATGTATCATATTGCCTTCAATCTAAATTGAGTGAGGTAAATGTCTGAAAATGTGAAAAATTAATCGCATTCGGCCAATTAAAAAAATTGTTCTCCAATATGGGTAACAAATGGGGCCTATATGGAAATCCCATGCCCAAATTTGCCTATGAATCCCACGGTTAAGCCGCGGTCACACTACAACGAATTCGGATCGGATTCCGATCCGATTTTTGTGAGTTTTTATTAAAACTTTCTCCATTTCGGGTCAGAAAGAGCCCAAAATTTGCCAAACAGTGTAAATATATGGTTTGCATCAGAGGTCTATGAAAATGGAATGTTAACTGATTATTTGTCGTGACGTCACATCGACAGACAGCTTTTATCGGACACGCGTGGTCCGATAAAAGCTGTCTGTCGATGTGAAGTTACAAAATAGTTGGTATAAATTTAATTTTCGTAGTCCTGCGATAAAATCATATGATTACACAGGCTGACAAATTTTGGGTTCTTTCCGACCCGAAATGGAGAAGATTTTTATAAAAACTCACAAAGATTGGATCGGAATCCGATCCGAATTCGTTGTAGTGTGACAGCGGCTTTATACCATGTGGGCCCCATATTGTGTGTTGGCTGGGGTGTTGGTTTGTTTAACTCAGGTTAAGTCAAACAACTGCACAACATTGTCAAACCTCTGCCACCATTCATCTTTGCCTCCCGTAAGCCTCCAGCCTCATGAAATCGGGGGTCATAAGCCCAAATAAAACTACAATGAAACATAAATTGTACAATTGGGGTTCTTGTGGTACTTTCAACTCATGCAATCCGTTGTATTTGTAGATAGTAACATGCTATAATCTAATGTCTACAACTTTGGTCTACCCATGTATGCCTCCCGGATGCCTAAGGATGGCTCGAGCCGAAAGAGTTGCTTTTCCCTTTCTTGACGCCTTCGATGCCGTAGTCATTCCCAATATTTTTGTCAAAGACTTTTTTGACAGATTTGCCCCCTCACAAATATAACGTATTTCGCTGTAATCAGGCCCACGATTAGTGCGCATGACGAAAAATTGCAATGCTGGACGTCACCACATGTCAAGCGATTACAATTGAAAATTTACTTGATTAAAGGGCAAATCTCGTCGTGCCAGACAGTTCCAATTCTCCCAACTATGCAACTTGTAGCTCCTCCCATTTTACCTATTTTATTGCTTAAGGCCATGTCCTGGTGGGCATACATGGCTATAATGTGTAATCCAAGCTTTCTCTCTACATTGTGTGGAATGTGAGCTCTCTGCATCTTTTGAATTTTCAAACTTTGATGTCAATCAAATAGCAGTTACCAACTGAGAATTTTGAAACCCCTACACTAGAAATATACTTTGGGGTGATTAATGTCTGTCTTTAATTTTACTGTACTTAAACTCAGGACCTAGATAGAGAGGAGCTTTAAAATGTAGAAGCCAATATTCTTAAATTACAATGAAAAACGATACGCTACAAATGCACAAAGAATTTGCTAAGAAGACCCAAGTAGGCCTACGCATAAGGTTTATCAACAACCCAGTACTGTGTAAACGACAACACAAATACTCATACTACTGTGACAATGCTTCTTAAAACATGTATAATACACTAACGGTAACGATACTCTTTTTCTTCTCCCAGCTCATCTGCAAAACGCCACCTAGTCGTAACTGTTTTCCGAAAGTTTAAAGCATATATGCCATCCAATAGTTTGCATAGAACTAACGTACATCTCGCTCCAGTTCCAGACGTAGCAAATTTACTGACAGAATGGGAGTATCAGGCCAAGCCTCGTGCTCCCATGAATCCAACAGGGTGGTCTGAAAAAGTTGCTGTTTTTTAACGTTAAGGGCCTCTGCATGTTTGTTTTTACGGTGAAGATCAGTAGGGATTATTGGCCCTCTGTATAAAACACGTCAAACTGGCGGGGCAAAAAGAGAAATGATTATTCTCTCGTCTGTCTGTTCCAATGTATGTGTTTTGTCTCCTCAATTAAGGAAGAGATTCCTTATATTCAAGTTAAAATAAATGATTACCTTTAAAATTTAGCCAGTCACTTTTTGTAACTATTTTCATTATTCATTATCGTGGCTACTAACTATATCGAGCTACAGTTTTAAGGAAGTTACTATAACTACAACAAATTTAACTTACTTTCAACGTTCAGCAGGAACAGTTCCTTTGTGGAAAGTATGTTATTGTTTCAATTAAGTTTCACCTATAATGGTTGTCAGAATACTTCCTTAAATGGGTGAAGTATAAACCGTCCCCTATCATTAGCATTTGTAGCAACAGTGCCCCTTTCCCCCATTTGGTGAAATTCTCTTGATTGAATATATAATTTTCCATGTGTGTTAACATAAGTTCCATAATAGTATACCAAGAGTCCTGCAACCTCATTGCTGTTAATGCACTATTCCTTTGATGTATTTGGTTTTTTAGGTATCTTACTTCTACTTACTTGCAGTCTGGAAAAACTGAAATTCAGCTAACCTTGTTAAAACAGAGGGCAGTGTTTGCAAAATAATCGTCTCAACGAGAAAAACAACTCCCAGAGGTTATTATATTAATGCAAAATGGGAAATAAGAGTGAGCGATTGAAAAATATCCGGACAAGTCAATGAAAATTCCGATAGTTATAGCAGTAAATTGACATCACTCTTTTCCATCCGTCTGCAATACTACTTTGGATACATAACTACTTCCTTATGTCGAATTAGTAGTTGAAAGATGCTTTAACAAGTGCAGTACCCGGAGAAAACATGTAGGAAGCCTTTCTAACAATGGAATAAAAAGAAAATCAAAGGTAGATAAAACTCAGTCAAACCATTACTTGAGTAGAGGTCCTCAGCTCCACAGTTCTCCTACCCCCATACAAATGATGAAGATTATATTTTGGCCACTGTCGTTACGTATAAGACAAGAATCCCATATGATACTTAATACGCTAAATTTAATCGGTAAAGATTCCGACAGTCCGTGGTAGTCAGGTGCTTACTTTTAATTCCCCAACGTCAGCTAGCACTAAAGCCACTCTATGGACTTGTCCCAAAGTTTCACGTGCCATAAAGCCTTTAAAACTATACGGTCATCCCTTGCTCTTCCAGGCCAATCACAGACATAGCTAAGATAGTACTGTAGCTAATGGCCAAAAATTGGGTGAATTGGGCACTTTTTGACAAAATCATGAGTTTCCTCATGCCATTATGGGTACTTTCCTGTATTCTGATTTATATTATGCTTGGTATCCATCGCTACTATATATATATATATATATATATATATATATATATATATATATATATATATATATATATAACGCTAATTCGACCTGTTAGGCGAAATCGGTATACCGCCAATACAACCGGCGAAGAAAAAAACAATAAAATACATAAGATTATATTTCCCCTTTTGGTTCTGAGATATATATGCACGTTATTTCAATGGCCCGTAAGTCCTTAGTGTTAACGGATACATGTATATAAGTTGGTGTGCAGCTAAGTAATTGCATAAACTTTGTGTGGTAAACCGGACTTGCGTATAGAGTTGCCCATTCCTATATGAAACAGTGTGTAAAACGTTAAGGCGAAACGATTTTTTCTCCTAAATCCCAAATTAGCTAAATATATATATATATATATATATATATATATATATATATATATATATATATATATATAACACTGAATCATAACGTTGGGGGAAATCACGATACCGCGGTTTCGTTAAGGCGAAAATGAAACAAAAAAATACGTAAGCATATATTTCCCATATATATGTATATATAAGGTCCTTTACTGCGTAGCTCTCGTGAAATGTGTAGGTCAAAAAAGGTAATGGAGAGTGTTTAAAATTTAGAAAACGCTTAGGGTAGATACCCTTCATCGGGCGGCGAAATATCAACTAATCAGAAAACCGCGATTCAAACAAACAAAACAAAAAAACGCATGCCTACACAATTTTACCGACGCTCGTACGTTGGTACCAGTCGTAAAAGTGTATGTGTACACCATGTGCGTCAATCTTTACTCGAATGTGGGGAGGGGGGCATGGCCACTTCTGTCAAAAATTTACTGTGTAAAAATCTTAAGTCAATGGGTGTATTTCTAAAATGTGGGGGGACGCGTCCCTTGTCCCCTCAGGATTGACGCCCATTGTGTACCCACTTAAACAACGCAGTAAGGCAACACAGCTACGTTAAATACAGCAAAACTACGCAACTGCTCAAAATACAGAAAACTGGGCAACTGCATGTAAAAACTAAACGCTTATTATCATGACGTTGTGACGTCATGTTGATCGCTTGTTGCAGTAAAATTATGCTCTGACTTTTCTCCCAATTTCTGCCGGAACTTTATGCTTGGTTTGGAAAATCATCGGTTTCAGAGTCATTGTGTTGCGTTTGTTATCCCTTGGACTTATTTATTAGTCTTCATGTGGATCATTTTACTGAAATTTCGCAACTCTTCATATTGGAAATTGAACCTCTCCAAGCATCCTTTGCCTATACACAATATACAGTGTAGACACAGTTAGCCTAACTCTTTGGCTTTAGACTTACAATGATTGACATACTCCTGTGGTGGAAGGATGTTTGAAGGATGAAGTTCAAGAAGCTTATCTTCACTAAGCTGCAATTCACAGCCTGGTTTTCAGTGTGGTGAACTTCTGATTTTCTTTTCTGTGGAGCCTAGAAACACTGTAAGAGCACAATGGCGCAAAAGCCGAACACAAGAGCCCAGTCTCAGACCAGTCAACTGACAATTGCAAATTCTGATTTCTATGAACTTAAGCATTCAGTAGATTTCCTAAGTGCTAAAGTAGATGAATGGAGCAAATCACAAAGTGAAATAACGCAAATACTCCGTACGGTTACTGTTTTGCAAAACGAACTAAAGAGGAAAGATGAACATATTGCCCATCTAGAAGAAAGAATCGAAGAACTGGAACAGTACACAAGAAAGGAAAACATAATTATTTCGGGCTTAAAAACAAACCACAGATCATGGGATCGTGCAGTCTCCAGTAATGGAAGCACCAGAAATGAGGATGCCCTAGAGGAAGAATTACAAACTTTAGAGAATCAAGTCATCACATTCTTGAATGACAAACTTGAGCTGCGCATAGCCCCAAATGACATCTCTGCATGTCATACATTGGGTCCCAAGGCTACCGACACAAGGAGCAATGAAAACATCATAATGAGATTTACAAATAGGAAAACAAAAGTCGAAGTTCTTAAAAGAGCAAAGAAACTCAAAGGGACCAATGTGTACATCAATGAACATTTGACAAAGAAAAATGGAGAACTGGCCAAATACGCACGATCTCTTCAAGAACAAAGGAAGATTACGTCTACCTGGACTAGAGATTGCAAAATCTTCATTCGAATACTAGGTGCGCCTGGGATTGCGAAAGTTCATGTTATCAAATGTAAGGCTGACTTCGAGAAGCTACGTTTGGAACTCTAATGTATGACATCGTCTCTGTATTCTTTTGTTGTTTCCTTATACAATCATGGACAGTTTGCCTTTTAGTGGATTAACAGATGAAGAACTCGCATCTTTATTTGCAAGCACCTACCAGTTTAAAGTAAGTGATATCAATGTGAAATTTAAAACATTTAATTATTCAACCCAAAAAATAACAGATTTTGATGGACTACATTGACACTGACTCAAATTTTTTTAATAAGGTACACGAAAATTGTAATTATTTCACAACTTCGCAATTCAATACCAGCATGCATAATATAAAAGGTTTGTCTATCATTCATGTAAACTGTAGAAGTTTAAATTCCAATTTTGATAAATTAAAACAGATGTTAAATGATCTACAGCATAATTTTGATATCATAGCTGTCACTGAAACTTGGTTAAATAAGTACAATTCGGACCTATACACTTTAAATGGGTTTCAAATGCATAATCAGGTTCGGGATACCACAAGAGGTGGCGGAGTCGCAATTTATGTTAGGGAAAACATAAAGTACACGGTAAACAATGACCTATCAATTGCTGTCGAAAATTGTTTCGAATGTATCACAGTAGACCTCTACGTGCCTAGGAAAATCACTGTAAGTTGTGTTTATAGGAAGCCGGGTTCTAATATTGAGACCTTCAGTGATAAGATCGAGGAAATGTTCAGGTGTAAGACAACACCTCTATATATCTGTGGTGATTTTAACGTAAATCTTTTAAATTATGAAAATCATAAAAGCACTGAGTACTTTGTTAATCAAATGTTCAGTCTTGCTTTATTTCCTCTGATTGTTAAACCAACGCGTATTACAGGTCATTGTTATAGCATAATTAATAACATATTTACAAATGTAATTGGCGGAGACAAACACAGTGGTTTGATTATTAAGGATATCAGTGATCACCTACCAGTATTTTGTATAAATAGGTCTGAGGCACTGAAAAATTCCAAAGCAAATGAAGTTTTTTTAGAAAGGATGACGATGAATCCTTGAACGATTTTAAAAGTAGACTAAGCCAAGAAAATTGGGACCCGGTCTATGGTTCTGAAGATGTAAATAATGCATACAATAACTTCATTGAAATCTTTTGTAAATATTACAATGAATGTTGTGTTTTCAGAAAACGCCAGATCAGTAGAAAAAGTGCAGATAAACCATGGTTTACTAAAGGTCTAAGAAATGCTTGCAGGAAGAAGAATAATTTATATCGAAAGTTTCTCGAGAATAGATCTTTTGATAGGGAGCAAAGGTATAAAAGATACAAAAATAAATTAGCAACAATTCTTAGAAACTGTGAAAGAAATTATCATTTAAACTTGCTAGAAAAACATAAAAATAATGTCAAGGAGACATGGAAAGTATTAAACAGGGTCATAAATAAAACAAAAAGAAATGATAGTAATTTCCCAGAAACCTTCCAGGATGGCAATAAGACGTTATGTGATAAATCTGAAATTGCTGAAGGATTTAATAAATTCTTTGTTGGCATCGGTCCTTCTTTAGCTTCCGATATACCAAGTTGTAATGGTAAGATTCACGACTATCTAGGTGAGAGTAATAAATATTCCATGTATTTATTAGAAACTTCAGAACGTGAAATATTAGATATTGTGCAAAGTGTAGATAGTAAGACATCTGCTGACCATAATGGTGTAAGTATGGCTATCGTTAAAAGGATTATTCACCCGATTGTTAAACCTTTAGCACATATTTTTAATACTTCTTTTACACAAGGCTGCTTCCCAGATAGTATGAAAATTGCTAGAGTTGTACCTATTTATAAGTCTGGTGACAAATGTATGTTTACAAACTATAGGCCAGTACCTATCTTATCTCAATTCTCCAAGATTCTGGAAAAGCTTTTTGATAAAAGATTGACAGATTTTATCAACAAATATAATCTTCTTTGTAGCAGTCAGTATGGTTTTCGAAGTGGCTGTTCAACTTCTTATGCATTAGTAAATTTGATAGAAGACATAACAACTGCCCTTGATAAGAGAATGTCTACATTGGGTGTTTTCATAGACCTGAAGAAAGCCTTCGATACAATTGATCATGGACTGCGTATTAAAAAACTTCATCATTATGGTTTTCGAGGAATTGTACTCGAGTGGTTAAAAAGTTATTTAAAACATAGAAAGCAATACATAGATTTTGAAAATACAAATTCAATGTTAAGTGAAATTACATGTGGTGTACCACAGGGTTCAATACTTGGACCAAATTATTTATCTTGTATGTAAACGATATATGTAATGTTTCAGATATACTTCAATTTGTAATATTTGCAGATGATACCAATATTTATTATTCACACCATGATTTTAGCACTCTTTACAAGAGTGTCACTTGTGAGTTGTCTAAGCTTTACACCTGGTTTTTAATAAACAAACTGTCATTAAACTTAGACAAAACAAATTTTATGTTATTTACTAACAAGAAAGTCTTCACTTCCAATTTAGAAGTTAAGATAAATGATATACATATCAAAGAGATTACCTGCACAAAATTCCTTGGTGTTTTAATTGATAAGAAACTCACCTGGAAGGAGCATATTTCTAATTTATGTAACAAACTCTCAAAAAGTATTGCTATTATTCACAAAGCTAGCAATCTTTTAAGCTCAAGTGCGTTATATACCTTATATCATTCGTTATTCTTACCATACTTGAATTATTGTCTGGAAGTATGGGGTAATACTTATAAAAGTAATCTTACGCCAATATTTTTAAAACAAAAAAGAATTATACGAATTGTGTGCCATGCAAAGCCACTTACCCATACACACATTTTGTTTCAAAAGCTAAAGGCCTTGACATTATTTGAGTTAATTAAGTATAAAACGGGTATCTTCATGTATAAGGCATATCATACTTTATTGCCCAGTAACATTCAAAATTATTTCTCTATCTCGACAAACAACTATAACACCAAGCAAAGTGGGAATCTTAGACAAAATCGTGTTAAAACAACAAAAAAACAGCTCTGTATATCATATTGTGGGGTAAATGTTTGGAATTCCATTGCACTAAGTATCAGAGAAAGTAGAAGTATAAGCTCATTTAAATGCAATTTTAAGAAGTCTGTAACTGCTGAATAGACAATGCAACCATCACATTTTTCATATATCATACTTCATATCTCATTTCACATCTATTATTTTTCTAGCATAATGTCGTCACTTATTTTGTAGTTATTCTGTAGTCATAGTATAGTAGATTATCTTAAGGGGGAAAATGCTCACAAGTCTTGACTTCTCTTTCCTCCTTTTCTAGTTATTTAGATACGCTTGTTAAATGTATATATTAATTGCACTTATTGTAAATATTGTACAAATTTGCTAGAAATAAACATTGAACTGAACTGAACTAACAAAAAGCTAATAATTAATAATTCACTTATTATCCTAGCTTTTGATTCCCTATTATACTTCACTGGCCCTGGCGACTTTCGACAAAATTAGATTTGCCAGCCACATTCCCTTTTTAGGTACGTGCCTTCGTAGGAAGATTGTTTCACAAGTTTTCGAGTTAAGTGTCACGTTCAAGCAAATTCTGATATACATTATCGCCACCACACTGCTCGTTCCTAAGTTCATGTTCATGTAACCTTTTGCGTTCCACAATACGTAGCATGGCTTGGGATAAAAACATAGTATTTTGACCGTACTTTGAAGGAAAAGGGTTTGGTACTCTCCAACTCACTTCAAGTTGCGGGTGAAATCCGCTTTCTGATTCACAATGTCATTTACAACCGTAGATAATACAATTTTCTACAGGATTAAAGGGCCAAACGTTAGCTTCTCTCTTAACCGAAGAACGCAACTACGGCACATTTACACACTTCGAGGACACGCAGAACCAACGACTGGTTGTTACCATTCCTTCAAACTTAGAATTAACTTCCCCGGAACGATCTGTCCTATCAAGGGGTTTGAATTCTTTCCGTTAGAGCCCCACCTTGATGAATTCTCTATTCGTAGAGATGTGTCAGCATTTTGCCGGAGACTCCGTCTCCGGTCTCATTTTGGCAACACCGATGAAATGGAAAACACTCCTTTTAGAGGACTTCTTCCAATATGTTCAGACTAAAATGTCTCTTTGGACGCCCCTGGTCCCTCACTGGGACATCGCCCCTCGGAGGAGATAAGGAGGGCCACTAGAATCCTTGCCCATGGGAAACACTTCACACTGTGCAATCCCAAAATCCTCCTCTCTTTTAGCAAAAACGTTTCTTCACCCTTAAGTCCGATGAAGGCTTCACACCCTTGTTAATCGCTTAATTTAAATTTGCCATCACAAAAGAAAGATCCGGTATCGCTTTTTTTTCTGTTTGTACTACCCTGGCCAAGGCCAACACCTACAAAGGCTGCATGCGTACCTTCCATTGCAGCATTTGCTTTAACTTTTTCCGTTTAATTTATAGTAGTATTTGAAAGGGACATGGAAGGGGCGTTTGCCCACCCCACATGATAAAAGTGGGCGATGAGCTAGAAAAGGTTGGAAACCACTGGTCTAGGTCATAGTGTAAATTACATTGGTGCACATTATTGCATTTCCTGCGTCAGTTTTTGATTTGTTTTAGAGCAATGTTAAATTCGTGATGTTCCATTTCTGAAATAATTGATATATGTAAACGTTTTGCTAGTGTTACGGCTCGATGTAACCTAAAAACCAGTAACAGCGAAAGATCACGGAAGAACGAGATTAAAATTCTGTTTCTTATTATTTAATCCCCTTTCCTCAACTCTCACAAATATTAAATCTTAGGTTAGGCCTGTCTACAGTTATTTACTCAATATACTTATCTCTAGTCTTGGCTGGTGTTGTGCGGTCTTCTTAGTATTGTCTATAGTAGTGGAAGGCTATTCTCGAACGAAATTCAGTTCACCAATGATAAGACGATGAATGTAGTAATAATGATTAATGATAGCGAGTGAAACCTCTCTCGGTATGTACAGAATAACGGTGGTTACGTCTGATATAATGTATGGACTTCCACAACGAGTACGTCTTGGTTGTTAATTGGAAGGTTATCTCTCATTCCTATATTACCTTTTACACAAAGAGCCAGTTACTCTAGAATTTTCTCATTCTAGCATATTCTCGCGTGAAGTAATTATTGCAGAAGACTTCCTGGAAAAGAAGGTACCAGGGGAGATCATCGCTAAAATTAGATTTTTCAAGTCTTCTAGAAGGAATTTGATGTAGAAACGCAATTCTGGAATTTTCTCCAACGTAGGAGTACAGCACTAAAAGAAGATTCTCAAACTTTTGACTTTTCTTGGGCAAACCGCGACTTGTAGACTGCGAAACAGGATCTGAGTTTAGCTTGGAAATGGTTAGCGCCTCGTAACACTAGTGACTTCACATGAACCTCTTATCACGTCGTCCAATGTTTTTATAGAAACGTGTATTACTATCAAAATAATGTACGTTCACTAATGAAGCACTTCTAGCATGAAGGATTTTCGTAAACGATTGGAAGAATGGGAGTTCTAAGATGAAGGTGTCATCTCCAATAATTTCTCGATTATTGTCACCAGAAGAGCTGCTACCACGTAGGTGAGTACGAACATGCAACAAGTTTCCATGGAAGGTTTTATGAATGTAGACAGGAGCGACGCATGGTGTGTAGGTATGAGTGGAAGGAGGGATATGTAAGGGCTTGGGCTGGGACTGTAACAGTATACACCCTTGACATGGGTCTGTGTTCCACCCTAAGGAGTTCCCAGTTGCATCCCAGATTTCTTCAAAGTCATGTCAGAACCTTATCCATGTGCACAACCCCAGGACTGGCGCAAGAATTTGCCGAGCGACGGAACGGGGAACCCTAACCCCCTACAGACGTGAAGGGCCTTCTGGAAACAGGTTTATTGATATATAGAATAATCAAAAAGCCTACCCACTGGAAGCAAAAGGAAATCAACAGTCCGACTCATATCGGTTAACGCCAGTAAAGTGCATAGGTTGGTATTCATCCTTCCTGCCTTCTGATAGGTCAAACCGCCCTCTGCTGGTCACTAACCGTAACGTACGACATATGAGAAATCATACAAGAAACTAACTATGCCAAAAATGAGGTGGGGATAGGTTTGCAATATAGTAACTTTGCAACATGTAACAGAATGATTAAGAAACTGAAACAACAAAATTCCACGATTGTAGGAGTCAAGAATTCTAGTAACCGTAACGCACGACATATGAAAAATCATACAAAAAACCAGCTATGCCAAAAATGAGGTGGGGATAGATTTGTAATATTGTAACTTTGCAACATGTAACAGAATGATTAAGAAACTGAAAAAAAAAACAAAATTCCACGATTGTAGGGGTCAAAAATTCTAGTTATCATTTGACCGAAGATTTTATTTGGAGTATCATTTGACTCCCAGGGGACACGAAAAGATGGACCGTCAAAGCGACTTACCTCTGTGTAGAACATCCACTGAAGTCCCGACGGCATTTGAAAAACTGCCTAAAGTGGGAGGAAAATGGTATCCTTCAACAGGGCAGGGACATGAACTTTGTCCCGATCTCTGGCCCCAACGTTTCACTTGGTAAAGAAACGTCTCTACTTGCCTTGATGGTCTACCTGTTCAATTTTCTATCAATGCGAGGATACTGATTTTTCCAAGAAATCGGTACATCAAGAAAACTACTGTACTGTACCAAATATGCTATAAAAAGGGATGAAAGCATGCCGTGAAAATGATGTTCCCATTTCAAAATAAGTTCTCAGGGCATCTGTAAGAGGAATAAACATCACTCTTCAACCTTTCACCCCTTGACCATCTATCCAGGATCCTCAGGGTTTTAAGGGTTAAAATGATCACAGGAGAATAATGGTTACCAGACAGACTAGTCCTTTTATAGATAGTATGATTTACCGAGGTCTAAGATCACAGAAAAGGGGAGGGCTGATACTTCTCTCAATGACTTCGTTGGGAGACGGATTCAAGGGTGTCACTAAAGTAGCCATAATTTTTTATTTGGGGTTACCACAAAAATGTAGAACATATTAGACCGACGATATGCTTCCTTGACATTTGACTTTTTTTTTTTCTTTTTCTCAGTATTTTCTTTTCATTTGGTTGGGCTAGCTGGGGCTAACCTGGGCACCGCCTGGCTAAACCAATAAAGTTCGTAGTCTGGTGCCCACGCAATTCTTTCAGCCAGAGTTTAGAGAGAACTATTCGAAGGATGCTCAGCACTCTACTTCCTTATCAGTAGGCGTGGGGACCAGGGGCCTGGCGGCGCCCATTGAAAAGCTCCAGCCCCAGAAAAGTAAAAGCCTATAATTTTTTTAGTATAGCTCGTGTCCTACCCACCTTGAAGCTTTCCTACCCCTAGAGTACTTGTCTGGCTACTGGCGTGCTTGATATAAAAAGCCTGCGGAACTGCGCAAAAACAAAGCATTTCATTTATACTGAATAACCTTACCAGATTACGGTGGAGAATTTCTTAACTCTGAAGCCTGATTTTTTTTGTAATGATTTGGGTTAGCTTTTGTGAATATATTTAATTAGCTAAATAAGAATTAGTCTATCAAATAATCGATCTTATATCCACCTTGTCAGCCAGGTTTGCGGTTCAGTGACTTTCTAACAATCTAAGTACTAGCCATTTTCTAAGTCTCCTACACGAAACGCCCGTCAGCTAAACATAACTTTCCAAGCAGACCCTCTCCAGCCATGTACAACAAATGCAGACAGCAAAACTGCATAATAATGGATTAACATCCATATTATCAACATATGTATTTGGTGCTCATAAGTGTTATATGAACATTATACAAAATGACTTCGAAAACAGTGATACTACCGATATTGTCTGAGAGCTTAATTTTTCAATCACGATATTCAACTGGCTTACATGCAACAAACCAATGACAATATCAACTTTTTTCATTAAGTCTAATAGTCTTAGATCGCCTGTTGTCGAGGTATGGGTCTTTTTTGTGTCGCAGGAAGGCGGCCATTTTCTCAGTATGTTGACTTGTGACAAGGTTGTTGCGATGCCATGGGATCACGAAGTGTAAAATTTGCTGTTTGGTATTTCTTGTATGTTTTCGGCTTAAACGTTTTTGTGTATATCGATGTGTTGTCTGTGATTTACAATAAGGAGTTGTGTTTTGTACATATGATATTAGTAGCATGAGCTAAGATGTTTTCTTTTTAATAAAGTAAATGTAAACACCAGATTGTCCTTGAAGTATATTGTATTTAAGTTTTTCAAAATTATTTTGATTGTGGTTTGTTGGGGGTTTGTTGAAAGTCTGTTTCAAAGTTTCAAAGCTTACAGTGGTAAAGGAAACTGAGAACGTACAAATTCTAGTTACAAAAAGAACTAAATTCAAGTAATATTCTGTATCTATTATACAAGGGCAAAATTTGTGTAACTACTGGTCTTACAAATTCCATATGAATGAGATTTGTTAAGTTGTGTTACTACAGTAAAATTCGACTTCTGACTCGACATGCTGTGAAAAGAACATTTCAGGTTGAAAGATGATCACAAAAACAAAAACAAAATCTTTTATTTAGTGAATTGATTACATTGATTAATTTATCATCTTTTTTCTGTACAACTCTCAGACCTTTCGTACATTTCTCTGTTATTTGAGTTATGGTCACACCGTTGCTAAGGTATTTTGTAATACACTACAGATGGGGTTTGCAAAAGTTTGGGGATGAAACTGATGATGTCAAATTCTAGTACTTTGTAAGCCATGGTTACCTTGAATCCATTAAACGTAGCTTAGATTGCACTCTGCCTGATATAAACACTGCGTGCACTTCAGAATACACATAAGGAATTACTGGAATTGTTATATCAATGGAATTGTCAAGGTTTGTTAGAACAAGTAAATTAACCTAATGTTCGTCAAAGTTACCTCGCCGCTCCCTTCTTCTAACCCTCCTCGATCTACGGGCCTTTCCTAAGTAACTTAGGTTAGTATGTACCATCAGATAAAGCCATCAAACATCAAACTCCTCGTGTATCACCCAGAGGTAACTTCAGTTTCCAAAGTGACAAAGTTCCTGGGCCTTAAAATCCCTGCACGCTGCCATAACACAGGTTACAACTGATTTTACTGGCAGTTAACACCTTAACTTGTTGCTATATTTATTGTTTCATCTTTACATCTTGTGGATTTTATGAATCCACAGGGCTACTAGTGTTTTGGTATGTAAACCAACAGTCAGGGCCGTCGCGACAGGACCGCGACAGGACGTGTGGGGGTGTCTAACCCCCCAAAGTTCGTCAGAGCGACGATAGTCGGAAAATCTGAAATGCCAGTTGGAATTTCTGATATCTCAGTCTAGCACATTTTTCCGACTGAGCCTATGTCAACTTTGTATATATTTTTCAACTAGACCAACTGAGAATAATACCAAACGTTATTTTCCTCACGTAAAATCAAATCAAAGTTGTCGTTTTTTCGCAAATTCTTCTCAAACTCTCAAAATTTTCGCGCGCTCCGCGAGCTTCAAACCTTACCTCAGTGTTGTTCTTATTATCAATATCTTCCGATAGCAACTTTCGGAGAAGCACAACAGTAGAAGTTGAAAGCTGTTTACAAATTACCAGGTAAAAGACTGGCTTTTTAGTGGCATGTTGGCTTGTTGGGCAATTGAAAGTATCTCGATGCAGATTCTGAATGAAGGTTTTATTATGGAAATCTTATTTAATGAAAATGTGGGCGCGTTTCGCGCGCATGCGTCACGATTTACAATCAATCTCATGAACATTATTAAGGTAATTATACCAGACACAGTTCTATGGGAGCTAGGGCGCTTTAGCCCCACCTCCCCAAATTTTTCCGGGCCCCACAAAATTGCGCAAAATTTTATATAGACTAATATTGGTGATAGACATACTCAGAAAATATTCCAAACGTCTATTTATCAGGCCCATAGCCAGTAAGTTCTGTAACGATTCTTTCTATAATTTCCAAAAAACTTCGCGCGCTACGCGCGCTTTCATCTGTAGTTCTATCTAGTGGTAACGCCCCCGTTTCACTAACATATTGGATTTCAACGTTTCCACAAATGTTGTTCTTCCGTGTTGGCGTGATTCCAGGGAAACACGAAAACGCATCGTTGTGAAGTTCTTTCCTCTTTTCCCTAACTTTTGGAAGATTCTTTATTCAGCCTCGCCATCGTGGCAAACATATTTTGTAAGGAAAAGATCAGTTTCGTAGGAGATCCTTAATGGGTAAGATGAAGAATGTAATCCCCGAAGACGACCATGCAGTCACCCGAGCAAATTTCTTGGTTTTGTCCAGATTCTTCAATAAAAGCCCAAACTTTTGCAACTTTCCTTATGAATAATCCCCAAATTTGTTGGCGCGCTTCGCGCGCCTTATATTTTGGGTTCGGCAACTTATTGCATCTGTCGGGACTTAGTCAGGGCGCTTCCCTCCATGGCGGCAAATCAAAGCACCACCCCTGGCTGAGCCTGCGTGCAGGTTTTTCATTTTGACATTGAAGTATACCCCCAAATTTCGGCGCGCTTCCCGCGCAATTTTCACAATCCACGTTGTATCACTTATGAACATTGTAAGCACAACGTACCAGTAAACCTTTATAGCATAAACTAGGTGTACATTCTGAAAACGCGCTTGTTAGTCCTAAACCCATTTCAAAAATTCAGCGAATACGTGATTCCATGGATGGTGAAGAACTTTTTATTCCATCTGTGCATTCCAGCAGTTCTTTTACAGATTTGGAGTCATGTTCAGAGAAAGCCGTCCATAAAATCATATCAAACATGAAATCTACAACATGTGGATCTGATCCCTTACCCACAAAATACGTGAAAAACAACATAGATATTTTACTGCCACTGATAACAAAAATAGTTAACTTATCACTGTCAAGGGGGGAATTCAGCAGTCTCTGGAAAACTTCTATTATCATTCCACTCCTTAAGAAGAGCACGCTCGATCATGAAATTAAGAATTATCGCCCAGTCAATAATCTACCTTGGATTTCTAAAGTTGTGGAGAAAAATTTTCTTTTCCAGTTGAACAGGTATATGAGTACATATGAGTTACTTCCATCTTACATAAGTGCTTACCGTGAACATAATTCAACTGAAACTGTACTGGTGAAATTAATAAGTGACATTTTGATCAATATGGACAAAAGACTGATCACACCATTAGTAGCCATTGATTTATCAGCCGCTTTTGATACCGTTGATCATACTGTATTGATTAATGTTCTTCAAAATGTTTTTGGCCTTCGGGGAACAGCTCTTAATTGGGCAAAGAACTATTTGTCTGGAAGACACACAAAAGTGCAGATTAACAAATCTTTGTCTCGTGAGGTAAACCTGCAATTTTCGGTACCTCAGGGCTCGTGTGCTGGTCCGGTTTTTTATAATATCTATACCAGCACGCTTCTTTCTGAGATTAACAGATACCAAACTCAAATACTGGGATATGCCGATGATCATACCTTATATGACAGCTTTCAGGCCGATTCTAGGTTGGGTGAACAGACATGTGTATCCAATCTGGAGAAATGTCTAGCAGATATCCAGACTTGGATGACAAAGAATAGATTGAAAATGAACAATGAGAAAACTGAATGTATTATGTTTGGAAATAAAGTGCAGCTTGATAAGTGTATCACTACTAGTATAACAGTTAATGATGCTGAAATAGTTTTACAAAATAAGATAGATTATCTTGGTGTGCCTTTGGATGAGACCTTGAGCATGAAGTCTTTCATTGTTAAGAAATGTAAAGTGGCAGCTTTTAATCTTCATAACATCAGAAAAATACGTAATTGTTTGTCACAGAAAGCCGCTAAACAAATTGTTATATCACTTGTGATATCACATTTAGATTATGCTAATGCCATTCTCATCAATCTTCCAGCCAAAACCATTTACCCTCTTCAGAGAATTCAAAACCAGGCTGCAAAGCTCATCTTGATGCATAACTGCAGTGATAGTAGCGCGGACGCGCTTAAAGAATTGCATTGGTTGCCTGTTAAGTGGCGCATAGTGTTCAAGGTTCTCTGTCTGGCCTTTAAGTGTGTCCATAATCAAGCCCCTGATTACCTTCAGGAAATGTTTGTTAAATCGGATAGTAATTATTACTGCTTACGGTCACATGACAAACAAAGGTTTCAGGTACCTCCAACTCAAAAGGTAAACTTTGGTGACCGTGCTTTTGCTGTCGATGCACCGAAGAGATGGAACGATTTGCCTTTGGATCTGCAAAATTGTACGGACTTTTTGTCTTTCAAACGTAAACTTAAGACCCATTTATTTAAGTATGCTTTTGTGTAAGGTGCCATTGAATGTATGTTTACTTGCAATAATGAGCGCCATATAAGTGTTATAATAATAATAATAATAATAACCCCTTTTGCTATACGTTTCTGGAAGGTCTAGTATCATTTTTCTGCACCTATACTCTCCTTCCCGCCCATTCCCCATTGCTGGAAGCTGTTCGTCTGAATTTTCGTTCAAAATTAGTAAAAATACGATAGATGTAGAGTGCTTGGCGTCATACTCTATACTATTATTTTTTAGATGCCAGTTAATAAGCATTATGTGATTGCCCCATTTTATATAATTGATCCAGAGCTTCCAGGAGGCCTATACAGGTATATGCTAGCATTAGATGCCAGAATAGAAGGCATTAGTCAAGAGGGGGGGGGGCTTCAGGAGGTTTGTTGACAACGTGTTCTTCTCTTAGACAACATACTTTCAACTAAATCTTAGTATTCACTAAATTATGGACATTTTCCAGCCATATTTGATTAGTTCTAAACGTATCCCAAGATAGCACCATTTTCCATCTAAGCAACCTTACCTGAACAAAAATTTCTCAAATTTCTCAACAAATTTTCTCAAAAGGTGACACCCTTCCCCTTAGGCCCCTCCCCCAGGACGGCACCTTTATGAGTGACAAAGGAAGGATCCCCACTGCTGTATCATACAAAAGTAACGCCCATAAAAACGAAAATGCAATTTACGGGCCGCCACTCATTTGGAAAAAGAATCAAACCAGTAGGAAAAATTATAATTCATTTAAATATGGACGTTTTCTAGCCATATATCATCAGCTCCAAAAATATCCCAAAGATAGCTCCATTTTGCATCTAAGCAACCTTAAATTAACAAAAATTTCTCAAAGGGGGAGGGGTCAACTCCTCCCCTTAGACCCCTCTCCCACGACGGCACCTTTATGTAGCGACAAAGGAAGGATCCCCACTGCTGTATGTAAACGCAGGGCGAATAAAAATGGTGCAATTTTCGCACCACCATTCAGTTGGAAAAATATTCATCCAGTCGGAATTTGGGACCTTCACACCCCCCTCCCCCCAAACATATGACCCTAGCTACGGCCCTGCCAACAGTTTCATTACAGCATCCTATACAATACCTATGCCAAGAAAAACATGTAGGCCTAGTTTCCTGTACTGTGGCACAACCGCAGTGCATGTGCATGCTGAACACAATACATGAGCTGTTCCACAATACACATTCATCACCTAATCGCCCAATGGTATTACACGAAGTGAAGCTCTGCAGAGTGTTCACATACAAATCCTACGTGACATTCAATAGCAGCGTTAAACGATCATTTTCTTTCTTATTAAATACTTTTAATGAAAAAGTAAGAAAGTGTTTATCAACAAAACACCTATTTTGGTAGACTGGTACTGTGTAAGTATTTTTTTTAATTACCAACGTGCAATTGTAGGGACGGATTTGTTGAAAAGGAGATCGAAGATGGAGACGGCATTTGTTCGTAAAACATTGGGTAACACCAATGCGTCATCGATCACATGGTCATAGATACACAATAAATGGAGACAATAAACCTGTCTGAACATCGATTTCTTACGGAAGATTTGATTGGCTTAAGAAATTACATATAAGACGTTCAAACTAGTCAGGGAGAGAGAGTGCGTGCTAGATAATTTAAAAGAGCACATTTCAATCTATTTGATTCAATTTACGCTCGCTTTGATCGTGACAACAATAGTGAACCGTCACCAGCACCTTGTGATGATGATCAGCCTCCATTCGTGGTCTCTGACCATGATGTTAGACGTTCCTTTTATGAGCTGGATGAACATAAGGCACCAGGACCCGATGGCATTACTCCACGTTTACTTACATTATGTTTCTCCCCGTTGGCAACCGTGTTCACGGAAATTTTCAACTGGCCACTTCGTCTCTGCATGGTCCCATCATGTTTTAAGAAAGCTACTATTATACCCGTTCCTAAGAAAAATTCCATTTCCTGCCTAAATGACTATAGACCAGTTGCAGTTACTTCGATTATCATGAAATGCTTTGGGAAACAGGTTTTAAGCTTCTTGAACTCTAAGTTGCCAGAGAAATTTGATCCCTTCCAGTTCGCCTACAATCGTAACAGGAGTGTTGATGATGCTATCTCTATTAATTTGCATGAAATTATACAGCTTACAGCATCTTTAGGTAAAGAAGTCTTATGCCAGGATTTTCTTTATCGATTTTAATTCGGCTTTTGATAGTATTATACCTTCAAAGTTGCATTTTAAGTTAATAAATGACCTCGAGCTCCCTATCTCTATCTGTAACTGGATTGTAGACTTTCTTTTAAACCGTACTGAAGTTGTTAAAGTTGGTGATAATTTTTCTTCTGTCTTAGTTCTGAACACTGGGATACCTAACGGCTGTCCATTGTCCTCTAAACTATTTTCTTTGTTTACGTCAGAGTATTTAGCAGATCTTCATAATGCTATGATTGTGAAATTTGCTGATGATACCACCGTGACGGTTACCGGTTTTATATCGTATAATGACGAGTTTAATTACTGCGCACAGATACAGTCCGTTGTAAACTGGAGTGATGAGGATAACTTAATTCTAAATGTATCGAAAACAAAGGAAATCGTGATTGACTTTAGAATTATCAAAACTCCTATGGCCACACTTTCAATTAATGGTACTGTTGTTGAACAAGTTCCTTCTTTCAATTTTTTTGGGTACGCAAATCTCTAACGATTTTTCGTGGTCTGTGAACTCGGCTGAAATTCTGAAAAAGCTAACTAGCGCCTCTACTTTTTACGTAAATTAAACGCTTATGGTGTTAATCAACGTATTTTAGTCAACTTTTATCGTGTAATTAACGAGAGCATGACTTCAATTACTGTCTGGTACGGCCATGTCAGCAAATCTGATGTCAACAAATTTCCCTCTGTAATTCGATCTGCGGGGAAAGATCATTGGTACCCCACTTCCGTCATTAGATTTGATATACTTAGAAAGAACTAAAAAAGAAATGGCAAAAATCATGAAAGATCCGAGTCACCCTGCTTATGGCTATTTTAGTATCTTACCTTAAAATCGCCGTCTTCGTACTTTTAAGGGTAATAAGCGTTTTACGGATAGTTTTTTTTTCAGAAGCTTTAAAATTGTTTAATCTTACTTAGTTTTTTGTTTTGTTTTGACTTGTGTTGTTTTATTAGTTTTTATTTTCCGTCTTTTTATGTGGATGTTTTAGAACCTTAGATTGAAGAATGATCTGATTTTCGATGTCTGTTCCTGTACATTGACTGATTAATAAATTGAATTAAAGTTTAGCCAAGTGAATCGTTTGAGAAACAAGCAAAGGAGGGAAATGCCGGCATGTAACATGAAAAATTCTTCTAAATTTCTCATTTTCAGTAAAGAAAATACATATTATAAGCTACTTCACGTCACCCAAATGAATTTTATATCATCAAGAAGAGAACATTCTAAAGTTTTGAACACTGGTTTAACCTGATGTTTAGACAAAAAAGTCCTTTTTTATCTTTTAGTATCATTATAAATACCGGAACAAGCTAGAACGACCCCCACATATATGCAGAAACAGTTATTTGTCTTGTTAAACATCCGTTGAAAACTTTCCATGAAAATGTCCTGCAATGCAAACGTTCCCCAAACCAAATGAAATTTTTTTCATATATTCAAATAAACTTAAGGAGCGCCCCCATAATACAACATATATTTGTGGATTTCCAAGTATTCCTTTCACTCAGTACTGTTCGAATTTTACCATTGTCCCAGTTTATATTACAGCTCATTGTACTTTGGATATGTTTAAATTCAAAATGGAGGTAGTAAAGCTTCTTTTATGGATATGCACGATGCTTGCAAATTTTGTTTGTGGATTCCAGACAGGAGACGGTAAGTGAATATTTACGAAGATCTAGAACTTTAAAGATGTCCTGCTCATTGGAGATAGGACGTTTAAACATCACATGGGAGGTTTTGTATACTGTAATATGCATTGTCTTGAAAATGTTTTGTTAAGTTTGCTAATTGATTTACCTACAGTGCGTCTCGTGAACGGTGACAATGACTACGAAGGTCGTGTTGAGATATTTCTGAACAGTGTGTGGGGCACAATTGATGACGATCCTTGGGATAATAATGATGCCAGTGTGGTTTGTCGACAACTTGGATACACGTTTGGAGGGGTTGCTCATGAAAGTGCACATTTCGGACAAGGAAGTGGACCAATATGGTTAGACAAGATTGAGTGTATTGGGAACGAAGACAACTTGTTAAGTTGTTTTCACCAAAATGATACTTCTGAAGATTCACACAGTAAAGACGTAGGCGTAGCTTGCAATGGAAAAGGTAAACATTCTGAAACTATGATAACTTTTTAAGTCGTACATGATCTTTACGTTTCTAAAGGGAAACATTTAAGTAAAAATGTTACACATAAAAGTGATACCTTTTCAAAGACTGGGCAATATTCCAAACTGAGTCAGCTGAACCCTACTTAAAAATGGTATAAGCAGGGAGTTGCAATTTGTCAAATAGCAACTCCCTGGTACGAGTTCATGCCAATTTTTGGTTGTACTGCACACCACATGATACGCGAAGTTTTATGATGGTAGTTTAGGTTACTCTACACTGACACTGTAAACAATAATTGAAAATTTAGCATGCAGGTTTTATCGGCAAAGCTTTTTGCACTGAGCTATATATAACAACGTGGATTAACTTTTAATCTACGTAAGTTGTGTCAAAATATTGAATTTTATGAAGCTCAAATACGCATTCTGATTTCATTAATTGACATGTGGTTTCTCTAAGTGACAAATGTTATTACTCTTACGTATTTACATGCATATTATGAAGAGTTCGTATTTACTTATATGACTTTCACCTAAAATCTATTTACAAACGTCCTTTCTTCTTGACTTACAAAAATAGAAACCAAAGGTATCCCTTTTCTACGATTTTAATATTGTTTAGCTATGGTTCTTCTGTGGTATTATAGTTCAGGGGTTATACTATATAATGACCTACCATGACCGCCCGTTTGACGTACTGAGGTGTAAGTAAAGTACAACAAAATTGGGTAAACGTTCGGTGCCTATAAAATGAACGATCATTTCGAAAAACTACTTGGGTGTTCAAGGTGCATGTAAGCTTATGGAATAGTAATTTCAAAATTGCACACGCACAAAACCAGGCTTTTTAGGTTGAACCTGTTTTTTTTTGTCTTTCTGAAAGTAGTATAAAAGACCTACTATAAGCTTTCCTCAAACATATACTTGCCTGTTTTGATACCCTGCAAAAGTTCGCCTGGCCGGTGGAAAAGGTCCTGATGAAGGAAGAGTTGAAATATTCAAGAATGGCCAATGGGGAACCGTTGATGATGATCATTGGAATGATATCGATGCCGAAGTGGTTTGTCGTGAACTTGGATACCTGCATGGGGGAGCTGCTTTTCGATTCGGATATTTCGGACAAGGGACCGGTCCGATTTGGTTAGATAATATAAATTGCGTTGGAAATGAACCACACTTGATGAACTGCCCTCATGAAACCGATACTTCTGAAGACAATCACAGTGAAGATGTAGGGGTTAGGTGTGCATGGAAAGGTATTTTTTCATTACTTTCATTAATCACCTGTTAAACGGCTCTTCAATTGATGCATTATTTCGCCTTGCGAGCCCTTTACTCGTACTCGTGCCATAAAAAGGTCTCTCTTAATCCCTCAGCACTACAAAGCAATTATCCACATAATACACTAAATATTCATTGCGACTCGTTATGCCATAAAATACTGGTATTGCATATTTTGAGAGTAAAGGTAATATACTAAAGACATTAAAGGTGTAATGTGTTTGGTCTTGTTTTCGAATTTGTCTCGATATTGTACGATATTGGAGGATATATTTTTGCCTCCCCCTAGTACGTCTGGTTGATGGGTCTCTTCCTTGCGAAGGGAGAGTTGAGGTACTTATAAACAACAGGTGGGGAACAATCAAAGATGATAATTGGGATAACAGAGAAGCAAACGTGGTTTGTTCTCAACTTGGATATGCATCAGGCGGCATCGCTTATTCCGGTGCTTATTTCGGAGAAGGAAAAGGACCGGTACTAGTGGAAAATTTTAAATGTGCTGGGACTGAAAGCAGTTTGTTCAGTTGTTCTCACCGTGAAATCTCTTTAGATGGTGGTCATTCCAAAGATGCGGGAGTTGCTTGCTTTGATTTAAGTAAGTACTTAATTATATAGGCTAATAAAGTTAGTGTCAGTATATAAGAGGAGTACAATTATGTCATGAGCTTGGTTTGCGTAATTACGTAAAACGGCATCCTCATGAAAAAAATCTCTCAAAGTTACAAATTTAACACAAAGTGGTACACACGTATGTACAACAGTTACAAGAAAATTTGCTTATCACTGCTTGAGTGTTACCTAGTGTAGGAAGTACGTAGCCTTTGCCGGCCAACTAAGGACAAAACCTAACCATGTCATTGTCATGTCCTCTATATCAACTCAATATGACTTTGACTGCATATTTTGGTTTGGATGGTAAAGTCATTGTTTGTTAAAATTTACGCTCCTAGGTAGTTCAGTTCGTGCCCTTCTAAGACTTTAAGTGGTTAGACCGGGACGTTTTGGTTTGTTGCATTTTTTTTTTTTTTGCTATGTTTGGTAAAACTTTGATAAGATGTAGAGTAGACATCAGACAAACAGAAAAGTATGTGCTCTATTTTTTTTTCATGTGCAAGGGGTGTAGTCAGTCAATTCAAAATGGCCGCCATTTTGACCATTTTGGCTGATTTGGCACAAGAAAGGCTCTGCTGCGCCATGATTTAAGGTCTAAAACTTTTTAGGAGTAAAGGTGGTAGAATATACACAGTCTCTCAAAATATACTGAAAGTTTTTCCCAAAATATTGATCCGTTTTGTTATAGTGACCTGTCGAATATGGCCCTTTTCGCCAAAAATCGGCAATTTTGGCAAGTTTGGCGCCGGGGGACAAATTTGAGTACCAGATTCTCTTAAAGTGTGTATACCAATGACCTTAACTTTTCTTAATGGGTAGTCCTATAACCAGGCAGTACGTGGGAAAAATTTAGACTCCCAGATTCAAACCTACATGAAATGAGTTGCACTGAAAATTCGCAATTTCTTTGTATTTCGTTGGGACATTTTGGCCTCTGGGATCATTTTTTATGCCCAATATTTCCTTTAATTGAATAACGAAGTCTACTGATCTCTCTGCTATTAAAAGAAAAGTGGATTGTTAAGACACAAATCAATTATGAAAATTTTAAAAGCAGACAAATTTTCCATTGGTATAGACCCTAAACAGTTAAAACATCAATATTTTCATTTTTCATTAATAAAAAATACAAGTTTTGGCACCACAAGACAAGTTTGAATAATGATGATCTCTTTTAGAGCCACACAAGATCTTCCATCTTCACAAAATTGGTACTCAAGTGCCTCAGTAGTACACACACACACACACAAAAAAAACACAACACTGGTAGGTGAAAACGGAATATTGAATAAAGGAAACCCAAATACTGAAATTTATTCATTTAATTAAAAAAATATGGGTAAAGGGGTATTTTTGAGGAGTAATATCTGTAATACTGTGCCATAAAATGCTCCCATCTTCATGAAATGGGCAGTCTAGTGCCTAGTTAGTTCACAGAAAGAATTTCGACTCTCAAATAAAAATGGTCATAAAATTACGGAAACCCAAATTCTGCAATTTCTTCACTTTTCCTCGCAAACTATGGGTTTGGGGGCACTTTTGGGTCATAATATCTCCAAAGGTATCATACAAGATGCTCTCATCTACATGGAGTGGGCAGTCTAGTGCCTTTTTAGTACACAAAACGAATTTTGAGTCTCAAATGAGAACGGGCATTAAATTATGCGATTTCTTCAGTTTTCCTTGAAAAATATGGGTTTAGGGGCACTTTTGGGCCTTTGATCATACAAGTTGCTCTCATCTTCTTGATATGGACAGCCTTGTACCTTGGTAGTACACAGAAAGAATTTTGACTCTCAAATGAGAATGGGCATAAAGTTATGGAAACCCAAATTCTACGATTTCTTCATTTTTTTCTTGAAAAATAGGGGGTTAGGGGCATTTTTGGGTAACAATATCTCTGTCAGTCAGTGGTACCATATAATATGTTATTATCTCCATGGAAAGGGTCGTACAGGGCCTTGGTAATAAACATAAAACTTTTGACTCGCAAGGCGGAACAGACAAGAAATAGAGGGAAAATATGTGATACTGTATGTCGCAATGACCGTATTACTGTACAGTACCCATTCTATGGAGATGACAAGATGATAACATTCTGGAGATATTGCTGCTCAAAGGTGCCCCTAAAACCCATATCTTGCAAGGAAAACTGAAGAAATCACGATATTTGGATTTCGCTAATTTAATGCCTGTTCTTATTTGAGAGTCCAAATTCTTTTTGTGCACTACCAAGGCACTAGGCCGTCCATTTCATGAAGTAGAGAGCGAACATGTTGTATGATAATTATAAAGATATTATGGTTGTTAAGTGCCCCCAAATTCATTTTTTTTTCAAGGAAAACTGAAGAAATCGTAGAATTTGGGTTTCCATAATTTCATGTCCGTTCTCATTTGAGGCTTAAAATTGGTTTTGTGTACTAACAAGGCACTGGACTGCCCACACCATGTAGATGAGAGCATCTTGTGTGATGATTATCGAGAAATTATGGTTTAAAAATGCCCCTAAACCCATATTTTCAAGGAAAACTGAAGAAATCACAGAATTTGGGTTTCCGTAATTTTATGTCCATTCTCATTTGAGAGTCCAAATTCTTTTTATGCACTACCAAGGCACTAGGCCGTCCATTTCATGAAGTAGAGAGCGAGCATGTTGTATGATAATTATAAAGATATTATGGTTGTTAAGTGCCCCCAAATTCATAGTTTTCAAGGAAAACTGAAGAAATCGTAGAATTTGGGTTTCCATAATTTCATGTCCGTTCTCATTTGAGGCTCAAAATTCATTTTGTGTACTAAAAAGGTACTGGACTGCCCACGCCATGTAGATGACAGCATCTTGTGTGATGATTATTGAGAAATTATGGTTTAAAAATGCCCCTAAACCCATATTTTCAAGGAAAACTGAAGAAATCGCAGAATTTGGGTTTCCGTAATTTTATGTCCATCCTCATTTGAGAGTCAAAATTCTTTCTGTGTACTAATAAGGCACTATAATGCCCATATCAGGAAGGTGGGAGCATCTTGTATGATACCTTTAGAGATATTACGGCCCCAAAGTGCCCCCAAACCCATAGTTTGCAAGGAAAAGTGAAGAAATTGCAGAATTTGGGTTTCCGTTATTTAATGCACATTCTTACTTGAGAGTCGAAATTCTTTCTATGCACTAACAAGGCACTAGACTGCCCATTTCATGAAGATGGGAGCATTTTATGACACAGTATTAGAGATATTACTGCTCAAAAAGGCCCCTTTACTCATATGTTTTTACTAAAATGAATAAATTTCAATATTTGGGTTTCCTTTATACAATATTCCGTTTTCACCTACCAGTGTATTTTTGTTATGTGTACTACTGAGGCACATGAGTACCAATTTTGTGAAGATGGAAGAGGTTGTGTGGCTCTTAAAGAGATCATCATTGTTCAAACTTGTCTTGTGGTGCAAAAACTTGTATTTTTTATTAATGAAAAATGAAAATATTGATGTTTTAGCTCTTTAGGGTCTATACCAATGGAAACTTTGTCTGCTTTTAAAATTTTCAAAATTGATTTGTGTCTTAACAATCCACTTTTCTTTTAATAGCAGAGAGATCAGTAGACTACGTTATTCAATTAAAGGAAATATTGGGCATAAAAAATGATCCCAGAGGCCAAAATGTCCCAACGAAATACAAAGAAATTGCGAATTTTCAGTGCAACTCATTTCATGTAGGTTTGAATCTGGGAGTCTAATTTTTCCCACGTACTGCCTGGTTATAGGACTACCCATTAAGAAAAGTTAAGGTCATTGGTATACACACTTTAAGAGAATCTAGTACTCAAATTTGTCCCCCGGCGCCAAACTTGCCAAAATTGCCGATTTTTTGCGAAAAGGGCCATATTCGACAGGTCACTATAACAAAACGGATCAATATTTTGGGAAAAACTTTCAGTATATTTTGAAAGACTGTGTATATTCTACCACCTTTACTCCTTAAAAGTTTTAGACCTTAAATCATGGCGCAGCAGAGCCTTTCTTGTGCCAAATCAGCCAAAATGGTCAAAATGGCGGCCATTTTAAATTGACTGACTACACCCCTTGCACATGAAAAAAAAAAAAAAAATAGAGCACATACTTTTCTGTTTGTCTGATGTCTACTCTACATCTTATCAAAGTTTTACCAAATATAGCAAGAAAAAATGCAAACCCCCCAAAAGCTACGAAACGGCCTGGACTCGATTATGTCATCTAGACCAGACAACCGTATTAAGCTTCTTTTTCACAGGCAACGATTTTTGTTCTTCTCAACCATGCGCTAACAACGGGAAGTGTGTTAATGCACGGACATCTTTCCTTTGCTTCTGTCCGACTGGATTCAATGGCACTCGGTGTGAAAATGGTACGTTTATAATAATGATGTATGTTTACCCTTAAAATATACACCAAGGGAACGAAGTGAAATTGGTTGAAGAAGACTAGGCCATACTTCCATTTATTGAGAAAGCAAACAGTTTGAGAATGTGAAGATTGAAGTGATGTACTGCATAGCTTGTATCAACAACAAACACTTCAGAGATGGCAGAAGGTACTACGAAGTGCAAGCATCATTTCTACAAGTTCTGAATGACTTTAGGGCATGTTTATATCACAATAATGAGGACGTGGAACGCTAGACTTTCCACAAATATGTTGAATATATTATTATAATGATTAAAAGCAGAAATGAGCATTTAATCGAATCTTTTAGGGCATTGAATACAACCAAAACAACTTCACTCCGAGTTACATTACTTATTATGTAAATACTCAAGAATCTAAGTATCATTCTATTGCAAAATGTATAATCCGATTAAGTGTTGGTTAAACAATCGTAGAAGTATTTGTAATATTTTTAACCTTTCTTTACATTGAATGAAAACGGTAACATAATTTTCCATCAGTTATAGATCCATGTGACAGCAGTCCCTGTGAACATAATGGAACTTGCATTCGAGAACGAAACTATTTTCACTGTATATGTCCTGATGGAGTTGTAGGACCTCAATGCGAAGTTGGTAAGTGGAAGCCGTGACTTGTCACTTTGTCACAAAGTACTTTGTAAATGATATGTCACGGACTTTAGACTACACTGTGATTAACATAAAAGGAGCTTATTGAAGACTGTTTTACAAAGAGGATGGTGAGTATGCTACGAATATAGAGGAACGATAAAGCATACTTACACTATTTCAATTATCCACGTTTCACTTAAGATTGTAGTAGGCCCATTACCTTATCAAAAACGACTTCATAATATCGAAAATGAGAACTGCAGTCAACGTTTACAACAGTGCTGTTAGGTCTGTGAACATTTTTTTGTATTCGTTCTACGTTTTTTGCTGCCGCAGACTTACTCTCCCGCACATTCCGATCAATGGAAAGATACGATAACACAGTAATAAAGATATACACTGTCTTGCTAAGACAAAAGCGGTATACTATACACATGCAGAATACCGTCAGGGCATAATAAGTTGCAGAATCCTCACAATCAGCTCATGCGATCTAGATCCCTTCCATACTTAATTATAAATTTATTCCACATTATTAGCCAAATATAATTTAAAAATTTCATGTTACGTTTGTTACTACGTTTGTTATTAAATTTGAGACAAGCATCAAACCCGCAAATCTTCAAAGAGGAAACAATGTTCAAGAACTACTTAGCAGAATATATGGCATATAATATGCTTAAGGATGATATCAGATGAAATGTGAAGATACTGATAAGAATGGTTTAAATATACTACTAATATGCCAACGGAGTACTACTCCCTTCATAGAAATTAACCCGTGCTTCAGCAACCCTTTTCAAGGAAGAGAAAATTGTTCAAGACAAGGAAACAACTTTGAATATGTTACAGTGGAAACTCCAAACGTCATTAATATCGGTAAGTAAACAAACATAAAGCACTTCCTAGTACATCGACAACTGATGACTTAAAAGAACTCCAAACATTAACCGTACATAATTTCTGGTTTAAAATGCTGCACAGCACTACCGGGATATTCTCGTTCTCTCACTATTCATCCCACCTGGCCTCCCCTCCATATTATCCGTGATATAACCTAATTTTATAAATTTCTCTACAGCAGAGTCGTTCCCTGTACCCTATCCTGCCGGGATTAAAATGAAAAGTGAAGTTTTCGATAAGTTTCAGCACTGATATGTGTAATGTAAAACAAAACTTTAACGTTTCTTATGCAAAGATGAATATTTAATGTTCTGTGCGAGATAACCTCAACATATTTAATATTCAATTCACTTATTGAAATAACTACTAGCTAAATATGCTAAATGACTAACAAAGTGAAAGGAAATAACAGTTCCGTACTCTTTGCGCTATTTCACAGAAATAATAATTTCAACCATACTACTGACATTGGCTTTATGTATACTTCTGGTGGAGGCTATCTGCTTGATAAAGATAAACAAGATGAAAAGAGCCATAAAACAGTTGGTACTTCCCCCTACGGCAACAATGGACGGCGATCATGTTCAAATGCGTTTTCAGGTTAGAACGTGTATTCGTTATTATCAATTACAGAGTAAAAGACAGAAAAAAGGAGAACTGATCTGACTTTTCAAACAGAAGTTGTAGTTTTTAATATGAGAATTAGTAGAAGTGGGTTTCGTGTATCAAAGACTAGGCTATACTTTTGTAGCCGTTAGCTCACTTCATTAGATTCAACATCTTTTAATCCTTTAAACAGTTCGGGAGATTCTTCCTTTAGGGAGAATCTAAGTGTCCTCGATCGGGAGAAACGTTGGTCATAGGCGCGGCCACTTTGTTTATTTTACCCACAGTTCTAAGCGTTTTTGTGTACATTGTCAGTGGTGAATGAGCCTTGGAACTCCAGCAAAATTTATCGGTCTAATTTACTAAAATTAAATGTATATTTGGTAGGTGTATTGTCATAGCTACTGAAAAGTCACGTCCTATTCGGCGGTTCGCCACACCTATTTTGAGAAAAATGTACGTTTTTGAGTAGTTTTCGTTATTCCTTAGCCTTGCCTTTGTAAGGCTACCAAGCCTATACAATGTGACAGTCGCACATAAGTTTCAACCCATCGGGGCAAAATGTTTTTTTTTCTAAACCGGAGAATCACCCGAATTGTCGAACAGCCATCAGTCATCAGTCATCAATGGAGAAAAAAATGGTAAGTTACATGCGATAAAGGCGCAATCGTAGTATTGTTATACTTCGTTTTTATGAACAACCTTTTTTTCAATACTCTTAATAAGATCCACTTAGAACAGAATTTTCCAACCTTCTTTTTCTATTGTTTATGTGGGGTATATCGTTTTACTTACAGTACCTCGTTTCCTCTGGTTTCCTAGGGCATATCACTAGCAATTCGATTATCGTTCCATTTGTAGCGCATGCGGAACAAATAAACACATGCTTAACTAAGCATTTTCTGCAGAGGCACACACTACCGTGTCGTAGGATGCTCATACCCTTCTTTGATTGCACCGATAGTGACGAATCATTGTTTTCTGTTGGTCTTTTTGACAAGAAGTGTAGATTTTCCAGAGAGTAATCTGATCTTCCAGTTACTTACTGGTATCTTACATCTGACAGTATTGCGTAAGGAGTACGTAATACTTGTAAGGAGTATCCTTAAGAGTCCCTTTTCAGATCATGTGTGTAATCAAGCGAGATATCACTGCCGAAATATTTTAAGGGACTCGTTTCATAGTGAAAGACTTTTTATAACAGTACCATTGATACTCAGTGTCTTGTTTTCTATCCCCGATTTTTTTTACTTGGGTTCGATATGAAGTTAAATCATACTGTTTTGTTCCTTTCGTCTAGCAGCGTTCCCAATACACCACGCATGTGGGTTGTGTGATTGGCTGTGACAACGAGGGACACGTAATTTCAAAACAAAATTCATCCTCTGAAAGCCTAAGTGACGACGATCTAGAAGTTTATGAAAATTTCCAAAGGCGTTAAGCTTGTACGAAGAGTGTGAGCTACATTTTCTGAACAGAATCGTATCTACGTTGTACGTGGGTAAACGAGAGTCTCCGTTTGTCATACTAATTGTAGGTAAATGCTTCACCTCTACCACTGTTACTTTGTTTTCAGGTTTTCTATACTACAAAAACACCACTGTTGTGGCAAAACAGTTACCTTTATTTTTAAGTGAATACGTTAGCCTACTACATTTGTGAAATTCTCAATATTAAGTTTACATCCAATTACATATCCTGTAGTGGGTACAGCTTTACCCTTTTCAAAGGAATTCAGGAATGCTTATACTTAGGTTAGTAGACTTGTGATGTCCTTCAGTGACAAATACAGCTCAAAATCTAATCATTGTAAGACAGCGAATAAGTCGTTTCTTTCTCTCAGCCATCTGATTTGAGTTTATCTTTTCGGGTGTGAAAGGATTTGCATGTGTGTTTAAGACTATGAAATGATTTTAAGTAGAAGCGGATAATGTAAAGTAACGTTTCGGTTTGTGAACGTGCATTTTCTTGTATCAACGTAACACTTTATATAACGCTTGTATATTATAATGTACATAATGTGAAGTATTATTTGTAATGCTGTTTCTATGATTGTCATCTAAGTAAAATGGCCCAGAAAAAATTAAAAGTCTTTTCACCATTTATTAAAACACAGCTTTATAATAAATCGAGTCAATAAAGCAACTCGAGTCTCGATTTTAAAGGCCAAAGTCGGACTCGAATCATCAATGGCAAAGGCTCACGGTGACTCCATTCACCATTTAATTAAAGTTCCAAAACTCGTCGTGCGTATATCGAGTCTTGGAACTTAAGACTCACCTAGGCCCGACACGATGCTTTACCCACAGAGCAGGCCCGTAGCCAGACAAGGTGCTGAATGGCGAGCAAAAAAAGCTTCGGGTGGGCGAAAAATTTTCCAGAAGGGGTGGAACATACTAAAATGCATTACGGCAATGCTAATTTTTGATCTTCTAGGGGGGCGAAAAATTTTCCAAGGGGGGCTTTGCCCCTTGACTACGGGCCTGCCACAGAGACTTGAGCTGACTCGAGTCTTCTTCTTTGTGTCTCGAGTCACATCTCGGCAAAAACTGCAGTTTAAAAATGGAAGCTACGTGTTGCCAACACCGTTCCGAGCCTTACGTGAAGAGTATAGGTCTATTCGGTAATGAAAAAGCCACCAGGATCTCATATATTAACATAAAACCATGTTATATTAGGATGTGGGAAATGAAAGACGGGCCTCCTAAAACAGTTGTGCTCACACGTGGACTTACGTAACATATTGATAGTAGGCCTTATGTCATTTGTTACGTTCACTGTTCACATCAGCAAGTTTAACATCACAACTGATATGACTCTTTTCCGCACAGTAATATATGACACAGGTATGATTCTACAGAAGACGAGAATGGAGTAGTTCCTCCGTCCAGTTTTAAAAGAAGGTTCTGAGCTCATATAAAGTTCTAATATGTACTTATTCTAAGCATTTTGGTGAAATTTGCATTGAAATCCGATGTGTGGTTCTCAAGATATTAGCAGTTAAATTTGTCACGTTTTTAACACAAAGTGAACTTGAAGAAGTCACAAATGATATCATAGCTTGACATTAATTAGTAGACATTTTTCTTCAAACTTTAAACCAAGTTTCTCCTCCACGATCCTGTGTTACTAACTTTACCTTCCTTATGAGGAGGTCTTATCCCTGTTAACTTCAAGGCTTTCACAACAGACTGAAAAATAGAAGAAACAAAGCATTTTTCATTAATGTGAGGAAGTGATTTAACTCCTGCTTGCCTCAAGCTCATTTTGGGTCACAAATGTAGTAACTTCATTTGCTGTCTTGAGCAATACATGTCCAACTTGAATGAAAGTGTTACCAAATTGCGTAGATTTAGTTCCTTTTTTTATCTGAAAATAAATATTTTTCTTATACCCTTCCTTTAAGTATTTTATGATATTGTTGTACTGAATTCAAGTTAAGATGAAAAACACGTTTTTACCACTGATCAGTGTGCAACTGGAATACACATTGCGAAGTGAGTCTTTTCGCGAATATCTCTATTGATGGTTCTACGTTGGGCCTATCCTAACATAAAAAGTGGTATTCTGTCGCTTTTAACTTTATCCAGTTCAAGATCACCTAGGTTCGGGTACCATTCATGCAGATAACTGCAGCTTGTCATCTTCATGTTGCTCAAGCAAACACGCAAACCAGGAGTTACAAAGTGGCTTTCCTGAGAGTTAGGTAAGGCGGCATTAGTTTACACCACATGATTCCTCCATGAACAAGTGAAATTTCTTACACACGTTTTCTTAGTTATAAAATTCCCCCTAAAAAAGTAAAGAGGTTACTTATTTTCTTAAAATCTTTGTAAAACATGACTGCGGGTAAACTTATAATGAACGCAAGCAACTGACGAAGGCCTGGAATTGATCTAACGAACAAAATTAAAGAAATCAGAGTGAAATTAAAGAAATCAAAATTAAAGAGATCAAAGTGTAAAAATATAACAACTGAGGGCAAAGATTCCAACCACCAAAACCCTCGAAATACTGTCGTTACAGTATCGTATTAAGGAAAAGTCAGATGTCAAGTAGAATGTTTTGATCAGTATGGCCCCAAAGATTGCATTTATGAATGATTCCTACTTCTAATAGGTTCAAAAGTATATGCAGTTGTACTTATCCTTCTCAGTGGCTAATTGATATTCAGGGATCATGACTAGTCCATGACTAATCCTAGTCACATTCTGCTTTCATCACAAAGTTTGCAATAACCAAGGCTAACTCAAATTACCAGTATTATTGGCGGATACAGAATGTCACTCTATATATGCAAAATGGTGCAATTATTTGTGCTTTTTCATGTGTAATGGCTGAATTAAAAATATCAAATTTTGAGACTCGCACTTACTATTGTTACTGATCTTTGGAAGAAAATCACCTCTGATGTCTAACATAAAATATCCACTGATATCTAACATATCTCTATGTCTTAGGGGTTCAAAGCCAAACTCTGAGTTTTGCGACTACTTTTATTCCTGGGTATGTCGCCATCAGTGCTATAGACAGGTTGATAATGCATGTCATGTGTGAATCATCGAAAACAAAAACGGAGACGTCCAACAGTGAATGAAAATAGAGGAACTGATACTAGTGTTAAAGTATAGGCTGATTAGTTTTCAAATTTGTGATCTGCCACAAATTAAGCAATCTAGAGAGGGCAATCTCTGTGACAGTATTGTTTCATTAATAACAAAGGAATAATATTGTCGAAGCTCTGGTTTTTGGAGGAAGGTGTTCACTAGCAATCAAAACTCAGAATATTACTTTAATAACTTTCCCAGGAGCCATATATTTTTCAGAAACTACTGCACTACTGATGCTCGGCTTTGAAAACCTATGATTTATTAAACCACAACAGAAAAAGATGTTGATGATTCTCCCTCCCTTACCATCAGATTGCAGCAAGTTAGGGCACAAAAACCCGAGAGGGAAAATATTCCTCCAAATGTTGAAGAATTCTCAAATTCCCTTGAAACTGGAAGCAGTGTTCCCAATGGCATGGGCCAGGTAACAGGCTGAAGTTAGCAATCCAATATAGCGCTTATGAATAACTCCTGGCAATGTCCGGAGTAAGTTACTGTGGCACATATAAGAATTCCTGAGGTCATGCCAGAATGCCAGAGGTCAGTAACAGAATTATGTTAACATAACAAGGGAGTATTATTTCTGAGGTCGGAAATAATTAACAAAATTTCACTAATTCTGATACATAACATAGGGCTTTTTATTGAAATAGGCCCTTACACTGTTTTTGAAATTGAAAAAAAAAATCAACATTTTTAGAGGGCCCCTGCCCCCTCCAAATTCATCCCTGCAGTATAAATTTGTGTAAGAACTCAAACACTTAATTCATATTTAGAAAGTCACGAAAATCTAAAAAGGTTTCATTGTTAGATAATAATAAAATGTGAAGACAGCTTGAACAAATGCTATGTGTGCTGTAAATAAGCTATCTGGACTCAAAGCTCACAAACTCATCATTAAAGATTTCGTGGCATGGAACTCTGGACATTTACACTTTGACCTTGGTTTCCGAATCCAGGGGTGTAGTGACGCTTTTTTGCAGTTAACCTGAAGACACTGAGCATTCGCCTCCAATAGATTTTTAAGGCTCGATTTGTATTTCCACTGATGATGTGACTGGAATCGAATTTAGTGGCTAAATTAGTTACCAAATGAATTTTAAACCATGAAAATCGGTTCAGGTTTAGTGAAGTTATGCAAGGAAATAAAATGCAACACTCTGTCAAATAAAATTCAATAATCTGTCAAATTATTAACATTTGAGACAAAAAAAAAACATAACAAATAGGTGCGACATGTTCCGAAATTAACAAATAGCGTGATTATCATTGAAGAAGAGACTTATTTCTTGATATTTTCAGCAATGAGGTACACCCTAGTCTTTGTTCGAGCTGTGAATAGCTGATAGAAATACCAAGGTCACTTTGTTGTTGTTTGTTGTTTGTCCTTTTCTATCGTTACAAAATCGACCAAGTCGTGACGCTATCGGCCAAGTCATGACGCCCAGTCTCAAGGGGCAGGTTTTTCTAATGTACCTTTTACTTAAAAAATATATTATCGCAACCATAGTTGGCTGTTTAAGCTTATCATCGATATAAGGAATCCGTATTTCTTGGTTGCATTTGATATTTGAGAAATGTTAGTGAATCAATTTACTTGCCATTTGCTTGTGCACGTTCAATGCTTCATGAACAACCAATGGTTTCCTGTAAATAAGAGAGAAGTTTTGGGGGGAAGTTTCCTTCCCATTTGTCGACTTACGGTTTGTTCACAATAGCATGTTACAGCACCAGAGCCGCACCATTTGCATGAATTTATTATACAATGTACGCAATACTCAGATTTCCTCTCTTCTTCATTAACGGATTCCAAATAAGTACTCATTATATATGTGACAAAACTATAGCTCTGATGTGTCTCCACCATATTCAGACTTAAGATATAACGCCTTAGTAATCGCGTTTAACTTACATGAAAAATGAACGCAGCTTTCAGAAAATGTAGGAAGTTGAACTTCAGATATAAGCAGTTATGGCAAAACCCTTAAATCATTAAAGGTCTGTTATTTAAACATGGCTTGAAAATTAAGTCCTAGTGTAGCGGCGTCCAAACAATCATTCAGAGTCTAACACTTCTTTCTTTTTTATCAGGAAAATGTTTATGTCCCGTAACCGCAATATACGGACAACCAACATTGATACGATCTACAAAGATACAAGTTCCGCATAAAGCAAAAAAAGAAAACAGACGCGCTGATTTAACAGCAGAAAAAGAGCAGTTGCTCCATACTTTAATACACAAGCAGAACATACTGAAGCAATATATCAACCAATCGAGCTATTTTCTAACCACAGTTGTACAGAAAATACTAAAAAATCACTTGATTGATATTTCCGCACATATAGCTAGAAGCAATACTATAACCTACTTTCAGGAGCCTACTTTCGTTCCTAAGTTCTGAAGTTTGGAATATCGATTTCCGCTGTAGAATATGCGTTCTAAATACCCAAGCCTGTTTTTTACTCAAACACGTAAGATCACAACACATCTAAAACTGGGCAGCCAAGATGGTTTGCGGTTTTTCTGCACCTTGTCCACGCCACCTGCATTAATTACTAGTACACTTCATGAATAAAAAATGACAGTATTTTAGTGAATCAAACATACCGCCCCGTTTATTCAGCATCACATCGTTCTGGGTGTAAAGTGTTTCACACAGAACGAGTTCTGTGTGTATCAACTTACTTCTTACTGAGTAGATATTCTGAAGTTATTTTTATTCAGAGTCTGAAGGAGCGATCACATCCGTACGCTGCATCGTGCTGCGCTTAACATTTCAAAGCTGAGAGGCTGGTCAAACCTAACGCCGTGCAGCGCTGAAATTTATAAAAAATAGCATGACCAACCTTTGTGTGCGGACGAGTTGTTTGCTCTTAGCATTCTATATGTCCCTGGAATGGGGAGAAGGAACAACTGGATGACCTCAGTATGGTGAGGGTACAAGGGTACAAAACTACTATCAATTTTGGGTGCTGCAACACTTTTGTCAGAAAAGTTAATGCATGTTTGATGCACCTTAGCCCGAAAATAGCATACATTTTGCCCGTACAATAGATTTCTGCGCGTGTGGAGGAGGGGGGGGGGGGCTTCTGCACATCCACCACCAGCGCCCTGTACCAGTACGCTGTTTACATGATTGTCATTGAACAACCTGGCAAACAGGAATTTTGCACTTTTGTCACCAGTTGCCATTTTTGTTTTTGTCCACCAGGTTCGATAATGCCTGATTGTCTACAGTGCATCATTACACTGTATAGGACATGGCCTATATGCACGCTAGCTAAATAGCCATGAACAACTCACTCCGCCAAAAAAGAAGCCCAGTGATTATCTGCTTGTAAAAGAAGCGCCGTTAAACTTGAAACAAATTCAACACTATTTTAAAAGGGCAGCGCAAGCGCAGCGTCTTATGGCACCGTGTGCCGTCCGGTTGACCAACTTTAACTTATCCGTGTTAGACATTTTCCCAAGTACGGCACAGCCTGGCACAACGCAGTGCAGGACAACGTTTGGTGTGATCATCCTTAAGACCTTCCGCTGTGCTTTACCCTGCTTTAGTTGGAACGATATGTCATCTAACAACATAGCCTCAGAACCTTTCGTACCCTCAAGGCAACTCTATTGTTCCGTTTTGTATTCTATATCGCAGATTCTTTAATCACCATTGCTAGCTGTACTTCTTTCATCTTGGTCTAGACTTTAAGTCTTTCATTGTTACCACTACCATCGCTATAAAGCAGTTCTTCATACATATCAAAATGTATGTAAGTATAGGGCTATTGTTTTTAAAGGAAATTTCTCGGACAGAACTTCCAACGTTCTGTGATATACAGTCAGGATTCGGCTCTTTAATCTGCGGTTTTCCTACCCCACATTGCGTTTAAACACCACGACGAGACTACTTAACTTTTTACTCAGACTATTTTGGCCGAGATCCACTTACACTTTGCTGGATTTTTGTATTTTCTTATCGACAGTTTGTATTTGCTTTTGCCTGAAAGTAAAGCGGAAGAATTATCTTGTAGTGTAACGAACGTTGCTCAGAGTGTTTGTACAGTGATTTCCATTGTTTTCAGAATCGACCATCTGTTGCGCGTAAATGTTTCACGTTAGACTCCCCTTCAAGGAAGTACTTCTTAATATTTTCATTAAACTGTATCTCGTTTGCAGCTGACGTACAAGTAAAAGTTCCACTTACAACAACAAACATGTTATTGTAACGTTTCGTCAAGCAACATTTATGGTCATTGCACAGCAATGTAAGAAGAGGGACAAACGTGATGCACCTGACACGATCATATTTAAACAAAGTTCTCGAATGCAAGCACTGCATGTAGTTATCACAGTATCATAACAGGGTGTACTATAAAGTCCCTTCACTTTTGTTCCAAAAATGGGAAACTGGTTTTAACACAGTTTGCATAGCTGCAAAACATAAAGCCATTTAATAGGCTTTTTTTTCTGGTTTAACCTTTTAATTAAAGTTTAAATCGACCTTGTTTTATAACCAACTTTAAGACATTGATTAGAAAACAAACTGTACATTGAAAACCTCTTGAACTATTGAAAACCCGAATCGTACAAGATGTTATTACTAAGCACATAATATTTCATAATAATGACCAGAGAGAATCACTGAAGACAAGGAAAGAAAGAATGGAGATGAAATTTTCCAGTCCATCAACAGATCCTGACAATATTTAGAAAATGATATCAATGAACCTGTTGACAGGCTTACGCAATCAGTAGTAGACTAGAATTGGAGTAGCCTACACTCAACGGCATTTCCAAATACTGTAGAATTTATGAATGAGTTTACAGAAAAGAAATCCCCCCACCACCACATATCAAACAGACGATTTGCGCACCGATCAGATACTCGCGTAAGTCCACTACGGGTGCGTACGAAGTCGACGTTGTGCGTGCACTGTGCTTCATTGGTTATTCTCTAAAATGACGTTTTGTGCCGTGGTTCTATGAGGTGTATTTAGCAAAATGTCCTAGAGTCTCCCGGTAGTTTCTTTTTCTGAATCTTCTCTGTGTATCTAATGTTCAGGGGTTGTGATGATACTTTAACGACATAAATAGACAAAATCAAGTAAACTTTTAAATAGTGCCTTTTTCGCTGAAGGTCAACTTCAAAGACTAAATTAGATAATGAGACTATTATTCATCGAAGAATGACATTCTTTTTCAGAACAGTCTGAAGTAAATATAAAGGGACACAAGAGAATTTTAAATTCTTTTCAGCAACTTGCACCACAAAAAGAAACACAAACTGTTTTATCGGTCTTCTATCATTCAGGGAGGCCGAAATAGAGAGAATGAATCGTAAGCATGGCGTTTTCTTGCTTATAAAAAGTTTCCTATTTGTAACTATGGTTTCTTTACATACAATGCGTAAACAAAAGCCTTCCGAGTATAAGTATCTGAGACAGATATTGCAGTGGAGTTTTTTTTTCAACTTTGTCTCTACAATCTGAGACATCTAAATAAAAAATATTATTATCCACACTTTCGTCAACTTAAAGTGAGATATACGCAAATTAAAAAAAATCCTCATCCTGAATCTCACGAGAGAGACTAAGTAGGGTCATCCCTTAAGTCGGCTTACGCTAAGTACCTCGGGTGAGATATTCAGAGTCATAGCACTCAGACAATACTCAAATCTGCGTCCTTGTTGCAACATTCCACCTGCAGTTCAACATACCCCTTAACCTGTCCCGTTTAGAAAAGTAACAGACAACGTATCGGTATACGTACATATATATGTAAGTCCAAGTCAAGTTACAAGACATCTTTTTCAAGCCCATGTTAAGTCACAAGTCATTTGGTTCCACCGCAAGTCAAGTCAAGTTAAAACTTATCGTACGTCAGTGGCGTAACCAGTGGGGTGGCCGGGGGGCAACTTGCCCCCCCCCCCGACACAAAAAAGTGGGAAGGGGAGCAAAAAAACGGGAAGGCAAAAAAGGGAAGAAAAGAAAGGAAAAAGAGGGAAAGAGGGAAGAAGAGAAAGAGAAGGAAGAAGAAAAAAAGGAGGAAAAGGAAAGAAAGGAAAGGAAAAACAGGAGAAAGGGAAAAGAAGAGGAGAAAGGGGAAAGAAAAGAAGGAAAAGAAAAGAAAGGAGGAAAAAGACAAAGGAAAAATGAAGTTAGGAAGGGAAAATGCAATAAAGGAGCTAAAAATGAAAGACAAAAAACTGCAGACACAAAGCCCTCGGTGGTACTGTCGGTAGGAAGCGCTTAAAGCTGTGAAGGAACTGTACCCTGCACTCTTATTAGCTCTGGAAAACATTGTAAATGACGAAAGATCTGCTCATAGTAATGCAGATGCAAAAGGTTTGCTTGAATATTTTAATAAATTGGAGTACCTAGTTATGATTGAATTGTGGACAAATTTTGAGCGAAGTACAAAGTTTCGTTTCACCCATTTTTGCTCTTAAGAGGACAACTTCTCCAATAAAAACCTAAAATTTTCGGCGCGCTACGCGCGCAGGAGAGGCCTTCCGGTTTCTTCAGTAGTTTCATTCTACATCACTAGATAGCGCAAGTCCTTTCCCCCTTACCATAACACGTAGGAAAAGTACACAGTTTATGTAGAGGTCGTAAATTTCATCCCATATTGCAAAGCCTAGCTACTGTTCTCTTGTGTGCCATGCGGTACGGCCAGTTGGTGAAGGACTCACCGAGCAATATTTGGCTATTTCATCGGATAGTCCAGGTAGTTTCGATACAATGCATATTATCTCCTATACGGTCTAGAACCCCTACACTACAGCCTTTCTTTCTTATTGTTTTAATAATTACATAGGCCTATGTTTTTTTGTAAAAAGTGACCCGAAAAATTTTCGCGCGCTTCGCTCGCTTTGCACTTTTACAGTTTAGATTCCGGAAATAAACATTTAATCAACTCGGAACTTAGCTTCTCTAGTATATACAAATTTTATGCAATATATGACCCGAATGAAATGGAGGCTAGTACACAGGCTTTCTTCAAATCCCACCTCACCAATACTCCACGGCATTGGAGCTGTCGGAGTTTCGGGTCGTTGGCCGTTCGCCGGGCAAATCGTGGGGATACCTCTATTCAACTTAATAATAAGTTAACAGATTCTGGCTGTAGAAACTCTCAGTTCCAACTAATCCACTGAAATCCATGGGGGATAACTCAACGCTGAATAAGTTTGAATGAAGTCGGATCGATTGTAAAAGACTTAAAGTGTTAAATTCAAATCAAACTTTACAAAATTTGCACAACAAGGACACATCTTGATCAAAAATCCTGGCAAGCGCCACTTCCGGTGATTTGGGATGTATTAAAATCTAAGATTTTCTCAGTACGCTAGGTCCACGCAAACCTATGGTGGCGCTTTGCTTAGATAGTAAATGGGGTTCAAACTTCCAGTCTTCGGACCCCAAGTCCAGGCCAGCTCAACTAATCTGTCCCCACAGAAATGTGTTTTATAAAAAAAATCAAATCAAACTTTACATTTTTTCACGATGGCTGCTATCAAGCCTGACGAGTGACGTTTCCGGCGATCTGGGACGTATTCAAATCTCAAATTTTCTTGGGACGCTCCACGTCAACCTATTGTGGCGCTCCGCTTAGATAGTAAACGGAAGTCACCCCCACAAAATCCCCAGTCCTCCAAAAACACTCCTGCATGGTGTTGTTTTTGTTTCCTTTTGCTTTGAATATTTTTATTTTGCTCAAATTAAAATCGGAAGAATCACATTGAGCAAATGTGTTTTAGTGTGGGAAGGAGGTTCAAGGTCGAGAAGTCACATCTGGTCTGCCCCCCCCCCATGTCAAACATCTTCCTACGCCGCTGCATAATTGTCTTTACTGCTTCTCCTTGTGCAGACACAAACATAGTTCACTGCTCAAGGCCACATCCTGGTGAGCATGTGTAATCAAAACATTCTATGTGCATGCTGTGTAAAATGAGCTACTCTGCATCTTTTGAATTTTGTAACTCTGATGTCAACCAAAGAGTAGTCACCAACTGAGACTTTTGCTTACCCCCAACTAAAAGTCATACTTGGGGTGATGCAAATCCGTCTTTAAGTCCACATATAGTCCACATTTAAGAATTTCCAATGTCCTGCGAGGGGACCTATCACGTGTAAGAACATTAAGTGTGTAATTTCAACGTTTAGAAAAATATTTATTTTGATATGATTGTCATGTTGACATTTGCATTGTTAAATTTTAGTTTGTGCAAATTTTTCACTTTGCCTGAACTAAGACACCATGACATTATTGTTCACCATATTGCATATATTTTTGCATGCATTTAGGATGTAAAAATCCATAATTCTTTTCAGGTGGTGGTGGTGGGGGGGGGGCCAGAACACTTCCCTTAAGTCCCTAAGACACCCACAGACTGGCAGTCTGAGACTGCCACAGTTTACTTCAGCTCAACAAGTACCGGCAGAATCGGAAATTTTCCGGAAAACCTCTTGAGTCTTGCCCCCGGTCTGGTTACGCCCCTGTCGTACATCCAGTCTCAAATTTTCACAAGTAGTGCCACAAGTCATTAAATCCTTGCACAAATCAAGTCACAGGCCTTTTGTACAGGCAAAAGTGACGTGGCAAATTCCTCAAGGTGTTTTAAGCAATAAGGTACGTGTCAACTTAAGCCTGCCTTAAATTCGCATTTTGTACTTGATGGAAGACAGAAGTGTCAAAACTTCATTCAAACCTGTGCTTTCTTGGCTAAAATATCGGGGCCACCTGTGACAGTAGCTCCAGAATGTGTAGACAGAAAATCGCTTACTTGTATGGTGGGATAACGTGAGTAAAAATGCTCTCCGGCTCTAAACACTAGTAAAGCCTGTTCGTGCAGAGTTCAATGTAATTCAAATTTAAGTACTACATGCAACGTGTGTTCCCCAACTAAGAAGTTATTGTTAATCAGTCTTACTTTTCAAACGAGAAATTCACTCAAGACTACGTTACTTTTCAAGTTAAGGCATTAAATAAACAAGATTTTGTGTTATATTTCAATAAAATGTGGCCCAGGATGTTTTAGGAGAAAATCTTTGTTCAAACGTTCATTTAAAATGTTATGTTTTTGTTGTAAGTTTTCCTGATCTCGGTTAATAATAGTTTGCTGAGTTCCATCTGAAGCAGTAATAATTGTGTATTGTCACCTCCAACTTAAGCCTAAACTAATAGGAGAAACTCCTTTTCTCCGACCTTATCGTGTCGTACCTAGCATGTGTGTCCAATGAAATAGTTTAACCTTCCCTCCACCAGCCGCTTACCGTACCGTATGACAAACGCAGAACATTTACTAGGCGATGCGATATAAACTGTGTAATCTACCAATAAGTTTCTGAATGTGATCGAAAGGGCTTGCATTAATAAGCCTAACGAAACGGTGCATGAAAGAAACATGACAAGCAAAACGTGCCAAAAATTGTGGGTCTCTATTAAGGAAACTGCCCTGTTTATCGATCGATGGTAAAATCAAATAAATCGCCGTAAAGGCTGGTTTCTGTCGGAGACTACAAAGTACTTCCTACAAGCTAAGGCGTGAGACTGATGAAAATATATCCACCTTGGTATTGTGTTGAGTGGATAACCTACAATCCGACATCAACCCGAGTCATCATCTTTATTCGTCTCAGAAGACGATGGATTGCGTCTTGCTGTTGAAGAACAGTATCTGCGATGCTGTATAGGCCTATCCTCGAGTAACAGTCTTTTGTGCAGGTGTCGCAGATAAAAATAGTATGGTGGGTAAGTATGGGTGGTAAGATTGATGTCTTCTTCTTCTGTTGCTTGGAGGTCCTTTTTTCGCGACGATCCTCCTCAGATCTGTTTGTTCCTGATTTCACTGCAAGTCGCCAGGTTGAGCGTTGTGATGCTATATCCTCCCAGCTGTTGATGTAGATGTGCGCCTACTGGGGGTTCTTCTTACACGAGTCCCTGTACTGTGGTTAGGGTGGGGGCACCTCTGGGATGAGAACCACGTTCCGACTGTCCATACAAACGGTCTTGTAGGATACGATCTTTCTCCTGTCGATGGACATGACCAAGCCAGTGTAGGCGGCGTACACTGAGAATTTAGCAAAGATAGCGAATAGCTTCGCCTTCACTGTAAAAAATAGGTCTGTTAATTTACAGAAATTCTCTGATAATAGAGTTTCCAAACAATTTCTGTAAAACCAAATCACTGAAATGTTCTGTTTAACTTTATGACTTTTTTGTGTAAAATTTACAGATCTTTTATGTTAAAATTAACATAGATGACAAGTAAACCTAGAACAATTATGTGAAAGTTATTTCAATATTAAACTCAATTTCTTTACGATTCACAAATTGTCCCCATGCAGGTAATGTGACCAATCTCTCGGCCTTTAGGATTAATGGTCCTAGTCTTAAGGCAGAGAAAACAGTTGCCTACATCTGGCATTTCTGCTTTATTATATTGTTTCTGTAAAAGGATCTCATATATCGGAAAATTATTGAATTTCTAAACAATGTAATAATTGTTTATGAAATAAATATTACAACAATACCAATACATCAGTTGTAAACATTTACAAACAAAGTAAATAGTTAGTTACTCAGTTTCTGATAAAACACAAGCACAAAAACATCAAGCAATGAGGTAGAAATCATTGTAAAAGAAAACTATTGACAAAAATAAACTCCATTTATTGAAGTTCAATTTTAGCATACGTCATAAACGGGTAAATTTACAGATATTTTACAGAACGGTATGTTTTAAAAACTGAAAATGTTTTTAATGTTTTAATTGAAACAAAACAGAGCCTTAATGTTATTTAACTGATTTATTACGTTAAAAAACATGTTTGTTAGCTAAATAACAGTATACCTATATGAAAGAGCAAAAACATAAAATTACTGTAAAAAATTTCTGTAAATTTACAGAATTTTTTTATAGTGTTGTTGAGGACCTCGCTGTTGGTGACCTTGTCTTCCCATGTTATGCTCAGTATCTTGCAGAGAGAACTCATGTGGAAGGCATTCAACTTGGTGTCTTGCTTGGCATATTTTGTCCATGTTTCACTACCGTAGATGATGGTGCTGAGGACACAGGCCAGGTAAAATTTCATCTTGGTGTTTAATGCCAAATGTTTGTTCTCCCACATTCTCTTCTGAAGCTTGGACATCACAGTAGCCACATTTCCAATACGTGCGTTAATGCTGATGGTCGGTGCAAACTCCTTGCAAGCATGGGCGAATTGATCCATGAGACGCTGGAGGTCATCGTTGATGTGACTGAGGAGAGCTGCATCATTGGCAAACAGCGTTTTCCTTATCAAGACAAGGGTTATTTTGGTCTTGTTACTCAAACGGCACTCTAAAAAGTATGGACCGAAACGGTGTAAATCTAATCGGGACCAAGGATCAAATTGGTTCAAACTGAGTCGGATTTCCTGTTCAACACAAAAGTTCTCTTCAAAGGGTTTGGCTCCAAGCAGATGAACCGAACATTTGTTCAAACCAAATAAATCAATATTTTTTCATGCAGCCTTTTTAGTTATTGGCAGGAATTGCTTGGAATCCAGCTGATATTTTTAAAAATATAACAAGGGAAAAGGAAGATAATATGGCTACGCCTGAGTTTATTCCGAATATGAGTTGTTTCCATAATGCAAAGATATCCTATACTAACGCTTATCAGTATATGACTGATAAACAGTTATATGGGAACTGTTTTATTAAGATATAAAATAGTATTAAGGGCATTCTGTTGAGATCTTCATTACAGTTCTGACAACGTCCAATCCTCGAGATCATGGGAGTCAATCTGTATTGAAATGTGTGTGTGTGTGGGGGGGGGGGGATACATGACTTAGCACAAAAAAAGACCTTTGATTTGAAGAGGGGGTGTCTTTTTATAGGCCCTTCCCTGTTCCCCTCTTTTGATGACTGACGTGGTCCCGTTCTAAAAAAGTTAGGATTCCAAAGTTGACATGACCACCGTAGATGATCTGCCATTCAGTTTAAATAAACGGAATTACTTCAAGATATTATTGTCATCACGTCCCAGAATAGCTGAAACCTCGCTCCGCAGCGTGGATCACTGTCAGAGATCATGGACCCCAAAAGTGAAATAAGGTAACTCTTTGACGTTTTTGAGCTGGTCAAATATGCTGAAAAATGTGCATAATTTAGTAACTTTAGCAGTGGGCACTCTTCCTTCGTCACTACATAAAGATGCAGACCTGGGGAGGGATCTAAGGGGAGGGGTATCCCCTCCCCTTTGAGAAATTGTGTTAATTTAAAGTTACTTTGATGCAAAATGATGTTAGCTGTGGGACATTTTTGAAGCTGATCATACAGCTGAAAAATGTCCATAACTTAGTGGATTCAGCAGTGGTAGGGATCCTTCCTGAATCATTATATAAAAGTGCCGTAATGGGGGAGGAGTCCTCCTCTTTGAGAAATTTTTATTAATTTAGGTTACTTAAAGGCAAAATGGTGCTATCTTTGGGGCATTTTTTGAGCTGATCATATTTGACCGGAAAAGGTCCATAATTTAGTGAATTTTAAGTTTTTGTTAGGTAAAAAAGAGAGTAATTTTTCGAAGAGAAGAATACGTTGTCAATAAACCTCCTGAAGCTCCCCCCTCCTTTTTGGCTACTTTACTGTCTTCTATTCGGAGAATTTTTTTACCCAAAAATACGTGAGTGGAGCTTACAAAAACATTCTTGGGCTTTTACGAAAATTTTCCTCTCCTTCATTGTGCATTATGAAAGGGCATATAAGGCTGGCCTGTAAAGGCCTCCTGGAAGCTCTGGATCAATTATATAAAATGATGGCAATGACATAAATCTTATTACCTGACATCTAAATGATAATATATGGTAAGACGCCAAGCACTTCACATCTATCGTATTTTTACTCCTTTCGAACGAAAATCTAGACAGATTCCAGCAAAGGGCAGGAGGTGGAGAATAGGTACAGGTAGACGATATTAGAACTCCCTGATAGGTATAGGAAAAGGGGTGAAGGACTAACAAGCCCATTTCAGAATGTCTTTTCGTCGTAAGTGTATTAACAGTCACCATCTATATACACCGATAATGGCTGGGCACGGAGCCCTCTTTAATTTGTTTTGAAAATGTGCGTATTTTCAACCTTTTAACCTTCCACATCATGCTGGAATTAGATTTAATAAATTGATGCGAGGCCTCTAAAGATGCTTGGAGATGTATCTCTGTTTTTCGGAGAATGTTTCATATATAATTACCTTCATAATGGTAATGAGATAGATGACAAACCGTAACACATGCGCGCGAAGCGCGCCTAAATATTTCATTAAATAAGACGATTCTACGTGAGGAAAATAACGTTTGGCAGTATTCTCTATTAATCTAGTTGGAAAATACATACAAAGTTGGAATAGGCTCAGCTGGAAAATGTGCTGGACTGAGATACCAGAAATTCCAAGTAGAATTTCAGATTTTCTGACTATCGTCGCTCTGACGAACTTGGAGAGGGAGTGAGGCACCCCACATCCCAGGTCGCCACGGCTCTTTTCCCACCCTTTTTTCAGTAAAAACGCTATTGTATGGCCAGATATCCTATCACCGAACATTTTACTTTTGTTTTCGCTTGACTTGGTCCCTTCTGTGTTACGTCGCTACACTGTTAAAAATTTCTGTAAATTCAGGGGCGTAGACTTTTTGGGGTGTTGGGAGGCAAAGTCGACTCATCGTCTCCATTCTTGACCGCGGTCATGGGGGAGCGAAATTTTTTGGGTTAGCCTACACTAAAATGAATCTGTTCTCTTACTGTTACTATTTAAAGCTTATACAGGTCAATTGTCCGGGCTTTGTCCGGGCATTGCCCGGGCAGTTGGTCCCATCGGACACAACTTATCTTGTACTTCCCTCCTCGGGTCACTAGCCGTACCGCACGACAGACACATGAGAACCTTAACTAAGACTAGCGAAATGAGATGAAGTTCCTGACATTTACATAAATCCATGTATTTAATTATTGTTTCTTGAAAAGATGGTAAGGGTTTGTACTTTATTAGCAATAAGTAACAGAACTGAGGAAGGGTGGGCAAAACTCTTTGGGGTTTTATCGCAGAAATGACCCTTTTGAAAGCCAAAGTAAACCGACCATGGGTGGCGACAGAATTTTCCCGACAGTGGGGCCGGGTCATGCCAGAGACCCCAAGTTCCGACAGCCACTAGGTCGAAGGGGCGGTGAGAAAGGGATATGAAGGAGCTTAAACATCTCGTGCCATTGCAGGGTATATTTTTTGCACAATATCACTTAATGCTTCGAAACCCAAGTTGCGCACGGATCGTGTTCTTTCTAGTCTGAATCCTGAAATTGCGAATCGCGCGAAATTTTTTGGTAGGCTTACACAAAAAGATATGTAATCATTAAAAACGCAAAAAAAAAATGATATATGTAGGGGTTGTAGACCGTATCTGGGATAACATACATTATGTCAAACCACTTGGACTACCCAATGAAATAGCCAAACTTTGTTCCGTGAGTCGCTCACCAACTGACATACCGCATGACACACAGAAGATAGCAACAATTAGGCTTTGTGATATGGGATGAGATTTACGACCTCTACATAACCTGTTACTTGGTGGGGTTGACAGGACTTACGCTATCTAGCTACGTGGAATGGAATTATTAAAAAAAAACTGGAGTGACTCTTTAGCGCGCGTATCGCGCCGAAAATTGTGGGTTCTTATTAGAAAAATTGTCCTCTTGAGAGCAAAAACAAGTACCGTCGGGCACTTTTCATGGGACGGAAATTCTCACATACGATAATATGACAGAATGCTGAGACATGTAGTCCCTAATCAAATAGAGCCACTGCACTACTCTTTTACGAAATGTGGGGGGACATTTGATATTGTGTCCCCACCCATCAGATTTAACTCTTATGCTCGAGATACTAGCAAATAAGCAGTCACATTTCCATTCAAGGGGAAACTTAAACAAGCCCATGTCATCATAACCTAGCATTATTGCTTTTTAAAACTTTACAACCAGTTTTCTCCTCCATTAGTGCACTTTCATGATGACTTGCAGGCATGACAGGCATGGGAATTTGCCAACTTGAAATTGCCTGTTCGGAGTTGATTTTGGTCAAACCAACATATTGAAACAGAAAGAAAACAAAACATCGCCCATCGGTGTGTGAGGAGATGATAAACCTCTGCTTGCTTCAACTTCATTTTAGGTAACAAATGTAGTAACTGCATTTGCTGATATCTCAAGTACTATACTTTGAGACGACTGAATGAAACTTTACCAAGAATACTTAGGTTTAACTCTTCTCTCACATATCAAAAATAATGTTCTGTTTGCACCCCTCTTTCAAGAATGCATTGAACCTATGAAGAGGATATTAATATCACACACTACAAACTGAGAGTTTTGCTTCTTCGTGGGTTTTTAATAGCAAGGGTGTTTATTGCCCAAATACATCAACAAATCTGATCGTAAAGACATCTAGTTAGTCAGACAAGTAACATATTAACAGTATCTTGCTTTAAATGCAATAAAGCCTTCAGCCATTCAGTGCTCGTCTGTACCCTCACCCTCCTCTGTGAGACTAACGTTGGAAAGTTTACAAAGAAAGTGAAAACAGTCGTTTCTGAAGTATTTCTGTACTAAAGGAAAGATTCATTAAAATTAAATAAGTTGACAAAATTGACTTTATAAAATGGATACAGCCATCGAAAACCCCATTTCCTCGTGGCTGCTTATTGAAAATAACTTCTTGCGGCACTCCAGGTAAGCAAATTAACTTTTCGAAGAAATCACACGTCTTTTGGCATTCTCAAGGGTACTTGACATCCAACAAGTAAAAGTGCTTAAAACAAAATGAATGCCAACAGCTTATAGCAGGCTGATACATGTAACGTTTTGCCTCTCTACCACCACAACAGTTTGGGTGTGGAGGTTCTTGTGTATGTGTACCGGTAAGGCAGCGAGGGTGCCGGCAGCGAGGGTGCGTATGGGTGTAGACGTACGCGTAGACGTAACCATTGCGTTACTGCAAGTACAGTAACGCAATGGGCGTAAATCCCGGGGGGATGGGGGATGTATCCCCCCAACATTTGACCAGAGGGGGATAGCCCATGTAATCATCCCCCGCCCCCAATGTTTCAGTCTACAGATACGTGTATGATGGAAAGTATATTTTATTCTTCATTTTCGTAAGAAAATTATTTCAATCTCGCTTCAAATTCTATCACAAATGTTTCTCAAACTATCAGAATTTTAGCAAATCTTTGGCAATCTATCAAAATTTTCGCGCGCTCCGCGCGTTTCCAACCTTTTGTCAGTGTCACTTATATTATCAATATCTTCCGATAGCAACTTTCGGAGAAGCACAGCAGCAAAAAGTTGAAAGTTTACGAATTAGGTAAAAGACTGGCTTATGACAGTGGCATGTAGGTTTGTTGGGCAATTGAAAGTGTCTCGATGTAGAGTCTGAATGCAGGTTTTGTAATGGAAATATTATTCGTCACTGTTTACACTCCATGTCATGACCATTATTAAGGTAATAATATACGAAACTGTTCTGATCACAACACTTTCCGAAGAACAGAGATACATCTCCAAACATCTGTGGGGACCTCGTATCAATATGGTATCTTTCAGTCTAATATGTAGCATGATGTAGAAGGTTGAAAGTACGTATCTGCCGTTATACATTTTTCAAAAACTTTTACCAGAGCTTCGCCAGTTCGTGCTGAGCCATTATCGGTATAGATGGTGATTGTTAATACATTTATGACGAAAACAGCACTCTGTAGCGCTCTTATTAGTCCTTCACCCCTTTTGCTACATCTATCAGGGAGGTCATCAGCACCTATACTCTCCCTCCCTCTCATTTTCCATTGCTGGAAGCTGTTCGTCCGGATCTTAGTTCAAAAGTAGTAAAAATACGATAGTTGTAAAGTGTTTGTACCATAGAAATAAAAGTAAGGCAGAATGACGTCTGTCAATCTAAGCTGAAGCCATTATTGATTTGGCTAGGCGGTACGGCAACAGAGCATCTTCGCGTAATACAAAATGTCACGTCATTGCTTTTGCCCCAAGTATTGGCAAAGAAACCAGGGCCGTCTTAACGCATGGGCCCACTGGGCCCAGGCCCAGGGCCCCGCGATGTCAGGGGCCCCGCAAATTGACCTCTGCGCAAAAAAAAAGCTTTTAGATATATCACATATGTTATTCACATAAAAGTTCCAATTTCCATGCTTTATGCGCGACATGGGGGGGGGGGGGGGGGTTAATGCAGGCATGTCTATGCTTAAGCGATGGTCAAGGATGTCAATTTTTCACGCAACTTTTTTCGAACACACTTGATTGAGGGGCCCCGCTCCAATGCCGGGCCCAGGGCCCGGTGATCTCTTAAGACGGCCCTGAAAGAAACTACAAGTTTTCAAGTTAGAAGTATAAAACAAAATACTTAAGACAGAATGACTTATTTCTGTTGTGAAAATTACTCCTGATCTTTTGAAAAACGGATAAAATAAGCTATAACTTCTGCAGCAGAATGCACACTGTACGTTAGGGGACACGCCAATCAACCGGTCTTTTGCCGTACAACGAAAGCGCCCTCACAATTTTCGTGGCTTCACCGGTTAAACATGCATGGATGCATTGTGTCAGCGTTCTCCTTTACTTTTATTTCTATGGTTTGTACTCTATATTATCATTTGGATATCAGGTAGTACACGCATTATGTCATAACCCCCCCCCCCCCCAATTCATATGATTAATGCAGATCTTCCAGGAGGTCCTATTCAGGGTTCTGCTAGCCTTAGATGCCCTTTCATAATGCACAATGAAGGAAAGGACATATTTTTGTGTAAAAACTTTCCCGAAATAGAAGGTAGTATAAAATAGAGAGAAAGGAGGGGCCTTCAGGAGATTCTGTTCACAACGTATCTGTCTCTTAATAGACAACATATTCTCCTCTTTTACCTTACCAAAGCATTAACATTACCAAAACATTAGCATGAACTAAATTATGGACATTTTCCGGCCATATATGATCAGTTCCAAAAACATCCCAAAGATAGCACCATTTTGCATCTAAAAGACCTTAAATTAATAGAAGAGTCTTAAAGGGGAAGGGGACCCCTTCCCCAGGATGACACCTTTATGTAGTGACAAACGAAAGATCAAAACTGCTGCATGCAAATGCAGGAACGCATGAAAAATAAAGGTGTAATTTACGCATGCTTGGGGACACTGAGGTATTATTACGACATCACCTGTGGTGCCCCCAATCATAAAAAACCTGGCGACGCCACTGATCTCAAGCCAACTTGCAGGTCTTGTAATGATGTCCGAATTCAAAATCCAGTTGTCTGGGCTGACCCTATATGTTGATCCCTGCCTTTTTAAGGATAACAGGACATTGTTGCTCTTGTACAATTTCAATCCAGTGTAGCTTACCAACGAGTTTTGTGCTCAAAATAGCATTTCCTAAATGTATACGAATATCCTACCAAAGAACATTACCACTGAAATTAACCCCTTAAGTCAGTCTTACTGGCACTTCTGAGACAATAAAACTCAGGAGCTTCAGGGGGCTTCGCCCCCTGGACCCCACCGGGGCTTTGCCCCTGGACCCCACTAGGGGCCCTAAGGCGGGCCCCTGGACCCCACCCGTCATGAGCTCGCGCTTCGCGTGCACATTGTCCACATTTGCGATAGTTCACCCCATCCCCCCAAAGTTGAAAAGAAATCTATGACCCTGGTAACGCATAACTCTTAGATTATTCAGTTACGTTCTGCGAAAACTTCAGTGTAAGCGAATCTAGTTCTGAGACAGTCTACCGTTTTCATGCTTATCGAGTTGTGAAGTCTCTTTAAGAATTTGATCAATAAAAAAGGAAACAATATTTTAACGTACCACCAACCATACTCTATAATAATAAGTTTGATTGTCTGGGTAGATTTGTGGCCAAATTGGCTGACATTTGGAATGTTTTATCCACTAAAAATGAAGGTGGGAGGTTCCAACTTTGTTAATTTGGATTTGCTTTGCATATGACTTTAAATTAGGCAAACATTCTTCATGGAAAAATAAGAACGTTTATTATGAAAATAAATTTGTCTAAAGAAGAAATTTCTTATGATCGTAGAATATTACAAATCTTGAAGGAAAACGGGCTTTAACTGTTACTTCACAATTAAATAGTACCTATGCCATAATGGTATAACCCAGTCAACACGACAGGATTACTTTCAGCAAATGATGTGAAACTTTTTGGTATGGGGCACAGGGGGCAAGAATGATATTTAGCTTTGTAGAAAGTAGGTAACCATTGCATCGATAGTACTACGCTAGTGCTTCTCGACCCTTTGTTTTTGATTTCATTCTTGGTTGAAAACAAACTCTTCCCCAGTTTTTTTCCTAAATATGTTCATAGACACTAACCATGTGTCTTTTACAATCATTTTGTTTCATACTAGAACATAGGAAAAATACAATAATGATTCCCTAAATGTTCATGTAAATAGTTTGGGTGCGAATTCCCAATTTCGAAAAAAGTTTAGTGGCTAACCTTGAAAGAATGAAGATTAAAGACAAGGAGCGCGAGCCCCGAAGGAGTGCTGACGGTCTTCCCAGGATTATGTTGATATAAGAAACTTTTTGAGGCCTATTTCTGAGATTTGGAAATCCGATAATAAGGCCAAAAACATTTAATGAAATCGTAATAATCTGAAATTAAAGACTGTCAGATGCGAGTTTCTCGCTTATGAAAATAAGAATGAGTACTCAAAAAGTATGTTATTAGCAATGGAACTTTAACTTATTTTAAAGTGTTAAGTGACTAAAAATTTGACCGAAAGATCATGTAGGCGTCAATATGAACATGACAACAAGACGAGACCCTTCATCGATCGGCATCCAGTACTCCTTACACAATCTCACCTATCCCTGTTCCTCTTCCTCAGTTGACCCAATTGAGAAAAACTAATCAAGAAAAAAGCCTTCATGACAAAACCTTATCGCGAAGAATATTTTGAGCTAAAAGTTGCCCCATGTCGTCGAAAATGGACCTTCCCACTTACTTAGGTGCAGATAATGACAACCTTCTGAGTAATTTGTTAATAAGTTTGCAAATATAACACGATTAGATCCAATTAATTTAAAACTAAGTCAATAATACAGTGAATATTCAAAAGCACGAACACTCCCTTAGGGCAATGATGTGACCTAATCAATACAAAAGTATAGCTTACAACAGAAGCACCATGCATCATTTACCACATGGCATGCTTGTAGTGACAGCTTCCTTGGTAATCTTTTCAGTAATCTCAAATTCACGGAATTGCCTACCATATAACACGTTATATTAAAAAATTAAGTCGTGCCATAGGATTAATGTTTGAAAGGTAAAAATCAGGTTGGGATTTCTGTTTTAACTCAGTCAATACCCAGAAGCAAAAGTGAAAGCTTTGCCAAAGAGGATACTCGTTTAATATAAAAATTTTAGAGGGGCCCTCAAAATTAAAAACAAACCGGTAGCGGGCGTGACCTACAGAATGACTCGATTATTGGGTGATTCTTGCCCTGTAAACAATGATTGAAAGTGATCCATAACTTATTTTAAAGATACATCACCCTACCATCTGCTGTAACCTGGAATAGGTTAATTCCTCCTCAGGTCTTTAACAAATTGTTTAAAGATTAATATTGGGGATGAGCCCCATGCCCTAGTGCTGGCCTCATTCGCATTTTTCTGTGCCCTGGAAATTCACTTTCATTACGTTTTACAGCAAGGAATATGTTGGCACAATTTGAACGGTAAGGCCATTTTTTGCGCCGGTACCGTAACATGAAAACTTTTGCTTGTGGAGTATGACAGTTTTCTAGGTTTAAAATTACTTCTGAGTATTCATTACTTTTAGGTCGACTGCATCAGAAGTTCCGTAGGGTTGGGAAAAGCAAACCGGAGGCAGCCTAAGACAGCTATGTCTCGGAAAGGAAGGAGATGGTGCTGTTGAACGTGAAGCACAAAGAACGAACTTTTATACAATATCATAATGGCATATTTTGCAAATGTGATCGATTGAAGATGAATTTTCGTACCTTTACAGGACGCTGCGCAAAGTATTTTTTAAGTATGTTTGGTAAAGAGTTACCCATGGTATGATATCTATGGTTACTTAGGTATGGTACGTAGGTAGCCCATGGTTTAACACAGAGGTATGAGGAAAAGCAAGAGCACTTTTGAAAACTTGCGATGGCTGCTCACTGGTTTGGAACCCATTGAAGAAACCAACCTCATTGGACGCAAAGATGAACAGGGGCTTCAGGGTGTTGCAGACTTTGCCTTCTCCCGTGACTAAGACCCATCGTCGATGTTGGCCTACCTCACTTCCGCACCTTCAAGATTCGGGCTAGTGTAAATTTATTTGGAAATTCGGAGCGCCACCACAGACTGCAGAAAATGCCAACCTCCACCACAAGTTTTGTCAATACGGTTACTCATCTGCCATAAATGGGTCGCCAATTTATTAGCATGTGGAATTCCTAAAGGCCTTATACTGCAGGGAATTTCACCTAAGAACTTTGGGTACATTACTTTTTGTCACTGTGTTAGGAACTGTGCACCCTACAGGTGAAAAATTAGTACCACTTTCAGCTCTTAATACTACAGGTACTCCTCTACGATGCATGAGTCGCCAGTACAGGACAAAATCTGGCACCATTCTGCTCTTTGCACGGTAAAACGTGAAGGTAAAGAAATGTATGCATGGAATTACTGAACAATGTATCATGATATGAAGTTGTCTGATTAGAAAAAAAGAATACATACATACATACATTGAAAGTTCTTATATGGCGCTTTCCCCTAAAAGGCTCAAAGCGCTTTGCAAAGGCAATAGCCACAATGCAAAAACACAATAGAAAAAGACATAGCTATCTCAAAGATACATAAACAAACGAGACTTAAAGCAATTAACAGTAGGAGAATTTCGAACTTCACGAGGTAGGCGATTGTATGTATTAGCAGCAAAGGCTGCGAAAGAGCGGTCCCCATAGCTAAAACGGGTTTTTGAAACTGCTCACTGGCGGATCTCAGTCCAAGTCTAGGTTTTTGTGCCTGAACCAATTCTTCAATGTAGGGCGTGTAACAATTCATGGCTTTATATAACATCAGGAAGACTTTGAACTGGACACGAGATTCAAAGGGGAGCCAATGTAATGATCTTAACAATGGGGTGACATGTGTAAGTTTGGGACACCTAGAAACAATACGCGCAGTTATGTTGAGAACACGTTGTGTAGGGTTCAGAGTCACTGCAGGAAGACCGACCAACAGCTTGTTACAAGTGTCAATCATGGACGTGATCAATGCATGTGCAACCGACTTCGCAGCGCAGTCTGATAAGGCGGGGCGAATTTTCCGTAGATACCCGGCACAAACCATAGCAGAGCAGCATATTTTTGTACTGTCCATGACGTCATGGACAGTACCCTAGACACGCTTCTCATTTTCGAGAAGCAGTTCTTTCGTTCAATGTTTCTTGATTCTCATTGAGTGCTTTGTTCTACCATTGTGCTCATTATGTAGAGTGAATCATGTAGATGGGAACGAGACTTCTTGGTCACTTTTGGTTGGAAATGGGCTGAGCATGATTGGTTTTTATTTTGGCAGTTTTGTATTTTATTGTTTTGTTAAGAATGGCTTGAGTAAGTCAAACTACCTAAATAGTAGTACAGTATATTGTGGCACATGGTCGTACTGTCGTATTTCGCACAGTACTCTACACACGGCTTCCTATGTCGTAAAACACACACTGTACGGCTATAAGTGCTGTCGCGTTTGCGGATTGGTTGATTGCTTAGAGTATGTGGGCAACGTCAATCACGAAAAGTGAGATTTCTTGAAGCATTTTGAAGCAAGAAATGAAGCTTGCATCCTACTATATTAAGTCCATTGTGATGATATCTGCGGAGAAGTACAGCTAGGCTCATTGGCAGCTCTCTACAGTACACTATAACACTAACGCCTAGCTGCGTCGCGGCCATGCACTGGGCTAGTATTAGGCCTACAGTGCTCAGTGCATCATAAGGCGGTCACTCGTTATTAAGAACGGATGAAATAAACTGTATGCACGTGTACGTGGTAAAAATGTCTCAACAAGGGACGATTTGTTTAGACATGAAATATTTTTGAATACTTTCCATAAGACCTGGAGAGCCTACCATTTCCTGTATGCAAAGCCAAAAATCTGTGCTTCTCAAAGTCAAACAGTTCAAGCAAAGTGATCTGTCACTCAAACTTTGTTACATGAAGAGGATTTAATTATCTTCAAGTGCATATAGGCCAATTGTCTGACGGATTTGGTCGAGCTTTCTCACATCTTCACTGTGCCAACACTGAAAATTGAAAGGCCGATATTCTAAAGCTATCATAACCACTAAGGACGTTTCCAAATACCAGCACAGAAACAATCATGGACAGTAAGTGGTTACGATTTTCGTGACCACATTTTCTAGTTTCACTTGGGGAACCATAGTCATATGTCTATCGAAAATTACACGAAGATTGCACATTTGCTCCGAGGGGGTAACACACGCCTCACCAATATGAAGTAACATATCATCAGCTACCTTGGTATGTTTACTGCTGAGAATAATAAATTCAGTCTTACTATGGTTTAATTTAAATTTATTAGCAACTATCCAGTCACTGACTCTCCTAAGACACAATTCAAGATCCCTACAGGCATCAGATGAAGCAGATGGGGAACATGGGGTATAACTTTGAGTATCATCAGCGTTTAGATGGTATTTTATTCCAGATGACCTAATGGCATCACCCAGGGGAGCAGTATACATAGATAACAACAGAGGTCTCAAGACTGACCACCGTGGAACCCCACAAAATCAAGACTGACAGGTGACCCTTGACCCCATTCAAATGAACACATTGATACCTGTCATGTAAGTACGATCGGAACCAGACAATGACTGACCCACTAACACCATACCTTTTAATCAACCTCTCTAAGAGAATACCATGGTGGACGGTGTCGAAAGCAGCAGAAACATCTAATGGTGATATCAAAACCGCCTCTTTTTTGTCAAGCGACGAGAGGATGTCATTCTGCACTCTAGTCAAATCTGTTTCGACGCTGTAACCATATCTGTGAGCAGATTGCAGCGGTTCCAACAATTGGTTTTGGGCTAGATAAGTTTGAATCTGCACAGAAACAACCTTTCCCAATAATTTTGCCAGGTACGGGAGATTAGAGATGGGTCTATAATTTCCAAAACATTCTTATCTAAGGACTGCTTTTTAAGAACAGGTGTAACTTGGGAACAGTTGAAACTAACGGGAACAGCACCCGTAGTCAAAGACATGTTGATGATGTTAGTAATGATAGACAGGAGTACATCAATACAATCATTAAGCAGTGGAACAGGTTTAGGATCCAAACAACATGATTCAGACTTTGAACCAATCACAAATTTAAGCATTTCAGCTTCAGAGATGGTGGAAAAGCATTTAAAGCTGTTGTTTAAGTTAAACATTGCCACCGGTGACATCAGTTTTGAGACCTTCAGTAAAATTATCATTAGAGACTTGTGTAAAATTTAACTGAATTTTATTTCTTAAAGAATTGACCAAACTTATCACAGAGTGCCTAATAATAGGCACTTACTTTAATTTAAAATTCAAATTCTTCTAATCGAACAACAAGTTATTAGCCCCTCTGGACATTGTTTTGCGAACTTTTTTTTACAAAACATGCAGACATAAGAAACAAGATGCAAGAGTATTTTTAAAATTATTTCACCCTGTAGGATGCACATTTTCTTTTTGTTCGCTAAGCGGTACTGTTGAGGATTTTCTTTCGAAAACAAGCGTTTTGAATCTTCAAAACACACAGTTATGTTTCAGTTAAGTCTTTTAACAAATTATATTCTGAAGAGTTTCATCCACGTTGAGACATTTTGTCAAAAGTGTCACGTTCCAAGTTTTTGGAGGACGATGGAAAGCAAAACAAGACCCACGATGAGCGGTTTAAAGTTCTAAGTTCGCTACAATTTATTCACAAGCAAGACATAGTATGCATGATGGGATCATTGAATACAGTCTACTACAATTCTTAAAGACTGCCAGAGTAACTACACTTTACTGCTTTCTGGGCTACATGTTTCACAGTACCTCTGGAATCCAAAATCTTCCCCTTTTATAGAAACTCGGGTCCCGTAAACTTATAAAGTGAAACCAGAATTCATTACAATTATTCGTGAGGCTTTACAACATCCCTGGGTTTTGTTAAGATATATGGGCTGTATTCCTTGGATTGTTAAGTTACATATACATTAGTAATCCCTACAACCGAAATGGCAAAAGACCGCTGATTGGTCAGTAGCAGACGCAATAGCAAAGAGTTTCTAGTAAGGTGCCAAAGACAGCCCTCATCCAGGGTTTAGGTGGACAGTTTATCTTCCACGTGTTACCACCAAAATAAAGATACCAGAGTATGGCACAAGCATACCGATTGGTCGATAAAATAGACTAATGGCATCATGCGTCTTATTGGATAGTACGGACAGCGCCTACCTAGGATCACTATTAGTTGACGGTTGTTAGGTAATAAATCTTCGCGTTGTCATGATAGTCAAAATAGCAGTGGTGGGCAAGCATAGACTATGAAAAAAAGTGTTGTCAAATACAAGTGCTCTCCCATGAATGAAAGGTCTTAAAAACTTGAGGAAGTGGTTATCAGCAACTGATTGAATACAGGACTTACACAAGCTCGGTTTCATTTCAAGGAGCAGTAAACTGTTGCAGAGATTTGATTTAACCCTGCTTACAAGTCAGGGGGCCTTAATTACCGGCTAGCGGCGATTGTCGTCGTTGTGACCACAACAATAATTTTTGTTATGGGAAAAACCTTTCATTGGATAAAAGGATTAAAACTTATATCTTTACTCCATAAAATATACATTTAAAGGTGATAATTTAAAACCACTGCAGGAGCGTTGAAGTCTGTATCAGAAGTGTTTAAGCGACTGAGTCTATTAAAGTGAACAGCATAAACACACTCTTGAAATATTTCTAAATTGATACCTTCCTTAAGTTAGAGGAACATTTCATTTAAATTAGTCGTCGAAGCTAAGTTTAGCTACTATTTTCTCTACAATGAATGTTTCTTTGCTACATAATGTCTCTTGCGTTCCGTTTTACCAGAAAATGATAACGAAATGGTTTAATATGCTTGAAAATGTTTAAAATTGATCTACTAGCCCTTTTTATGTATGCAGTTTGTAAGAAATGATTGTATTGTTTGTATTTTTACTTACAAAATCCCAGCACGTAATGTAGTTTTAACATGCAATACTGCCTACTGGTCGAAATCCACTTCGAAAGAACACTTAATTACTAAGTTATCGTCTGAGAAGAGCGTAATGATTAAACGCTAGCAATAAACAACGAAAAGAAAAATAAACGGAAATTCAGAAAATATTATCGAAATAAATTTAAATACAATGGGATATATAAAGTAAGGAGCTTTATTATTCCAGTTTACTGTAGAGTGATGTCTGCAAATTTACAAGACAGAACAGTGAAAAGAAAGAGGCGTTCAAAACTCTCAACACAATCTCTAACTATACAAAAATGTATAACCAGAGGAGAGTGCTTCTATAAATAACACCACTCAACCTTAAGCATTCTTTGACACTGAACATGTAACACGTAAGTGATTCCAGGTAAGTCAATAGCTTCTTATAAATGTGTGAAAGGGGGATGACCTTGACCAAAACTATTCTTAGGGAGAATAGTGTAATCCTAGAAGCGAGGTATGCTGGGCTCAACTGAGGGATCCTGGGCTTACGGTTCTTAGAAAAATTTGGGAATAAGATAATCTGCGGTGGAATCTGAAACAATGTACAACAATTTTCATCAATTAAAGGGCTGTTCCCACCATTTCATTGAATCAGTTACAATGCAAACTATGGGAACAAGTTCGTGCCTACTATTTTCGTAAGTGTTCTAGAAAAAAGAAGTCTTGGATAATCCCCTCGAAGTTCAAAGAAGAGAGAAACATGTCCCCTTCGTTTCCATCTGTTTCCGCCCATGCGTGATTCATAGATATTGGACGTTAGAGAAGGACAGAAGTCATGTGAAGTAGCCACGTGTCAATAACAGAGAACTTTGTGAATATAAGATCCCAAAGCAGGAAACATGGATAAATTTCGCACTAGGCGTGTGGATGCGTTGTAGTCCGAAAGTGAAAGGTATCGTGTTTGGTAGAGGTCATATATTACCTAGTTTCATGGGAAGTAAAAAAATACGAACAACCATCACAATTGCAAAAACACGTTATCTCAAGAAAGGAATGAATAAGAACAGCTTCCATACTTAGTACAAAAATGTAATATTTTGACCGGAAAGTTCATACTCTCTTGGTAAAACTCAGTGTCCATTCGAGGTCGCGATTTTTCAATATAAGATTGGAGGACATGCGGCCTGCCTGGCACAGTGCGGTAGAGCACAACACCAACCGCCATCGTACTGCACCGCTCGCACCATACAGAATGAAAAAGAGAGAAACTTGACAAGGACTACTTAATGTAGCAAATCATAGAACGGATATTTTAGTTATACTATCCTGACAATTAGGTTATTCTTCTTAGCCTATGGAATGCGAGTCATATTTGCAAAGTATGTTATGAACAAACACACCCTAATAGATTAGTCACCCTTAAGCATAAGTTAAACCCTTAGAGTAAATTGATATTATTTAGCTAACAATTTTTTTTCATTTCGACTACAATATAAAACAATCAAATTGAATATATATTGTTATGGCTAAAAATTTATGAAAATTGCTTCAGGGTATTTTGCAAGCTCTACTCGTTATAAAAATGACTATCTTGACGCCTACTGACGGTGTGAAAATTTTGCAAATTGAAATCATGCTTTCAAAACAACACTGTAAATACCTCAAAGTGAAAGGACTCTTTCCGCATAGTCTTCCCCACTTTAAGCTTCCCTTAAAGAGACATATTGTGTTTGTGTTGCAACCTTCTTCACATATATATAATTCAAATATGAAAGATTTTTATCAAAAAAGCAGGTGTCGTAATGAATTACTGCTATTTTTGACCCAAAGTATCAAAATATCAAACGATGCAAGATTCAAAACTTTGGTGAGGCACAAGTTTTTATTTGGGAAGTAACGATATTGCCCGACTTCATTCATGAGACTGAAGGATTTAATAACGATTATAGCTATACCATTGCATACCGTATTGGACCATTGTTAACATAATATTTTCCCTTCAGGATAAAGGCCAGAAGGATTTATTATTTTTTTTCAAAATAGCGTTCAGATCTTGGGTGCATTGTTCGTTTTACTATTCGACTTAAAAAGCTAACAGAAATATGCAATTATTTCTTCATGAGCTCCTTAACCTTAAGATGGTGCATACACACTGCATTCGTCAGTCTGGTTTTCCACTTCTTCGCTGAGTTATAAGGGAAAGTGACCCTAGGTACAACTGATCGTAAGAAGCAAAATCTCCACCCAACACTGTCGAATGTAACGTCATCGACATGGTTTTAATGAATGCATACTTTGTTTTATCTTTCTGTCCCTTTTGCTGTCCCCTTTCACCATTTCTACTCTCAAGTTTTCTGAAAGGGAAAATGCAATGAAGAAAAAACTGTTCATTTTAACTCTAAGGGTCCTTCAATAATTAGTTACTGATATTTGTTTCCAAGAAACTTATGTAATTAAATGGCTGTGAAAGGAGAAACTTTTACCGTCAATCTTAATGTGTGAAGCGACAAAACGTCCTTACTTACTTCATGATTTTATGCATTTCTTAAAATTATTCTCGACATTGATGACACCGTTGGAACACATTGTAAAAGTTTACTAAGTACATGGAGACTGAAGGTTCTTTTTACATGAGATGAAAAGCTGTGGAACGTTTGCTGTAGCGATCACAGGAAAATATTGCATAACTTTAACTGTTTCTTATAAACTTGCGTTGCACCTTATTGGGAATTGTAGTTAGAAGATGAAACCATACTTTTATGCAAAACCAATAACCTGTTACGATCACTGGCATGGGCGTCATCCAGTCACTTGTAATGTGGAGGGGATCCCCCTTCCCGCTTTTTTGAGAACCCGCAAGATGCGGTAATAACCTGTTTGATTCCATAACTTACATTGTATTTGACTCGACAAAATCAGACTCAAAATAGTGGAAACAGCCATTTAATGGATTAAAGCTGTGGAAAACTTGCATTGATTATGAAATAGATTATCTGTCCTCCAAGATTCCTGCACGGCAGCTAAGTGCTTTGAAGAAGTACTGATCAAAGTCGTGTCCGCCTCACCAATTATGAGAGGCTATTTAGGCTCTTTAATACTACAAATGCTTTTCATTTCAAGGAACCTTTGTCCCTACATTGTTATGTTCGTAGCTTGAACTGGTGATTGCTTGAGCAATATGCATCGAGAGTATGTAAAAAATCAAATTGTCATAATGTCATAATTCTGTTATTTTTAGTGAATACGTGTACGTCACTAACTACTTTCAAGACAATCGGCACAACCGTGAAGGTTATTTCCATTATTTGTAATAATTTTTTATACCTAGGGATCTCCTGAAGTGAGATTAAATTCAATAGAAGTGAACCTTCTAAGCATAACTGGTAAAATTATAATGAGGTGTAAAAATGACTATGCTGTGAAAGCAGAATGTAAAATTGATAACTAAAGCACATGTAAGTTTCTTTTACCTTTTGTAATCGTGCCTGTAGTATTTGATTCCATTTCCACACATATTGATGGAGTCATGACATCAAGTAAATCAAAACAATCGACCGAATCTTCTTGAAATTGAAGTTATTCTGAATTTTAATCCGAGTTCCATGCTCGTGATTTCACGAAATCATTGTTAGTTTAAAGTTATTATCAAAACTCGTCTGTTCTTGAAAAAGTCACATCATCCTACAGATCACCCGTATTAGTTCGTGTCAGAAAGAAAAGAACTTCTTTGAATTTGTCTTCGAGTTTTCCTTGGAAGACTTTTGGAATTTTCAAGTTGGTGATTGACGCTTTGATAATACTCCCTGCATAAAAGGCAAGCAAATTAAGATTGTCTCACTAATCAAATAGATACACACACATGTTTTTCTGTTCGAAACCACATAGTATTTTCGTAAGATTTACGGTATAAAGTTGGAGCTATTTAAACATAAGTGGTATATGTTAGAAAGCCATGTACAATATTAAGAGTAAAATTATTCAGAAGTGGGTTTCCTATATCGAAGATCTCAATCTTTTAACCTCCTGATTATATTTATTCTATTATTTTGGAACAAATTTCTTGCCTAGGCATTGTGAATTTGCAAAATATCTATGAGAGACAGCTTACCCTTAGAAACCGTTATAGACTCAACAAGTATTTCCACAGTAATCTTCAGCAGACCATGATCTCTGGAGTTACTTTTTTTTTAGTCATGAAGGACGCAATCCTCAGTAACTGAAATGTTGATACCAAAATATGTATTACCAGAATAGCATGTTGCTGTGACGATTATTTTCGCTTACGGTATGCTGAGGGAAAGGTCGTGACAATGCAACCACTACTTATGGAGAGCTATGTTCTATAATGTTATATAAGAAATATAATTTAATATGGTTAGAAATATCAGTTTTGTTCCTGTCAGAGAAGGTTTTCTGTTATCAACATGAAAACGATTAAGGACAAGCACTTACACTATGCTCAGACTGTACATATCTCTTCCAAGGTATCTCAACACCGTTCCTTATATTCAATTTTTCTGTTCCGTTGGCTGTATCAGATGGGCTTACAATTCTCGATGTGTTTCCTTTTTCTGCTGCACTTGCAGTGCTTACCTGTATATTCACCTCATTTAAAAGTAAACACAGAGAAAGATAGAAAATTGCAGGAATAAACCCAGGGCTAATGCATATTTTCTCTTTGTCTCTATGGCATCAATAAGCCCCCAATCAAGAGTAAACTACATCCACATTTGTCAACAGCACGTCTATTAAAATCGGTAACATTTGTCCACTTTGCAACAATTCATTGTAGAATGAATGTAGAAAGTGGACGTATAAGTTACCAAAACCAAACATCCTATAAATAAATAATTTGCAGGTCCAGGTCTGAGATGTCTGTCCGATCAAGATTATATTCCTTTACTTCTTTGCAATCTTCAGCATCAGCGGCTTGTACGTGCCAAGATGTATGGCTAGACACACTCTCAAGAGGCTCACCACACACTGCCATGTTACAGAAACATGAGCATGACATAGTCAAATAGCCTACATGAAACTATTAGGATCTAGTAGCTGCAGTCGATTACTTACTTAATTTATAAGAAAAAATGAGGCAAATTGACCTGATCGTTGTTTGGAAATTAGGAATGAACATTTCAGTTTATGATCAGACTGGTTTATCTTTATCATGATAGCCAACGTCGCAGATTCGTCTACAAACAAATACGTAAATCGCACACGTTGTAATGAATACCCTTAGAACATCCAGTATCTGTTGTTCTTACCTACCCCTGCAGGCAGAATGTCCGTTCATTGTTCAGTAAATTTGCCAAATATTTCCAAAATTTAGAGCAAATTTTGCAAGAAAAATTCATTTAAGAAGAGTTCGACAAAATCATAAGATTTCATTCTACCAACTTTGTATGTACAAAATACCGTCAAGGAAAGAAAGACAACAGCCACAGTACATACATAAAATATTTAAATTGATTGTCTTCTCCATTTTTACACAGCAACGATAAAAAGCAGTAAAGCTGCTTTGTTTTTAGACCAGCAAACCTTTTTATCATATCATAGGAACCGAAACAAGCTAGAACGACCCTCACATAAATGCAAAAACACCTGTTATTTGTCTTGTAAGGCAACTATTGGAAACTTACTATCAAAAATGTCCCGAAATGCAAACGTTCCTCAACCAAATGGGAGCATTGACTTATATATTTAAGTAAACTTACGGAGCGCCCTCATAATTACATTATACATTGCTGGATATCCAATTCAACCTTACACTCAGTTCATTTATATATTCCGTAACGACTTTCACTATTGTTCCAGTTTATATTACACCTCTTTGTACTTTGGGTGCGATCTGCTTCAATATGGGGAAACTAATACTTCTTGTATGGATATGCACTATGCTTGCAAATTTTGCTTGTGGTTTCCAGAGAGGAGACGGTAAGTTGAGATATACAAAGAGCTAGAACTCAAAAGATGTTCTGCTTATGTTTATCAGAAACAGTACGTTTAACCATTAAATGCGTAGGCTACTCTAGAACATTTTTATACTGTAATATGCACATTGCCTTAACTGGAAATGTTTTGTAATTGAACCAAATGATTCTTGTACAGTGCGTCTCGTCAATGGTGACAATGACTACGAAGGTCGAGTTGAGATATTTCTGAACGGCGAGTGGGGCACCATTGATGACGATCCTTGGGATAATGATGATGCCGGTGTGGTTTGTCGACAACTTGGATACACCTTTGGAGGGGTTGCTTATGGAAGTGCACATTTTGGACAAGGAACTGGGCCAATATGGTTAGACAACATTGGTTGTACTGGAAACGAAGACAACTTGTTAAGTTGTTCTCATCAGAATGATACTTCTGAAGATTCACACAGCGAAGACGTAGGTGTAGCTTGCAATGGAAACGGTAAACATTCTGAATCTGTAATAAATTTTTGTATTGTACATTACGTTTACTTTTCCAAAAGAAAATATTCAGGTGGCATTGTTAGATATAATAGTGGAATCTTTTCAAAGAACGGGCAATAATCTAAACGGAATAAGCTGGAACCTACTTCAAAATGGGCTGTTTATGCCAATTCTCGGTTGTAATGCTCAATATCTGATATGGGAAGTTTTATGATGGTAGTAAAGGTTACTGTACACTGACACTAATTTAAAAGCACATGCTAGTTTCTTTCGGTTAAACTTTTTACACTGAGTATAACAACATGGATAAACTTTTAATCTAAGTAGGTTTTGTCAACATATTGCCATTTTAGGAAATTGACATTTTTATGTCATTCATCGATAGTTATCGATAGGTGATTTTTGTAGGTGGGAAATGTTATAGCCTTAATTAGTTGCATGCATATAACGAAGAGCTTCGCATTTAATTGTAAGACTTAAACCTTAGATTCTATGCAAAAAGCCCCTTCCTGATGGACTTACTAAAAGTAAACCTAAAACGTCACTTGACTAAGAATTTAGCATTGTGTAACTATGGTCCTTCTGTGCTTTTTTAGTTCAGGGGCTAAATTGTACTGAACTTTCATGGTTATTAAGTTTGAACTTGTTTTTTCTTGTCTTTCTGAAAGTAATATGAACGACCTATCATAAGCTTTCCTAAAACATTTACTTGCTTATTTTGTTATCCCGCAAATAGTTCGCCTGGTCGGTGGAAACGGTTCTGATGAAGGTCGAGTTGAAATATTCATGAATGGACAATGGGGGACCGTTGATGACGATCCGTGGAATGATATCGATGCTGGTGTGGTTTGTCGTCAACTTGGATATTTGCATGGGGGAGCTGCCTTTAGAGTAGGGCATTTTGGAGAAGGAACCGGTCCTATTTGGTTAGATGATATAAATTGTGTTGGTAATGAACCACACTTGATGAAATGTGCTCATGGAACCGACACTTCTGAAGACAATCACAGTGAAGATGTAGGGGTGAGGTGTGCATGGAAAGGTACGTTTTTTTTATTTTTCCGTCTTAAGCGCTTGCTCGTACTCGTTTCATAAAAACGTCCGCATACCCCTAGCACTACAAAATAATACTCACATAATACCCTCGATATACATTGTGTCTCATTATACCATAAAAATTTGGTATTACGTTTTTTGGGATTACAGGTAATATACTAAAGACATATTGTTTCTCAACTCCACATCTTAGTTAACGTGTAACATTAAAGTGATATGTGGTTACTCCTTATTTTCGAATTTGCACGATATTATGTGATGTATTTAATTTGCCTTCCCCTAGTACGTCTGGTTGAAGGGTCTCTTCCTAGCGAAGGGAGAGTTGAGGTACTTATAAACAACAGGTGGGGAACAATCAAAGATGATAATTGGGATAACAGAGAAGCAAACGTGGTTTGTTTTCAACTTGGGTATGCATCAGGTGGCATCGCTTATTCCGGTTCATATTTTGGAGAAGGAGAAGGACCGGTACTATTGGAAAATTTTAAATGTGCTGGAACTGAAAGTAGTTTGTTCAGTTGTGCTCACCGTGAAATCTCTTTAGATGGTGGTCATTCCCAAGATGCGGGAGTTGCTTGCTTTGATTTAAGTAAGTACTTAATTGGGCTAATAAATTAATTGTCACTATATAAGACTAGTACAGTAATGTCATGAGCCTGGTTTACATATTTACGGAGGGCGGCATCTTTATTACAACAACGACTCTCAAAGTAACAAAATCAACCCAAAGTGGTACACACTTGTATACAGAAGCTATATGAAAATTTGCTTATTAGTGCTTGCGGGTTACGTACGGTAGTGTAGGAATTGCCTTCCAACTAACAACCTAACCATGACGTCATTTTTCATGTCCTCCATATCACTTCAATATGACTTTGGCTGCATGGTTTCGTTTCGATGGTAAAGTCGTTGTTTGTGAAAATTTACACTCCCAGGTAATTCAATTCGTACCGTTCTAAGACTTTCAAGGTTTTGTTGTCGCCCAGAAAACCGTATTAATCTTCTGTTTCACAGGCAAAGATTTTTGTTCTTCTCAACCATGCGCTCACAATGGAAAGTGTGTAATTGCACGGACATCTTTCGTTTGTCTCTGTCCGACTGGATTCAATGGCACTCGATGTGAAAATGGTAAGTTTTTAACAATGATGCATTATTACTCTTAAACATACACCTATAGGGAACGAAGAAAAGGTTTTACAAATAGTAGTTTTAGTAGGGACCAACATCTACAATGTAAATTGGAGCACTTACATAAATTCAGGTGAAATACGACAGAGGCGAGAATTTGGACATGTCTTGAAATTTAAAGAGGCATATAATCTTTGACTCATCATTACAATAAGGTCTTGTACCATAGCATCTATTGAGAAAAATATGATTTGGTGAGCTGCTGTTCAATCCCACCTACTGACATGTTTCTGTGAACAGTTTTATGTGTATGTTTTCCGCCAAGACAGCTTAGCACATTGCCACACTGTCATATTTTATGACCCTTTAAGGAGGATTTGACACCACCAAAACACACTAAAAAGCCGGCGGTATCTCTATTCACAATTTTTGACTGCCCCGACATAAGTTTAGATAAATGTTTAATTCGGATAATTCTATGCTGATTTGTAGAGCTGATGTAATGTACCTTATTGATCTCCTTCAGCAATGAAAAATGAAAGCAATGTACAGCACTAAAGCTTTCTCTACAAGGTTCTATAGACTAATTTCTTCAAGTGGAGAGCCAGAAGTTAACTGGTTCAAGAGAATTTTGACTGTCGTCGACGAGTTATTTGCCACTAATTCGTTCTTCAAAATAAAGAGTAACATTTGTAGAGATATCGTTTGTTCCTGAAACAGCAATTGACATATTTGCATGACAGCATTTACAGCTGACAGGAAACAATCAAACTATCCCTTCATACGAAAGCGTAAACGTTAAGTAAGGGTAGACGGTGTCACTATCTTACGTTATTATAGTCTGTGAACCTTGCAATTTTTTTACGAAAGGCCCGTGATCTCATGCTAAATACTGATAAGCTTTTTAAGGAGGCCGGTGATTGAATGTAAAATGTTTGGTTCTTATAACCAAGCTAGACAGTTTTCTGTTATCGGACTCATATTACTAATAATATGGCAGCAACTTCATCAGTAGTGCAGGGGTGGTGCCAGGGGGAAGGCGGGGGCCGGGGGCATTCCCCTCCCGTCGGGGAAGGCTAGTTTCCCCGTCGGGGAAATTTTCCAGTTTCGTCGGGGAGCCTTCATCGGTACGATAAAACATGAAGTTCCAACGACCTTCTGTCGCCCCGACGATATACTTGATTTTGCTCCTAGAAATAGCACATTCTTTAATAAAGACCCCAAATTTTCCAATTTTCCTTACAAAAACCCAAATCTTTCAATTTTCTTCCATGAAAATTCAAATTTTCAAATTTTCTTCAATAAAGCACCCAAATTTTCAATTTTTTGTAAAAATAGCCAAACATTTTTGGCGCGCTCTGGGCGCAAACAATTTTGCGTTTGTAGTCTTTTTGCCTTTGTCGGGGCTTTGGGCTGCTGGTCCCCCGTCGGAGAGCTTGGCCCCCCTGTCGGGCAAATCCTGGCGCTACCCCTGCAGTAGTGAGGAAATTGAGGTGGGCCGGTATTTTTACCTAAATTGTCACGCTTGAGACTGCAAAGCCTGGATAGCTTAGTAGTTAGAGCGGTCGTCTTGTGAATGACGGACGCTGGGTTAGAGTCCCTCTCATGGCTAAATTTTCTCTCTGATTTATTTATTTCGTTCTTTCCGAAAGTTTCGCCTTAACGTTTCCACACACTTTTTCTATAGGAATACGTAAACTTACAAGGGCGCCCTCTTAGATTTACAAACTAGATGCCATTACTTCAAAGTTGTCAAATTTACGGACACCTAGCTGTTAACACGAACGGATGGCTGGCCATTGAAATAACGTTAATTTATATGTTTAGACGTTAGGGCGAATTTATTTCTTATGTATTTTATTATCTTTTTTTCGCCCTATGTACAAGCAGATATAACAATTTCCCCTTAAGGTGGGAATTAGCGTTATATATATATATATATATATATATATATATATATATAAATATATATATATATATATATATATATATATATATATATATATATATATATATATATTCAGCCTTGCGAAAACACTTTCAACATCCGACGAAAACACTTTCAACACCTCAGCACCCATATACCAGGAAGCACTGCACAAAAGTGGCTATGGGTATAATCTAAAGTACAGAACCCAACCGCTTAACACCAGTCAACAAAACAAGGCCACAAAACGAAGACGTGACAGAAACATAACCTGGTTCAACCCCCCCGTTCAGTGACAATGTCACCACCAACATTGGCAAAAAATGCTTCAACCTTTTAGACAGCAGCTTCCCGCCTGGATATAAACTACATACTCTACTCAACAGAAACACGGTAAAACTGAGTTACAGCTGCATGGCAAACATGGACCAAATAATATCAGCGCACAACAAATACATACTGACCAAACAGAATCTGCAACCAGCAATACAAAGCAACTGCAATTGCAGAACACAAAGCCAGTGTCCACTGCAAGGCAAACAACATAGTGTACCAAGCCACTGTAACACGCCATGACAATCACAAGGAAGAAACTTACATTGGTCTAACAGAAAACACCCTCAAAAGCAGATACAACGCCCACAAGTCTAGCTTCAAAGACAAGAGAAACGCAACTGCACTCAGTGAACACATCTGGAAGTTAAAGGATCCAAATGTAGAACCCTCTGTGAAATGGAAGCCTATAAGCAAAGCTCGGGCATACTCCACATCATCAAAAGCCTGCAACCTCTGTTTAGAAGAAAAGTTCTTCATCATACTCAAACCTTCCTTAGCCACTTTAAACAAAAGAAACGAACTCATCAGCTCTTGCAGACACAGAAATAAACATCTGCTGTGTAATTATTCCAATCTTGATTCGACCTAATCACCCGTGCCTGTTTTCAAAAACGAACACGTCCACAGTACGGTTCAACGGGCACGGCGCGTATTCAACGTTGTTGACACCATTCTACATCAGGCTTCTGAAGAGTGAGGACCTGTTCAAATTGACCCTTACGAAACAGTTCTGTAAAGCTGTCTTGTAGTAACCCAGTTACACCTCGCCCAGATTTTCAGCTTTACCAACTCAACTATATATATATATATATATATATATATATATATATATATATACATACATATATATATATACATACATATATATATATACATATATATATATATACATATATATATATATATATATATACATATATTGAAAGGTTGTAAGGTTGTTTCGTAAGGGCCAATTTGAACAGGTCCTCACTCTTCAGAAGCCTGATGTAGAAGCCTGTAGATTCTACATCAGATTCTACATCAGATTCTACATACATTCTACATAGGGTATTTCGCAAGGCTGAATCATAAGGCTTTGTTACAGTAGAAATTTTTCCTAAACTCTCTCTTCTCTCTCGTCCTATGACGTAACAATGCAAATCTTGACTCGACAGCATTTAAGCTCAGTTGGCCGCGTTCTACCTTATAGGCCTTATTGTTCAGTGGTCAGAGCATCCGCCTTGTGTGCGGGAGGTCGCTGGTTCGAATCCTGCTTTAGGCTAAGTTTTCCATTAATATACTACATCCTCTTTCAGCAGGGGCGGCGCCACAGGGGGCGGGCAGGGCAGGCATTTCCCCCTATGGTTTTTCAACCCCAAAATAAAATCGTCTAAAAACGTTTTGAGACACATAATTTTGTCGGGGGTAGGGTGAGGTGTTACAGTGTATCATCCATCTATCACAATATTAGTTAAATTGTTCGTTACAAAATACCTGAAACTTGCAATCCCCAAGCATAACGTTTTCTGCTTTCCCCATTGTTTACATGAATGCAGGTTTAGTATTATATAAATACTTATACATAACGCAAATAGAGCATAGAGCAAAAACTTCTCCCTCTCTTGAAGAAAAGGTGCGTAACATATCAAGTTACACTAAAAGATACAGACAGTTAATTTGTGCATCAGGGGATACGTCTGATCCATGATTCTCTGTCTAACCAAAACAACGACCCTACCCGTAACTCGGAATATATTTTCGTCCAGGGGAACCTTCCGTCTTTAGTGAACCTTCGACCAAGTGAACCTTCCGTCTATGGGTATTCCCCCTATCCGGATTATGTAATGTTTGGCAATCTCAAACATTTACTGCCTCTCCATTCCCAGCATGTGACCATTTAAAGTTTACAACGTGAACATATGTATTGTGGGTATTATGAGTTAATCACTTAACGAACATTTTAACAATAAAAATATATAAAACATTTAATAAAATGGATTAAACTTTGAAGTAATATTACATGTCTCCCTTATTACATAAGCGTAGGAAGGGGGCTGGGGGCTAAAACCCCCAGTCAAAAATCAGGGGGGCTGAAGTAAGCTTCTGCCCCAACATGCAAGGCCAAAAAACCCTTATTTGTCTCTTCAGTAAAAAATGTAAAAATTGCAGTAATTTTTCTTAAAATTTGCCACCAAATTTCATCTGAGGACCCTCAAATACCCAAAAATTTTCCAAAAGGGAGGGGGACACCCCTCTCATTAAATCCCTCTCCCAGGACGGCGATCCGAGACAAGGTTCCGCCCCTCCCAGTCTCGAAAAGCTGCCTACGCGTATGCCTTATTGTGCTTTATTTTGGTGTTGTCTCGACTGAGTAATCCATAGAAAACGAATTTTAAATAGTAGGTGCATGGCCATACACAACACAATCTTTACTTGATGAAGAAATCTTGAGTCAATCAGAAAAAGAGCAAAGAATATTAGGGGCGGCGCCACCGGGTTCATGGGGAGACCGCCTCCTGTCATTTGAAAGAATGGGGGAGAGAGACGGAAAAGAACAGGAAAAAGGAAGAAAAGGAAAAATGAAAGAGAAGAAGGGGAATAGAAGGAGAAAGAAGAAGACAAAAGGAGGGGTGGGGTAGGTATCTATTTGATCCATATAATTAGTCCAGAGCTTCCAGGAGGCCCTATACCGGTGTCTGGGAGCCTTTAGTTAGCCTTTCATCTGTTTACAATGCACATATTAATCAACGAAAATATTCGTAAACGTTCGTGCTTCTGTAGACTCTACGCACGTTTTTTTGAGTGAAATCATACCCATACACAAGGGGGGGGGGACATCAGGAGGTTTATTGACTACATACCCTTCTCTTAGACAACAAAGGCTACTGTCCTTTTTTACTAAACCAAAACTTAAAACTCAATAAATTACTAACACTTTTCAGCCATATATGATCAGCTCAAAAAATACCAAAGACATCACTATTATGCATCTAAAGAATCTTAAATTGATAAAAATTTCTTAAAGGGAAGGGGACACCCCTCCCCTTAGAAAAGTTAAAATTCAATAAATTATGAACACTTCTTCCATACACGATCAGTTCAAAAAATATACTAAAGATATCACGATTTTGCATCTAAGCAATCTTATATTAATAAAAAAATTTCTCAAAGGGGAGAGGACACCCCTCCCCAGAAAAGCATCTTTCCCCCCTCCAAAAAAATTAAAATTACTGAATTATAAACTTTCCAGCCATATAGTAGTTCAAAATATGTACCAAAGACATCATCATTTAGCATCTAAGCAACCTTAAAATAACAAAGAAAAATTCCCAGTGGGGAGGGGGCCCCTCCCCTTAGACCCCTCCCCAGGAAAGCGATCACTCATCTCATGCTTTGCCCCCCCCCCATCGAAATACCCTGGCGCCGCCTCTGTCTTTCAGTATAAGGCAAGTGCCTATGTTAGAAGTAAATGGCCTAAGGTGTCTCTGCGACAATTTGATACAGGTTAATTCGACTCATTCACATAAAGCCGCTTCCTTTCTCTGGCTACCAATACCACATGACGTAGGAAAGGGGAGGTCTTTCTGAACCCTGGTTCATTTTCGAATAAGACTTCCTTTCTTAAAAGACTGTAAAGAGAATGGGCTTCTATCTTGTTTAAGATTAAAAATACCGGCCATCATGTGGAATGCATATAAAGGCTATTAACGTTTATTGTGTATACATCAGTATAGTAGGGCAGTTCATTGCCCTTGTTTCCGCAGATAGGCCTATTGTATAAATTGCTTACTTAATTTTCGTCTTTTCCTTGTTAACAATTCATATGTTTTATGTTTATTATACCCCCTATAAACACACCTGTCTACGGAAACAGCATTCAATTTAAACATATTCATGTACTAGGGACTTTGGTTACACAAGACGTATGGGGATTTCAAAGGAAGGGTTCCCTGAAACCCCTCTGGTTACGTGAATTAGGTATTTTACTTACCACGAATTAAGCCGTTCTTGGTTTTATGGGTTATGTAATGTGTAAGTGATCAAAGTAAGACTTATTAATACAAAAGATACATTAACTAGATTAGTTGCAATCTGGTTGCAGAGTAAAAATAAATTTCTTCTTGTTTTTTTTACAAAAGTTGGACTGCTTGACAAAGGAGTACAATTTAACCTCTTTTCTTTCAGTTGTAGACCCATGTGACAGTAATCCCTGTGAGCATAATGGACTCTGTATCAGAGAACAAAACATTTATCGTTGCATATGTCCAGATGGGGTTGAAGGAACTCGATGCGAAATCGGTAAATAAAAGTAACAATATATCTCTCCGTAATCATTGCATGATATGATGAGCTGTATTTAACAAAATACAAATTTTAGAAAAGTCTTCTTGGGATGTGTTTATGAATTCAAAAAAAAAAAGAATTATCGAAGTTACTTGTTTTAAGTACTTCTTGGCGAAAAATGAACTATCGCAAAGTTGTAACACTTTTTACACGATTTACTCTAACTACTTCTTTCAAATTAGAAGTGATGCTAAATATCTTATGTAATGAAATTATTGTCAGCTTCCTTGATGAAATCTGTAACCTGTGGTAAGAAAATGATATTGCTGTCAAAGCTTTAATAATTTGAAATCATGATACGCCTTCTTGGTACTAAAAGCTAGTCACCTCCGATACTCTTTCAGATTCAGGTCCGTGTAACAGCAGGGACTGCAAAGTTAGCAACAACTGTGTACAACGTCTCAACTATCGATACTGTACGTGCCCAGGCACTTCCAACGGCACTATTCTTTGTCAATACGGTAAGATTGTCTAGCTGAGTACGTTGAGGCAGTAGTAAAAATTCACATAAATTTAGTCAGCTAACGGAGTTTTGAATGGACCTTATCATCTCAGTAAAAGAATATCCTGACATTCAGCAGGTATGGGCGGAAGGACATTGCAGGACTGACCCACTTTTTCCCAGAAACCGTAGGAAAAGTAGTAAGCACTTGTTTCATTTAATGGCTTGCAATGTCGCTGACTCAATAAAATAAAACACAAGAATGGGGGACAGGGCCATCGAATGGATTACAGTCGTGGGAAATGCGTCAGCTTACACGACAGACCTTGTGCCTTTTATATTTTTCTAGGTTCCTTAAGTAAGACCGAGGTCCCTTTCTACCAGGCCTTTGCAATTACCTCTTGAATTCGGTCTGGTTAAAGAACATGTACTCCTCACTTTTGAGAAACTTTTGACGCTCTTGCTATCAATTATTACGGCATTGTAAAACAAAAACAGTAGAGAGTGACTTTCAAAAGCTCAAATGATAGCAGGCAATCTGCGAAGAATCCTAACCCACTTCTTAAATACTATTAAATAATGTAAACACCTCACTACAATATCTTCCATGCATTTCTTCCAATTGTCAGAAATCAACGCATGTTTTAACAATCCTTGCACAGACAATGAAACATGCCTAGCACAAGGAAATACCTTTGATTGTGTCCCTAAAGGAAAGTTAAATTCCATCAATTTTGGTAAGTGTTTTCATGCAAAATCTTGCAGTTATGTAAGAGTTACCTGGGGAGGCAATTTTTGATAGAAAGTGAAACGTAAGTCAGGCCAGTAGTCCCGATTTTGCCATTAGCGGTTCAGGTGTGCATTATCCACAAGTGCCTTTAGCAAGGTAGGCTGGTACAACGCTCACTGGCTTAGTCTGTCAGAGAGAGCGTGGTTCGTCCAAAACAGTGGTTTCCTAGAGGCCTGGAAAACTTGTAAAAATGTAGATATTCGAACAAAGAATTCTCATACCTTTTAAATTGCTTTGGAACTAAGTAGACCCTAAAATTCACAGTTTGCCCATTCCTGTGGTATAACAGCCTAACTTAGACTGGCGGCCAAACCATTACATTGTATTAGGAGCTAACTACTTGGATAAAATAGATAACGGTAGCTGATGCATTAGGAATTGGTAAGTAGCAGGCGCGGATCCAGACATTTCGAAAAGGGGGGAGGGGGGCTGAAAGCCCCCTTGAATATCCTCCTAGATTAACGTTATGCTAATTTTCGCATATTTGTTATTGTTGATGTGGCGTAAACGTAGGCTGAGTCCAGGAAAGCCCACCCCCCCCCCCCCTTGGATCCGTGCCTGGGTAGATCCGCTCAAAGTCTCTTGCAGTTGTTATGAGACGAAAACACAAAAGACCTGACAGGGGATAGGAAAGCCCCCAATTTGTTGTACTGTATAGGCAACTGAGTTTGCATTTCAACTATCTCATTGTACGTCAAACAGGTAAACTATCTTGAAAATCAAACCCCTAAGGTATGCCTTTCATTTGCTGTTGGTTCTTTTCTATTCTTTTACTACTTCAACAGCCATACCGTACAACATTTCTTCCCCTAGGTGTATTTAAATGTTCCTCAGTATTGCAAAAAGCGGTCCTGATACCAACATTTCTTTGAATACTGTGTAAGTCAAGGTTGCATCTACAGCATGAAACCAGGTTTGTCATTGTTCGTGCAGTACAGTTATTCAAAATAGTCCTGAATTCCGCGATGCAAAACATCTTGGTAAAGATAAGTCCTTAAGCTCATAGGGCTAAAACATCACACATTAGTTGGGTTTCTACCTGACGTGTAAGTGAAAACTTTTTTCATTTTGTTTTAAAAAATTTATGATTGCTCGACTTTTTACCATGCAAGACCAACACACAATGGGTTCTGCTTTTTGTTTTTCATTTTTCTTTAACACTTACAAAATGCAAAGCACAGACTGCATATTATAGTTAGAAAGCTAATGCATAACTTCAATTGCAGAAACCAACGCGTGTTACAGCAACCCTTGTAAAGAAAAAGAAACTTGCCTGTCACGAGGAAATAGCTTTGACTGTGTTACGGCCGAAAAGATAACGTCCAGCAGGTCAGGTAGGTCTTTAGTTTCATAGTTTTTTTAATGTAAATGTTCCTCACTGTTTACTCTGATGGAATATATCCTGTTCACTTGTTTGCAAGTATAAGAAATCAGCAAAGTAGTAGTGCTACCTGAGAATCTTCCATTGTGGAAAAGGTTGATTATTGAATTTTATCATTTTCAAAGCTCCAGGAACTTGAGTGGTTGTTTTTTCTATTAACCGTTGTGCAGTGTAGGCCGCTTTGCAAAGTGTTTGGCGTTCGTCAAATTATGATTAGTAGGTCTGAGATTCAAGGAAAAGCTTTCAAGCCATTTTTCTTCCTGTAGAATAAAATGATGACATAGGATACGACGCTCTTACTTACTGTTTTCTTTTTCGTTCATTGAACAAACGAATGGAAACCGAATGATTACCACAAAGTGTTCCTCTTTCTAAGTTTAGTAAAATATGAAGAATCTTTTCAATCACGCACGACCTAGACAAGTTTAATGGTATTAATATCTTTATTGCTTTTGGCAAACTGCTTTTACTGTAACATAGAAGCCCGTGTGAACCCTTCACTTTTTTCTCTCCTGAAGGAAGCCATTATACCAGACGAATTATTTGCTGGTTTCCAGTCAGTTTGTTCATATCTTTCCTAAAGCTGCTAGTTGATTTATTCTGTAACTTTTCTTGTCGGATCGAAAATAACAATGAACTTTACACAAGGCAATGCATTTTTTTATGAATTGGAAGCTTAGAAAAATGGTTGCTAGTGTGGTACTGTATATGATGCAAGTTGCCTGACCTCGTTAATCTGAAGGGAAAAATAACTTTCATTTATTTGTTGATCTGCAGAACCAGTAAGCTCATACATATCACTGATACTGGCCGTATGTGCAGTTCTGGCGGCGATTGTGTGCTTGGTAAAGATTCACAAAATGCAAGGAGCCTTAACACAGCAGGAATCTCCGTCAGTACCAGTCTTTGATGATGATCATGTTCAGATAAATTTCCTGGTATGAAAGACTTTCTGCTTCTTTTAATACACCAAAACAAAATGAAAAGAAAGGGTAAGGGAAAGGGAGTATTCTGTTTGTACAAATGCCGCTCGTACTTGCGTGTATTTAAGAATGTGTAGAATTTCTTTGTCCTTATGTACGTCATAACTTTATGAATGCAAGAAAAGTTTAAAAAGCAAACTATCTACCTCATAGAGTAGCATTTATTTTTGAAAACGAAAGCTGGATTTAATAGAGTAAATATTTACGATTGTGGTATTTTAATATCTGATTTAGGAATGAATGTACTCCAGGGATTTTAAAAGTATTAATCTTATTGGTAATAAGGATAAGATGTTCCATTTGCTATTCCATTTTGTTTCTAGAAGTATGAATGCAAATAAAATAAATGCTAAATGTATTTGTAAAGCGTACAGTATCTACAAACGTTATCAAATAATAATCGTAATCTCGTTTGTTTTTCTCTTTTACAGCAAACCCAAAACAGTCAGGAAGAGGACCGCGCTATTGGGTATAATAAATTATAATCTAGTGACAGAATATATTCATTTAGGCTTATTGGTAGACCTGATTTGTATGGATATGTGATGAGTTCGTAAGGTACAACAAATTGACTTCATTTTACGAGCAGTGTGTATGTCAGGGTTATCTGCTTCTATACAACTTATCGTACTATATCTAACACTTTCAAAAATCTTACATAAATGTTAAATTAATTAATGCTGTAAATAATAGTGTTGAAAGATACTAAGCAAACTTAGGAGCAAAACAGAACCCAAAACTAAAAAAACTGTATAATTGAGGTTTTAAGAAGAGTACGAAATACCTAACTTTGTCCATTTGAAGGTTGGCTAGTTTCCCTTTCATTATTCAGTATTTAATGCACATTACTCAAACGCTGAAAAAGATTTTGATGAAGTGTTGAGGTTTCTAACCAAGCGTTTGTCGTGTTGCATTTGATATTAATGATATGTGAAAGGGTTTATTCTTTGAAAATGTGAGAAGGTAGATGTGTCTAGATTGGGCCAAACAGAATAAGAAGCTTAAAAATTATTCCATGCCATCTTCACCGAGGTTCATCTTTTGGACTTGAGAAGGACTGATTCTACGTTTAACCATCCACCTTTATAAAAGGAAATGTAAATAAAAAATAAACAAAAAGTCTGAAAACAATTGATTTTTTTTAATCATTGCTACAGCTGTTCTTTCCCTAACGCTTGCATACTACAGATAAGGAAGGAGTTGTTTATTTTATTTTATTTATTTATTTATTTTTTTGCAGTCTTGCTTAGTGTAAATAACTTCAAAACAATTGAAAAGGAGGATTGATTTCCACTGGACAGGATGTAATAGATATGTTACTTGTAGCATCAGGTCATGGATACCTATGATCCGTGCATTCTACAGACAGAGGCCTTGACAAAACGTCATTCAGCCTAGGCCACAGTATTGTATCGAGGCCGACTCTGTACAAAGGTTTCTGTAGAAATCACGTTTAAGGTTACATTTATTAATGGCAAACATTTATAAAGGTGGCGAAGAATTTGAATGATAGCGAACTATTTCAGATTTCAAAGTTCGTGAAGGACAATATGAAAATACATCCGTCGATATTTTCGAATTATAAATTTTTATTATTAATCTTTTATGTTTTTCCCCTCCTCAAGAGTTCACCTTTTTGAACTATGCTGAACCAAGGAAATGCTATTGAATGTAGATAAAATTTAAAAAAAAAATACCTTCTCTTCAACCATGGCTAGCTTTCCACAGTAATACCCCTTCTGTGTTGTTCTTAAAGACTAAATAGTCGTAAAAGTGTCAGGAGTTTAAACATTAAACACAAGCACTTTCACAATTTGATGCTCACTAACACAATCACGTCAGCACATCTACATACCCACACACTGCAAAACACACTTATCCGCATGTAACTCACATTTCTTCACATTTTAACTGCTTGATGAAGTGAGTTATGTCATCGTCCCACTCGCATTTCATGTTCTTACTGGTGATAATTATTTGGGGGAAAACAAAGTTTAAAAGCGAAGATGGCTTCTTCTCTGTTATTGCTGGGGTCTTAGCCATGCATCTTAAACATGTAGCATGCAAGCAAACTCATATTTTTATAAACCTCATTTCAAATTTCGACTGTCTTCTTGAAAAAGTACTAGACTGTTGAATTAAACAATTTTGCTACAGGTATATCCAAAACAGCTGAGGAAAATTTAACTATTACGTTGTGTAATCACTTGAAATATTTTCGTCCCCCTAAACATCTTTTTGGGGACGACGTAGGGAGGCCGCAAGGAAAACTCGCCCATCGCCTGTGAGTTTCTCGGTGACAGCACATTCCTACTGTTCCATACAGATTACACTCACCAATATTAACAACTATAAGTATTTTTATTCTACCACATTCGAACAATAAATAAGTGTATTATCATGTTATACTCCCTACATGATTTGCAGACAGAGTCACTATGAACACTTGATGGGATATTAAAAGGGAACAGTAGTAGCCATTTGACCCTTTGTATATCTGAGGTACACATATAAATATTACAAATAATCTTTACCTGGTGGGCTTTTCAGGAAACCTTTTGTAAGAGAAATATATTTCAAATTTTCCTCGTATGCTGACATTTGCGAGGACCTATTCGAAGAAAGACGACCAGATATCAGCTGATTAATGACGTAAAAGTCGCACCTCACAACTTCCAGAGCAAAATGTTGCCAACTCAAATAGATTGAAAAAGACCTTCTTAGTTTTTCTCAGTAAAGGTGCAAAATTTAATATTATATATTTAAAGTTACAAAAAAATTAAAGTGTAATTATGATTTTTGGGGGATTGCCTTAGCTCCATAGCTAAAAACACTAAGCAGGTCTTACACATTAGCTCTAAGAAATATTGCAATATTGCATGGTATAACGGCTAGACGGCTGTGTTCAAATATTTTTGGAAATTTCTTTGTAAAGATGATTCTCTGTTTTACTCGTGTTAAAGCACGAAGACATTAAGAAATTCAACTCTCCGGAAGTAGTCATTAAAACTTTAGGAAAATCGAAACCGTTCGGGGAATTTCTTGTTTGACCTGTAGAAGCACTGGATGTCCTTGTAAGCTCTGTTAAAACTGTGCTATATTTTGATGCCTGGCATTCGCTCAAACAATAGCCTTATTATACTGTCGGATTTAGTCACAAAATGAAGATTTTGCGTAGACATTGTGAAGTGTGATAGTCGCTTATTGCATATTTCGTAGGGTAATGGCCACTTTATTACATCAACACCTTCACATATCAGTCGACAGTTATATCTGAGTCTAGCAGAAGCAAGCCTAATCATTCACCGCAACGTATTTCCATCATAGCTTCCTCGGGCTATCGGTAACAGACACAGATATTCTTTTGGTGGGTAGGCTTCAGTCAGACGCATTTGGCCCAGTAAGAGACTTCTTCGTATTGTTCGAGTTTTTAACTTTTTTTAGACAACTATGATTGAATCCCTTCGGAACATACGGCGATGCAGTGGTCAGTCTCATTCATGTGTGGTATGCCATTGAGTTACAACGGAATTCGAGCTGCTCATGTAAGCGTTCGGTGAAGGATTTTTCTCGAACTCTTCACTGGTTTTAAATCAAACGTATAAGGTAAGAAGAAGGCTGTATGATGCTTTTAGTTGGTAATGTACAGATTTCTGGGTAATACTGGCAAATTTAACCGTTGAATTTTTGAAAACTTAGAGATGGTTTTGTCGTTACTGCAAGTACAAGCTACAGTTACTGTATCACGAGGTGCATCTATGACATCACAATTCCGTTGTACTGTGGGTGGGTAATAACATACTATCATGGCTGCATCCGGAGTGACGCTTTGTTGGTGTCAGAAATATTCTTAAAAAATCGTGATTAATTAGATTTTGGGTTAAACTAGCTTTAATGTCACCATCCTTGGAAAAATGTGTTCTGAATATTGTTCCTGCTTAGAGAGCTGTACAGGTGCTCCTCTTTTACTAAAAAGATAAAGTTTCTAGCCACACGTTTGTGGTTTTTGTGGCCTTTTATCTCATCAAATTTATTAGAATTTCAAGAAATGGAGACAAGCTTAAGTTGATAATCAAACATAGTTATATTGTAATAATGGAATTTATGTTTCAACAAACCCTGTCTCAGCTTTTTTTCAGTGTTATGGAAAGTTCTTTTATAATTTCCAGCAATCGCGCTAATTTGGGGGGGGGGGGGGAGCGTTAGGTGATCTCTGACATGTATTTTGCATGGGGATACCTTAATTTCTGATCAAAAAAACCATAGTGTCCGTGCTGGCGAGTATGGTACAGAGACAGGACGAGACGTCCTCTCTCTAAAGCTCCTGTCACACTCTACGGCGATGGGAAGGCGCTCACAGTGCCCTTTAGTGTAATATTTGGCAAAGTCCATTATGATCGTCGAAAACTATCCGGAAATTTCTAAAATATCCAACAACGAAAATTTCAGTACGCTCCCATCTCGTTCCATGTGCACTCGCTGCGACTTTCCGCGCTTCCATCCGGTCCAGTGTTGAATTCGACTGTGTTCCAACGGCGCTCCTACAGCGCTAAACGCAACTAGGCGCGATCTCGTTACGCCCGTATGATGTTCGCATGCGTTCTCGAAACGTTCCATGCGTCCTCGCTAAAACGGTTTTCCGTATTTCAACTGCTAGGGCGAGTTATTGTGTGTATTGTGTGAAAACACAGGTAGTACGGGTACCAACACTTCATAAGACAGTGCACCTTGAAATTGGCAATGTCATAGTTCGTCATCAGTTTAGGGTGAATTTTCAAGCACGACTTTGTTTACGGTAAAAAGGTAATTGCCATCAAATATGGTATACATGATTCTGAAACAGTGTAGCCATAAAATAAATATAAATATGCGATCAGAACAGTTTCGTCTGTTGCCATATTTCTTAAAAATGCAAGTATGGGCCCGAATTTGGCTGCGATGACAATACGCTCCCATGGGTCCTTGCTGCTCTCGCATTTTTCTCATGACGCTCGCTATGCGTTGTAGCTGCGACCGTAATGCTTTCTTACAGCGATCTGATCAGAGCGTCGAGCCTTGGAAACCACTTTGTGAATGTTCAAAATGGTCGCCGTGGTCAAGCGTCCCGGGAAGACAATGATGTTCCTTTGGAGACCAAGCGAATGTCCACTGCGACATCGGTATGTTCTAGGAGACCTTACTGGGCTCACCTCTGCGCTTCCATGATTTAGCAGTCGCAGCTCGAGCGCAGTGCAATCGCATCACTGGTCTGACAGAGGTTTTTATCTATTAAGTGTGACTATGAAACCTATAGACCTTATACACATGATGTCACAGTGCAGAAAGTGCTCCCTCGTTTGGAGAAAAATGACGTATCATTGCCAGTTACACCAACAATGAAGACAGCTGATTTGTGCACCAGATGATACGCGCGTAAGTCTACTACACGTGTGTACGAAATCTACGTCGTGAGTGCACGTGTGTTTCATTGTTTTTCTCCAATGACGTCAGTGTGATGTCAATGCATAAGGTCTATTGAAAACTTTCTTTCTATCACAACTTCACTAACAATCAGAAAAAAAACAAAAAACTTTTAGCCCATTTCACATAGCAAACGTAGGACAAAATAACTTACCCGTGAACTTAAATACAGGTGTTATGTTTAGGTAATTCCGATACTCGTAAGGACATTGCAAACTAGGCCTTACTTAAAGGGAAATATTGCGTTTGTAAGACTTTTTATTCAACCTATCCCCTTTAACACATGGTCAGGTCCCGTTCGATGAAAGAGAGGTAACTGTGAAAAACTCTTCCCTGTGAGCACTAATTAACAAGTAATTAAACTTTTTGTGACAATTGATAAATTTGTTCACCCAAACAATAATGCTGCAAAACCACACCTTCACCCTTTGTTTGAAGTCCACAATCGAATCCTTTTTATCACGTACGTCAGACAATAACAGACGCCTTCCGCGTCATGAGCAAAATGTTCGTAAATTAGAAACTACTGAGAATTATTGCTACACTATCTGTATTGAACTACAGTTAGTATATGGGTTTTACCACCTCCCTGGTATACTATTCACAAAGGTTGCTTCGAAACAGTAGGATGTGAAAGCAGGCGCGGATCCAGAAATTTTGAGGGGGGGGGGGCAAGATGGAAAACCTCATGTGCACCGAAGGTGCACCACGAGCGCGAAGCGCGATTCCCTACGCGTGGGGTCCAGGGGCCCGCGTTAGGGCCCCTGGCGAAGTCCAGGGGCGGAGCCCCGGTGGGGGTCCAGGGGGCGAAGCCTCCGGAAGCTCTCGCAATATTGCATTTTAAGAGCACAGAAATCGGCTCCAGTTCTTATGTCAATGAGATTTTATACCTTTTCATGTTGCATGGAATTTGATGTGTATGGCTCAGTATAAGTTACTATATGTACCTGCAGAAGTTGCGGAGAATCTAAGTTATCTTAAAACTTACACGCCAACATTATGAGCCCGTGTAGGTAACTTGAAATTATTTTTGCCATAATGAGTGTTTTATTTTCGTTATACGGTATTCGGGTATAGGACGTCAGATGAAACAATTGCGCGCGAAGCGCGCCGAAAATTTGAATTTACATTTAAAACCATTGCTATGACTAACGGTGTTAATTCCCTTTATGGGTGTCTAACATTTAGAAGGTGGGTTCGATACTAAGTTTTCAGTTCTTATAAGAAGAGGAGGGTGAAAAAATGAATATCAGTTGTTTTACATCCTTACAATGCTGACTCTGAAATCACGTTTATGCACACGAATAATTGGTTTATGGTAGAACCCCACCGATGAGTAATGCGAATACGTTTGGGACCTTATTGATAGTAAAAGGAGCAATTCAAAGCTAACAGTGCGCAGATTAAGCAAAAATCAAGAAATATTGAGACGACTTTGCAAAAATCGTGAAAGATTTCAAATGATTTTAGGTAAAAGTGATAAAAATAAATCCATCACTCAATAAAAACGTACCTCTCTTCGTGAGCGTAAACAATTGCGAGCGAAGCGCCCCGAAAATTTTCGGTATAGAGCCTCCCGGGAGCTCTGCATTAATTGTACACTGAAAAGGGGGACCAACAGGACTCTCACAACCTTAAATCCATATGGGAGGAGAGATGATATATCACCTTCTTTATGGACTTCTGAAGGGTATACCCTTCAGAAATCTATGACCGATGGTGCCGGCGGGAGTTGGTGATTGGGGGAACCGCAGACAACTGCTAAACCGTGCCTTTTTAGGCAGTGGCATTTTGTATACGCTATATACAAGAGTTGGAGAGCCTTTTCTTATCAGTACATGAGAGTGCAATCCCAGGAAGGGGTTTACCCTCCCCTTTGAGAAATTTTTGTTAATTTTAGGGGGCCTGTATGCAAAATGGTGGTATCTTTGGGTCATTCTAAAGTGATTGTATGTTTAGAAAATGTCCACAATTTAGTGAATTCTAACTTTTGTTCGGGTGATAAAGGGGAGTAAGAGACGGTTAACATATTGTCTTCAAACCGTCCTTAAGTCCCAGGAAAAATCATGGGCGCGGATCTATATCCAAAAGTGTGTGTGTGGGGGGGGGGGGGACTTTTCACATTTGTGAATCGCCGTCCTGGTGGCGTGGAAGAAGCAGTTGGTGGTAGCCAGAATTTGCGTCTCGGGGAGGCAATAAGTTTTGTGATCTTCGGCATGGGGGAGGGGTCTAAGGGAAATTTTCTAGAACTAAATGCCCTCAGATGCGATTTGGTGCAACAAAAGTGTACGATTTTTAGGTTATTTTTCTTCTAAAAATTTTGTTTTCCTAGGCATAATTGCAGTCTGTTCCATCATTTTTGAAAAAGTGAGGGGGACTTTTTGACGATATCCCCCTTCCAAAAAAGTGGAAGGACGCGTCCCCCCGTCCCCCATGATCCACGCCCATGGGAAAATTGTACACGCAATTATATCTGCGTGGAGTCCACAGAAACATTCTTGGACTATAATAAAATTTTTCCTTTACATTTTAAAAGGATATCCAAGGTTGACAGAGAACAGTATAGGGCCTCCCGGGGGCTCTGAATTAGTTACAGTATCCAAAAGAGGGACCAACGGGATTCTCACTACCCGACATCCATATGGGAGGAGATATGATATATCACCTTTTTAGGTATAGCAAGAGGGATGGTGGACAGGCAAAATTCGTTTCAGAAAAGATTTTCGTCATTATTGAAAGTCGCGGTAAGATGTATGGAAAATAAGCAACGGCAATTACGTACTTTCAATCTTTCAAATCATGTGCTAGACTAGATTAGTCAAGATCCCATAATGATGAGAGCCCTACTGAGAAGGAGATGTACTTTTTAGAAAAATGTTGCATTGGAATAATTTCTTGCGTCATAGCTTTGTCAATGGTATATAAAATCTGGTGTAAACCCTGTCGTATGCGGGCGAAGCGCGCCGAAATTTTGAATAAACTATTAGTCCATGACAAAACCTGCATTTCAGAACCTGCATCGGACACTGTCACTTTCCCATCAACCTATGCTATTCAGAAACGAATCTTCTGACTGAGAATTCTTAAAAAGCACTTTTGCTCCTTTGTTCCCCCGTGAGTAGTTACCGAAAGCTATTGATAATAAGGATAACTCTGACACAAGGCTTGACGCTAGCGGAGCGTGCGAAAATTTGGAATTTGTCAAGAATTTGCAAACTTATGATAGTTTGAGAACAGTTTGTGAAAAAAATGGTTAGAAAAAATAAACCAATCATCAAAAATACATCTCACCCTACACCCTCTACAGAAATCTGTAGCTTAAACGACTTTTAGGACCATTTTAAAATTTTCAAGAATCGATGGGGGAGGGGGACACACGTCACCCATTGCCCACTGTGCCGACGCCACTGTCTGTAGCTTAAAAGCCTTTTGAGTTCATTTGAAAACTTTTCAGACAGTTTCGAAATCGAATAGGGTATGCACGCTACTACTTTGCCTGCAAAAGCTGGTGCCACTGTGCACAATAGCACGTCACCTGACAGCTTGTCTTCTGTATTCATTCTGCAAGGTCTGTATGGCGAAAACTTTGCCTCTCAATCCCTCTAGATTACAAAAAATTTCACTCTTTAACACAAAATTGTTACTAAATTTCAGTGCAGCTAGCCGAGCCCATACTACATATGTCACGATGTTTACTTATTTAGATCTTAAGTCAAGGATCATTACTTAGCTATTCACCTGTTTTCGAACATTGTAGCGCTCCTTTCGTCGCCAACCACTTTGAAAGATAAATAAAGAGATAATCCAGCGATAGCTCCACCCAACCCCTACAGAAATATATACTTTGAACACGTTCTTAGACACTTTTATTCATTTTTTGCTCTTAATTTTTCTTTCTCCTTTTCTTTTTTTTTCTTTTTCTTCTTTTTTCTCCTTTCATTTTTTTTCGTGGCTAGGGGGGGGGGGGGCGGGCCCCCCTGGATCCGCGCCTGTGTGAAAGATATTTTTGGTGCTTAACTGCTACTATCGGGTTAGGCCCTAGTAGACAACGAAATTTTACGAACTTGTGATTCCACTAGAAAACATTACGAAATAGCCTTCAGCAGATCATCGAGCTACTGCTCCGTGGTAGTTCTTCCATAGATAAAAAACAATTTTTGTAACGTCCTGTGAATATTGCTCACTGTGTGAGGGGTGAACTGTATGGTGAATCAGGGAGATGACACTGCATCTCCCTGGGTGGGCTGCAATATCCCGCAGTCTGCACAGCCCATACGGAAACTGCTGTGATAGTTTGTTGTGAGCGTGAAGCACAGAGTTTATAGCAATGTCATCACGTATTGCGTAATGTGTGTAAATGTGACCCCATGTTACCGCTCTGAATATGCAGCAGAACAAAACGTTGCAATGTCGGCGAGGTTTATCTTTGGATAATGAGCTGGTTCGATCTGAGAATTTTTGCTTCTCTTTGTCCATATTTCGCTAGATTAGTGTTGATCTGCTGCAAGTTATTTGTAATTCATGTTTGGAGAGGGGAAAAGACCACAATGGAGTTACATTGGTATCATTTTGTGATATCTTTTCAAACGCAATCTTTCCCTTTAAAGCATGCTGTTTAAGCTTGGAATCCTTTTTGATTCATTGCCGAAGGCAGGCAAGGAGTCTATACGATGGTGATGTTGTGTGAGTGTGCGTGCGTGTATGTATGTCACGTTAGCTTGTAAACACGATATCTCAAGACAGCAATGACTGACACTTTTCATATTTAATATATAGCTTTATCATGTTAAGAGAAAGAAGCCTATTGTGTTTGGTGGAAGGAAGTCAAAAGTCATTTGAAGTCACCAGAGTTCACCAACCGAAAACTTTGTAAACACGATATCTCAAAATAGCAATCAACGACACTTTTGACATTTAGTATATACATTTGTCATGTAAAGAAAAAAAGAACCATATTGTTTTGTGTGAAGGGCAAAGGTCATTTGCGGTCACCGTGGGGTAAAGACTGAAAACCTTGTAATCGCGATATGTCACGGTAGGAGTAAAGGACAATTTTTATATTTGGTATATAGATTTTTTATGTTGAGAAGAAGAACCCTACTGTTTTTAGTAGAGATCAAAGGTCATCGGAGGTCATGGGAGGTAGAACTGAGAAAACTTTGTAAATGGCCTGTAAAAATGATATCTCACGATAGCAATGACATACACGTTTCATATTTGGTATGTGGATTTTTCATGTTGAGATGAAAACGTATTATTTATTTGTGGAGGTCAAAGGTCATTTGAAGTCATCATAGGTCAAAGCCTGAAAACCTTGTAATCACGATATCCCAAGATAAAAATGAAGGACACTTTTTATGTTCGGTATATCTTTTTTAATGTTGAGAAGATCAACCTTATTGTTTTTGATGTTTTCAAAGTTCATTTTAGGTCACCAGAGGTCAAAGACTGAAAACCTTGTAATCACAATATCTCAAGGTAGGAAGGAGGACACTTTTCAGACTTGTTATATTGATTTGTCATGTTGAGAAAAAGAGCCCTAATGTTTTTGGTTGAGGTCAAAGGTCATCTTAGGTCAAGTGAGGTGCAAAAGCAAAATTTTCCAAGAATTCCATTGGAGGTCAGAGGTCATTTGAGGTCATCAGAGGTCAAAGACCAAACGCTTTGAAAAACAAGATATTTCAATTCAAGATGATGATGCATATTTAAGAATGGCGAGCTTCACATACATTTCTAGCCGCACTTCCTTCAGTTAGCTGTGGAAAGTTTACTTTTTCTGTGATGATAAGACAATTGATGATTACACAATTTCTGGTAAAAAGGTATGTCCCAATCAAAATTGTAATGTATATAGTGTTAGATAAGTATGCATAAATATAGAACACACTAGAAAACTACGCAGACCGTAACCGCTATTTGTGGAATCCATGGACGGTTTTGAAGTTTCTCTCATTTGTCATGAATAGTGCTTAATACGGTGCCGCTGAATGTGCTGTAAATTTTATGGTTCGCAAAAAGTGGACACTTTCAGCAAAGTAGGGACTGATTAATTATTGAGAAATCTAAGCTAATTTTGACGCTAACCCTGGTCTTGTTCAAGTCGATTCCGCTACAAAACTAAGTTGCTGCAAGTGTAATATGCGCCGAAGCCACTTCACGTCATATCTTTGTCTGTTTTGAACCTCCATAAAGCTGCCTAGCCATTAAAATCTACTTGCAAAATTGCAAAATTAAGACGACCTCGCAGTAGGATACATGCTGGTACAGTAGTATACACGTAGGACTAGTATAATACTGTAGTACAATAGATACATAACATACAAGGAATAATGTAGAATTATACAGAAACAAACATCAAAGAATAAACTTATGGAATTATTCATTTCAACAAAGAAATATTCCTTTACTGTGATGTGATAAGCCTGCACTTTCAAATTTATTCGAAAGACGTGACACTCTATAGCGGTGTGCCGGATACGTTCACTTGTTCCGTAGTCACTACAGCTAGCAAATGTATGTATCTTTTGAAAAACAAAATTACAGCAAATAGTAAAAATTACACAGTATTTCAAAAAAAGGTGTTACACGGTGTGTCCCTGTGGAAATGTAATGATAACTATCTCCCAGAAGGTAACTTTACCAAGTATTTACCTAACAACTCACAATGACACAACCTTGCAAATGCAATTTCTTTACCTTCTCTCTATGCGTTGTGTTCAAAATACTGACTGATCGAGTAAATTTCTGAAACGAATGTTTTTATTTTACCTATTGCCTTTAACCTATGATTTCGTCAATTACTCATGGACAGGTTTTTCAGTCTAGTAATGCAACACATAGTTTCAACCTTTTAAGACATAGGTTTGTAACCCAACTGTTGGCAAAATCCCCGCCAGTTTGGACTTTGCTCAAAAGTTTACCTTTGAAATCGACATTTACCAATAGGAAATTTATGTTCTCTGATGCGTCACAACATTGCCTTCATATTTTTTGGGTTTATTGATTTTTCCCTACAACGCAGACAAACGGATAACGGCGAACAACTAATATCTATTTACACTGACCTTTGACGTATGCGTAGGTAAATTTACCTTTCACAACTGATCTATGCACAAGTTTTCAAAGCCAGTTCCTTTTTAACAAAAAAATGAACACTCATTATCTATTGCTGTGCTCGGCCGGTCTCGGACTCGGACCATGCCCGTCGGCAGGTGGGCGGGGAAAATGCCCCTCTCCCACTTTTCTAAGTGAGAGATTGTTTTCCCATCTTGTTTTCCAGATCGTAACCAAAAAAGGAGCAATATGCTTGATTCCATACCTTGCAATAGGCTATAGCTGTTTTCATAAAATTAAATTGGAAAATGGTGGGAACAGCAATTAAATGGACAAAAATTCTTTACATAACAACGCAGATCATATGGCCTCCAATTGTTTCCAAGCAGGTTAAGTTAACCTCAAATCACTCGCATTTAGGGCTTTGCGATTTGCGTTTGAAGTATTTCTGACCAAAATCATGGCCCCTTTTCTCACTTTTGAGAGGCTGTTGACGCTTTTGACTCAGATATATCTAGAGTCTGACTAGAGGCCGAGCCCAGCTCTTTAGAAGGGTCTCACAGACGTTCCGTGATTGCGCGTCCCTTGGCTTGGTAGGGCAAGCGTACATTGTGTCACAGTATACAAATAATGAATGTTTATAACAGCGATAGCATAAATTATTTCATGAGTTGAAAGATTGAACGTTCCATTCAACAAGGCGAAGCTCTCACAATTTACTAATTAATGATGGCATGAACCAGTTCCTACAATACCATACCCGAAAGAAATTTTATTAGCAGACCATCGTAGTTCAGTTCTTAACATCCTCACACAAATACTTCAGCGTGCAGAGATCATTTTAACCTTTGACTACACAGGAAAAGTTTCAGGTTTGATCGTTCATCTACTGCTTACTGCTGGTACAGTACCGCATGAATAACAACATAGGCTATGCATACATGAACCAAGCGGCTGACTCTGTTGTAGAAAAGCACAGTCTGGGTAGTTGCCCTATCACAACCACCAGTCACCGACATGGAAATTTTTATATCCCCAGAGGTAAGCCACTGGGCCAGTAGACCGACTTTTTAACTGAGTCACGTGTATGTTCCATATGGTCAGTGGACACATAGTATCCACTTGCTGTTATATGCATTTTTAGTACTCTCCAAATGTAAAAGAGTGAACTTAGTCACTCTTTAAAAGAGTGAAAAGTGTCAATTTACTCCATTAGAGTGGTAATTCACTCCAAGAAGAGGGAAATTCACTCCAAAAGAGCGAAGTTTCACTCTTGATGGAGTGCCTACAGTGATCACTCTTAAAAAAGAGTGATCACTGCAGGCACTCGTTAAAGAGGCAATTGTCACTCTTCTTGGAGTGAATTTCACTCTCCCTGGAGTGAATTTCACTCTTCTTGGAGTGAATAACACTCTTCTTGGAGTGAATTAACACTCTAATGGATTGAATTTACACTTTTCACTCTATTAGAGAATGACTAATTTCACTCTTTTACATAAAGCGAGTAAAGCATTTTTTTCAATGAGGCGATGAAGGATATATGAGAAAACAGATTAACACTTCACGATTGATATCTTAAACGCGATGTTTAAACGAATATTTTGGAACATTCAGTTTCAGGTTAGAACCTACAAAAAGAAATTTGTATATTTAGCATTTCGAATTCGAAAGAAGACACTTTTTGATATCATACAGTCGGGACACGAGGTCCTGAAATCGGATACTAACACTCATCCTTGATTTATTTGGCACAACATTTTGCAATCATTTGGCCAATGTTCAGTTGTATTTCTTAACTTCTAGGTATTCCGGCACCCATTTCAAGTTATTTCATAGAAATTGGAAGGAAATAACACTTGGTACCAGAACAATGTCGGCCGGAAAAAGGGACTCAACAGGGAAAGTTTTGCAATAACCATCACTGTCCTAAATAATCGACCGATTGTTTTGTGCATGTACTGAGTACCGTTTTACATTTCCCTCCAGGAAGTGCTTCTTTTTATTGCAATGCAATAAAAATTTAACAGACGGTTTGAGAGTGACCGTCTACTCAAATACCAAACATTACAGTTCAACTACGATTACTGCGACACGCGATTGTAGTCATTCTAGGTATTAGTAAGTATGATTGGCATTTCGAGGCGGGGTCCCTTCAACTGGGATTCCGTTCCCAGCTTTTGCCCAATAACTTAATCTTGAAATAGTCAGAAAACAAATTCTGCAAGGAAAATGAACGGGACTATATCTGCTGCGCTTTGAAACCTTGTATAAACTTAGGTGAAAGGCTTCGATGATACCTGTTTTTATATTTCTTAGAGATTACCTCACAAACACTTCAATTTAATAAAAAAAAAACGCGTTTGCATGCCAGATCTTCACTGGGAGGTGCTTTAGGACTTTTTATCCGCTTCGTGAAATCGCTTTCGGGACACTCTGAGTAACGCTATTAATATTTTTATTCAATCATTGTTAACATTTTGTCATCAACACCTTTTTAACCCTGAATTGTTGTTTTGAAGTAAAATATTGTATAGCTGTATAGCTTACAAGTAGTGTAAGTGTTTGCACAGGTGTCAGCCAACGGTGATTTCCCCATCTGTATTATATTTCAGTCCCAAGACAATTTCAATTATAATCCATTTTGGTGGTTTGTTTTGAAGGAAGTTATTGTCATCGACCTTGGCTGACATTACTTCCTTCCAATGAAAAATGTATTGACAGCGAAAATATTATTTATGTCAGCAAAGCAGGGTTTCGCTCATCACAAGCAAACGTAACTGTCATGTACTATCTTGTCTAAACAATTTTGCTGATACATTTTCTGTACGTTACCGCTTGAGCACTATGACATTACATTATTCCTCTGTTAGCACGTCATCGAACAGACAGGAAATTCGTAGGGAATCATAATACACAACGTGTCTAAAGAGAGAGATTGTGACATGTTTTCAAATAACTGTGACTGTGTTGAACCAAAATGACAGCCAGTCAAAACGCATATCATTTTTCAAATGTTTCTAGACCCATTTCCGAATCCTACTAAAAAGTCAAACTATTGTCATTCGAACAGAGAATATGACCGGCATTGCACAAGGCCGTTTTTATTCATATAAAGAAACCAAACGAGTAATCCTCTAGCCTGCTATACTGCCCTCTCTTAAAGCAATTAGTTTCATGCACATTCCGTGCGATATGATAAGGAAAAGATGCTTAGTACTCATTTGATCATAATGTAAAACACAGGTTAAATGACAGGAAAAACTCTGTCTTAGTTTTATTGAAATGTAGGGGGCAATGATGAGTTGTATTCATACGCGCGATTACAGCGGCAAGGGAAATAATAAGAGAATTTTTAATTGCCTATTACGATTAAATTTTGCAGTGTTAAATAAAGGAAAACTTCAATATCAAAAATGATAAAACTGTTTGAAAGATTTTTCCCATTTGCAATTTGCGCGCACCCCAGAGAAAAACTGACTAATACAATTAAACATTTTGTCTAGCTCCGTAAAATTCCTTTTATCCTACGCTACACATTATTGTCACTTGAGGGCCTCTGAAAGAAGTGTCACTGAAAGTACTAACGTACGTCACAAAATGCCCCATGGTCGTTGTAAACGAAGTCTCAAACCGTAACCATGTAGAGGGAACAAATTTCGACGTGCCTCGAATGAGCCTTACATATATCAATGCCAAAGTACTACTGTACTGTGGTGCGGAGAAAAACTTTGGTAAAATCGTCTCGTCATTACTTCCGGTAGGACGGCTGGAGTAAATTACTATTTCCAAAACTCCCGCTACACCTCTCGCTGTTCACTTTCCTCACCAACTACCACCATCCTCAGCAAATTGACTGGCGGTTACGATCTTAAATTTGCGATCATCATGAGAAAACTATTTCATTAGCATTTCAAATTACACCTGGGAGAATCAGAATTTTCTCACGAAAGGGTCCAAAATGGCCTTAAAAAGATGCAGCCTCCAATAAAAATTACTTTTCTGACACTTTTACTGCGGATGCCCTTGGCCATGTCCATGTGAAAAACTACCAATGAAACATTCCAATGATTTTTAAAGTATCACATAGTCTATGAACTTTACAATCGTCTCCACCTTATTTTTCACACTAATTAAAGAGTAGAGTGGAACTTGTCCAAGACCAGAGACAAAAATAAAATATGAAAAAAAAAATCATACAACAATATATAGGTTCCTACATCCAGCTCTATGGAAAGAAGAGGCACATGAGGAAAGTAGGGAAGTTTTATGCAATTAAAAGCACTGCATTTAAAACTAAAGAAAAACAATAGCCTACAATTAAATGCCTCAAAATCTGTCTTCACGCTATTCTCTATGGCACACACGCGAGCACGAACACCTTGTTTGCAATAGCTTTATACAAACTCTTCTATTTTCATTGAAACCATTTATGTTAATACTCTAAGAGCCATTAAATTCCGGGGATACTATTGATGAAAAGCTACTTATTCCGTTGATGGGGAATACTTTCTTTTATTCGTTGGCTTCAATTTGATATCGATTTGTTAGCAACATCATTCAGGTCTAGTAATCCTATCACAATTGGCTTACTCATGACAATGCTTTGATAAGTAGTTTTACGCCGCCAACAATTGAGGGGCAGGTGCTTCAAAACTCGAAACGACTGTTTCATTCAAATAAATCAATGAGGTCTTCCCCTTCCTATGGAACGAACGTTATTCTAATGAGCTGCAAAAGCAGAAGTCTAATTTTTTCACAAAAATTCGGAAAGTTTCCGGAACTTCCCTGACATGACGACGTATAGAATCATGTTTACATTTTTACCTAAAACGTTACTGGTATACTCTCATATGCGTCACCGAGCGTCCAAAGATGCAATATATTTTAATTTCCAAGCGACTGGCAATGGTATGGCGATAGCGACAAACCCCCAGTCTTACTTGAGATTGCCTTCTAGCAGACGACAAATCCCTTTTGTATGAACTACCTAATCCAGTGTAAGCCTTATACAAATGCTAAGAAAGATACAAGAAATAGATTATTGTGTGACCTTGGCGGTGTAAACCTCACTTCAAAGCGAAGTATCTCCTTCCAAATAACAGCTCCCTGGTTCCAGGGTCCGCCATTCTATACGTTTTGGATATGTTGTCAGTAACAAGTTTGTCGTACGCGGAGGGATGTAGCTTGTAAATATTTCTGGTTTTGTCAGCTTCCACGAGGATGTCTTTGAAAGAAATAATTTTCATCACATCCCTCTTAAGGTCGGATTGGAACTTGTTAGATTTAGATTTCCCTACCCCCAAATATAATCGCCTACCCATTGTGCACCATCAATATTCAAATTCTTCCCCTCTCCACACTTACCTTAGCTCATGAAGTATATATTTCGTACCAAATCTGTAAGCCAGTGGCAACAAATGGCGATGTAGGTGTTTTTCCCATCCCGAATGTCGCTGTCCCTTATCAGGTTAATGTGCTTGGTCTGTACATGTAAGGGCGTTCGAACCAGGGATCGCAAATCCCTAGACTTAGGGAACCGTACTTTAATATTAAAAGTCGGGGACAAACCATGGTATTGGTTCCCCATGCCACATGCACCACTACCTTTTATATCACAATCACCTTTGCCAACGTCATCGTCATCTTCATTGCCATGATCATGATCACAGCCGTCCCCTTGGTAATATTCATGGTCATCGTCATTCTCTGCGTTATTCTCATCATAATCGTCATTATCATTGTCATCATGATATATAAATGTGTTGGTTGAACTCAAATTAAGTCAAAAAACTGCAAAATATTGCCAAAACTCTGCCACCATTCAACTTTGCCTCTTTGCCTACAATGAAACACAATTTGTGTGACTGGGGTTCTTGTGGTACGTTCAGGTCATGCATATCCGTTGCATTTGTAAATAGTAACATGCCATAATCTAATGTTTACAACTTTGGTCCACCCATGAATGCCTCCTGGAAGCCTTAGGAACGCACTCTGGTCACGAGCCGAACGAGTTGCTCTTCCCTTTCTTGACGCCTTCGAAGACAACATTTTTTTCAGAAATATTTTTAAAGATTTGCCCTCTTATTTTGAATATCAATTTTTTTGTAAGATTCGGAGGATGCGACCAAGACCTTACTACCTGTAGTCTCTACTACAACGCTGAAAGGCATTTGCTGAATGGGACACTACTTTTTATGGTAACATTCAGCGTAGTAAAAGTTGCATTTCTGACGTGTTTACCTTTTTCATATGTCAATGTTAGACGTCACCACATGTCTAGCGATTACAAGTGGAAATTTACTTGACTACCTTTACTGCACTTAAACTCGGGACCTAGCAAGAGGTGAGCGATAAAATGTAGAAGCCAATACCCCTAAATTACAATGAAGAACGAATAACATCTATAAACTTATATAAACAAAGGATAACACCTATAAAGAACCCAGTACTGCGTATACGACAACACAAATACCCATACTGTACTAACAATGCCACTGAAATGTATAATACACGAACGTTAACGATTCTTTATGCTTTACCCCGGCTAGCTCATCTGGCAAACGCTACCTAGTCGTGGCTATTCTCAGAAATTTTAAGCATATATGCCCAGGCGTATCCAATAGTTTGCACGAAAAAAAAACGTTTATTTTGCTCCAGTTTGTCTATTTCAAATTCACTGCCAGAATGGGAGTATAAGGCCCAGTCTCGTACCACCATGGATCCAATACAATATTTTGATAAGTTGCCGTATCTTAACCATTAAGGAGCTCTGCATGTTTGGTTTTCCAGTGAAGAACAGTAGGGATCATTGACTCTCTTTGTAAGACAATTCAGATTCCATACTGTGTTTTTGTCTCCTCAATTAAGGAAAAGATTCCTTTTATTCAAGTTAAAGTAAATGGTTACCTTTAAAGTATAGCCAGTCACTTTTTCCCTTAAAGGCAACTTTAAATGTTTTCATTATCCCATATTGTGGCTACTAACTAGATCAAACTACAATTTTAAGAAAATAACTGCAACTACAAAAACTTTAATTTACTTTCAACGTGCAGCAGGAACAACCGTGTTCCTTTGTGGAAAGAGTGTTATCGTTACGAATAGTACTTCTTCAAATGGCTGAAGTACAAACCGTCCCCTCTCACAGACATTTTTTTTTTTGAACGGTACCCTTTTCACTCATTCGGTAAAACTTTCTTGACTGGATATAAAATTTTCCACCTATCTTCACATAAGTACCATAATGGTATACCCATAGCTCTGCAACCCCATTGCTGTCTGAATGTGCTATTTCTTTGATGTACTTGGTTAATTAACTTATTTCTACTCACTTGCAGTCCGGAACCACTGCAATTTAGCTAGCCTCGGTAAAACAGAGTGTAGAATTTGCAAAATAGTCAACTCCCGCAAAAATAGTTCCCGGACGTCATTAAATTAATGCAAAATTAGCAATTAGAGTGAGCGCAAAAAAGATAAATAACAGTAAATCTCCATAGTTATAGCAGCAAATGTGAACATACTCTATTTCTTCCGTCTATCTTTCCATAACACATTGAAATACTACTTTTGATACATAACTACTTCCTTACGTCGAATTAGTAGTTGAATATGCGTTAAAAAGTGTAGTACCAGAGAAAACATGTAGGAAGCCTTCCTAACAGTGGAATAAAGAGAAAATCAAACGAGTTGAGACCCAGTTAAACCATTAGCTAAATAGTCGTCCTCAGCTCCACAGTTTTTCCTGTCCCCATACAAATGATGAAGACAATATTTTTGCTACTGTCATTATGTACGAGGCAAGAATCCCATATGATACGTAATACTCTGAATTAAATCGGCAGAGATTTCGAACTTCCGTGGTAGTCAGGACCTTGCTTTTAGTTTCCCAACGTCAGCTAGCACTAAAGTCAGCCTTAGGATTTTTCTAAATTTTAACTTTCTATAAAGCTTTAAGAACGATATACGGTCATCCCTTGCTCTTCTCGGCCAATCACATACATAGCTCAGATTTGATCAGTTCTTAACTTTCATAGGTTTTTCATAGCTTTACAGCGCTATACTGAAGTATGAACCGGGATTCAGTCAACTGCAAGACCTCGTAAGCAACAGTGGACGGTAGACTAAGTTTTGATCGAGTTCAAAATTTGATGGCTCTTGGCGTTTGTTCATTCCTATTTACTGAAAATCCTCAACTACTACTGGTTCATTAAGATCTGTTGGCCGTGGGTTATCCTAGCATAGCCACATGGTAAATTTAGAACAAAATCACAGGCAGATGAATACAATAATAACGTACTATACTGTACCTTAAGATATGACTGGCTTGGCACATACGCCTAGAGCAGGATAGCTAATAGCCTGCTCTATGGTTTGACACAACTCACGTCAAGGCCCGCCAAGCACTTCCATTTCTAAGAAACACTTTTGCTCCCAAATCTGACATGAAACCCTCAAAGGCAGAGGATCCGAACACGTTTATAATTCAAAATGGAATAACCTAGGCCTAAGCTTCCGTTCTAATCCTTGTCCTAATCAACTCGTGTTTACCGGACCACCCAAAGGTAGTTCAGGAGGCCCAAATGGCCGGTAAAAATTCAGTCATAAACATACCAACCCTAACGATCGGAAGGAGCACAGAACGAACACTCGACAGCAACACGCCCGGACCCGGTAAGGGGGGAGAGGGACAGGCGGAAGTGGAGCGCCAACCACCACCCACGGCCTCACCGACACAGTCAGGCAACCACCGAGCCGTCCCTGGAGACAGTTGTTGGGCCATTAACAGTGGTACCTTTGAACCCTTCTTCAGGGCTTATCTCAGTTGATGGCCCCTTTTTAGGGCAGATGTCTTCTTCGGCGGCTGGTCTTGGCTTCTTCGATGGCGGGTCTTGGTAGTGGCCCTAACTCATGTTTTTTTTTCAAAGTTCGGTCGTCAAGTCGTCAAGTCGTGTTTGGCTGAGGTGGAATGGTCGGAGTTTAAGTTGTTTCCGTATGAATATACGGATCTGTCGGTCCTTCCGTCGGCACTTGGTAAGAAAAGTTGCGTGTAAGTCCTGAAACATTTACTTGATAGTTAGTAGTCCTGCTATGTCAAGTACTTCATCTGACGGATGTTGCCTAAGTGGTGGGCAATCCGACATGCCCGACGTTGAGAGCGTTCGTAATTGTCCATGAGTGAGTCCTTCAAGTGAATTAGTGCAGTTGCGGCGTACTCCGCAATAGGTCGAGTCATAGTTTTGTATACTTTCAAAGTCGTGTCAGGAGAGGCACAAGGGTGCTCTTTAGTCCCGGCCAGTCTGTAAAGTGCAAAAACTTGTGCATTCTCTTAGCGTTGACGTTATGGTGGCGAATTAAGTCTAGTTTGTTGTCAATGGTCACACCTAAGTACTTAACTCTGTTCTGTACCGGTATAAGTTTTTTATTGTAGGTAACGTCAGGTTCTCGTCTAAGTGATCCGGTGACCCTTATGTAAAGTACTTGTGATTTGTCCGGGTTGAGTACAATACGCCAGTCATTGCGCCAAGTTTCCAGTCAGTCAATGTATCGTTGAAGTTCGTCTTCGGCCTTGTCAGCAATAGAGAAAGTGGCCCAAATTGCTATGTCGTCGCCAAATTGAGATTTTCATGCTCTTTCATGTTTTGTACAACGCATTAGATAACTTTTTGGTTGATAGTGCGCTTTATTAAACTAATAATAATAATAATAAAATTGAGATAGGTAAGTCAAACGTTTGGTCTCTGGTTGAGGTATGTCGGCAACGTACATGATGAAAAGTATTGGATTGATAGTACTGCCCTGAGGCGTCCCTGTAGTAATGCATAACGGTCTAGAGAGTGAGTAACCGAATCTGTACCGATCCTGTCTGTCCTGTAAGAAGTTGGCGATTTATCTAGTAAAAGTCTTTGACATGTCCAATTTCCTCATTTTGAGTAGAAGTCCTTCGTGCCACATTCGATCAAGAGCTTTCTCTGCGTCAAAAAAGGTAGCCATAGTATGTAGTCCTTTCCTTCTGGAGGTAGTAGTGCTTTGGGTAAGTCTAAAGAGTTGGTCAGTAGTATTCCTCTCACTTCTGAAACCAGCTTGAGAGGGTGGGAGAAGTTTACGTTCCTCTAAGTAATTTGAAAGCCTTTTGGCAATAATTTTTTTCCAGGCATTTTCCTAGCACTGTAAAAAGATTAATTGGCCTATAGGTTTTTGGATCCTTGTGAGATTTGCCAGGTTTTGGCATCAGAATAGTGACGGCTTGTTTCCAATTTTGGGAATGCAGCCAATTTGGAAGGAAACAGTGTAGAGTCTGCCGAGTTCCTCTTGGAAAGTTGGTGGTGCAGATTTTAAGTGTACACACTTAATTTCATCTTCCCCTGGTGAAGTATTAGAAGTACTACGAAGGATGTTGGTTATGTCACGTCCTGTAATAATTTTGTCAATGCCTGAGTCGGCGTCTTCCTTTGGGTCAATGTCCGGTTTAAGAGAGAAGGTGTCCGAGTAGACACGTTAAATGAAGTTAGCCAGTCTGTAGATGTTGTCGTTAAATTGCGGGTACTGAGGTAGAGTGTGAACAGTTTGGAAGTAGTCTCTAAAACAGTCGGCTTTGTCTTTGTCCGATGTAAATATCACACCATCATAACAAAGAGCAGGAATTGGTTTTAAGGTAGAATTTTTACCAAAAATTCGTCTAACTGTCTTCCAGAGTCCTGTGGTCGTTTGTGGTCGGTAAGTTAGTTAACTCTTTTGTCATAATCCTGCTGAGTCGTGATCTCTATGAGTTCAGTAACTTTCCTTTGTAGTTTGCTGATTAAAATACGTACTTATTAGTTTCTAGTCCTAGGGTAAATTCTTTGGAGTTTGCGTCTCTGTCTACTAATTTTCAGTATGCGTTGGGGGAGTTCGAATCTCCGAGGTCCCGAAGAAGTCGAAATCGACCAATTTGCCACTGTAACAATAAGTCAGGTAAGTGAGGTCGCACCTTGGTCGATTTCCTGAGTGTTTGCCGGGTTTTTGTCCTGTAAGTTGTCAGTAATGTACTGTCTGTACTTCGTCAGTTTGCCTTTTTCAAGTTTGGTCTAGGTGGTCTTGTCAGTTGTTTGACAGTCGTAGCAAAAGTGAGTAGTTCTGGTAGGTGGTCCAAGTCAGGTCTCCTAATCTAAAGTCGATAATTCGGTGGTTGAGTGAAGGAGAATTTAGGCAATAGTCCCGTTGGTCAGGTGAAGTCCCATGTGTCAGGTAGCAAGTTGGAGTTCCGTCGTTCAGGCAAAAAGCTTCAGTAGAGTCAAATTAATTCAAAAGTTGTCGTCCGTTGCGCTTCGTAGTCCTCCAACCAAGTTCGGTGTGATTAACGTTGAGGTCCCCTAAAGTAACGGAGTTGTCGTAGTTCCTAAACAGTTGAAAGCAAAAGTCTGTCGGAAAAGTATCTTTTGAAGGAGTCTCGTAGGTTGTAATGATGTCTAAGTAATGACCTGTAAGTAGGGTGACCTTAATCCCAGTAGCTTCACCTACCGAATTAGAAAGTGTGAGCTGAAAGAAATGAATGTTGTCCTTGATTGCAATAAGTCTACCTCTGTCAGTGGATTTTCTTGACTGAGATTGAACCAAGTGATTACCTTGATTGTATGGCACGGGATCTTTATGTAATGTTTCGTTGAAACAAGCAATGTGGATGTTGTTATGATGTTAGTAGTGTGTGATTTCGATTCTTTTAGTCCTTACAGAGTTGGCGCTAAAGTGAGTATATTGAGGCCAGAGTCAATGTGGGAGGTCGAACGTTCTGCGTGTTTAGAGTTCGTTCTGTTAGAGTCGTTTCGGTCAGACAGAGTAAAGAGTCTTCGGCGAAGAATCTTCCATGGGGGTGGGTCGGCAGTGACCCTTCTTCAGGGTTTACCCGTTGGTTTCGTTGACGCAGTGACCCTTCTTCAGGGTTTGGATGTTTCGGTAGTGACCCTTCTTCAGGGTTTACCCGTTGGTTTCGTGGATGCAGTGACCCTTCTTCAGGGTATAGATGCGTCGGCAGTGACCCTTCGTCATTATGCATGTTTGCATTGAGAGTCGGTACAATTTACATAAAGGTTCCAAATCGGCCGCTGAATCCTCGAACGAAACCAACGTTACTACTGCTCTTAGGGCTGACATTTCTAATATGTAGAAACTTTCTCCAAATGTACGTTCGAAAATGCTATAACTCTCTAAAGGCAAATTCCAACGTTTGATGTGACTTTAAAGCTCAAGAACCTGAACAGGTCCGTTAGGTTTTGAACAAATGACGAACAATGTTAAAAGGACCCCTGCTTAAGCGTAGATATGGTAGATATGTGTTATGCCATGCACTGGAAAATAGTATACGTCGTTTGTGCATGTTTATGTACACAGCATGCGCGCACACAACGTACATAACGTATCATGCTTTAGACCTAGTGAATATGAACGTTGAATACCAGCTCTGGGTGCAGTGCAAATGTACATTATACAAACGCGAGATTTCAAGGCCAAGGTTGCCATGGATCATTATACCTCTAGTTACGTTACCAACTGTTAATTTTTGTTCGTTTCGGCTCTTGAAGTCTTCAAAGAAGAACACTTCAAAAATTTTGTCACATCGTTCTAATATTTAATAAATTATGTATATTTTATTGATAGTAAGCTACTTTGTTGATTGAGCGCGAGCATTGTTTCAATGGTTGTAAATCAGTTTATATCTTCTCGGGGTTGTGCTGAAAATAACAATGTGGTTATTAAAATATTATTTAAATAAACATAAATTTCCTTTTTTTTGTTTTTCGTCTTTGTCATCAAAAGCTTGGTGTGTATGAACATTGAATGAACAGGGTTAACCAAAGCTGGATCAGTGCATTAAACAGAGGATAGTGCACCCTATCGTTGGATGCACTGACCAGCGTGGCCTAACCCTGTTAAGTATTTTGTGTTTGGGCAATGGCCTTAAGTAGACAGGTCATCATCGCTTTTCTAAACGAAAGCTTATTTTGGCTAAGCAGCCAACAGTCATAGCCCTCGTTCCGATTTGCAATATCACAGGAAATATTTTGGAGGTAAAGACACATTCCTGCAGAAAAAAAAAACCCGTCACAGAGTACAAACGGTTGTTCCAACCTTGCTTATAAAGACTTAGTCTACTTACTCCTATCATATTATGATGATTTTTATGAATAATACGCGAAAGCTGTAACTCTACGAAATAACAGTTACGTTCTTATGACACCCTGGCAAAACATATAGCCATTTATTTTACACAAATGGATACAAAACTATTGAAACGAACAGGCTACACTATTGGAAAATGTCATTTCATGATATTCATTTCAACTTTTCTTCCATTTGATTTATGTTTTTAAAGTCAAACTGTAGAATTAGACAAACATAAACAATATGTTATTGTTTTACATTTTGTTAAAGTAATAATGTACAGAACTTGCAATGTAAATCTTATAACGTCATTCTTCTGTTTTATTAACTTTTATTACGTAATTTTACAACCAATTGTATTATTTACATTCGACATTTCAACGTATATTATTGTTTATTGTTTCTTTTTGTTGTTCGTTTAAATAGATGCTTTTAGCGCTGAAACTCTGGTAGGCATATGTTTTCATCACGATAAATAACTTCTTTATGAAGTTGTTTTTTTCTAAAGCCTGTTTGACTCCGAAGAAGGAAACTAAAACATCATCCACAAATGCGTTCTACCTCAAACGGAAAAAAAAAACTTTCCCTGATTGGACTGGCTGGCCAACCCCTGGACATTAAGACCTCTATACTATGGATCTGTCATATAATGAATCCATTCTTATTTGGTTGAAACGAACAACGACTACAAATAATCCCTCCAAAAAGGTCAATGCGCTGTTCTGTTTTAAAGGCCTGGACGTATATTTCGTTAAGACACTCCCCACTGGCAATTGTGTCTGATATTTCCATGCACTAGTCATTTAAGATAATATAGCTGAAACAGGATCAGTTTCATAAGTACCAATTTAGCATACACTTAACAAATTAATTATGAAAGGATTCGAGTTGTAAGTTTTTCATTAGAGTATAATTAAGACTATACTTCACTATGTTCTTAACGGCCTCACAACATTCACGCATGACCTGAAGTTCGTTCGTTTCGCTTCATGCTTAAATGTCAGTGATAGAAAATAGTGTGTTCTTTGCCTCACCGCTTTACAGAGTACTGCAGACCGGAGTCTTTACACGTGTAGGTGAGGGTTACGACTCATTTAGCTCAGTAAATGCTAAAATACGACTTTTGGCTGAGTGTAAATAATCCATTCTCTTAGCAACGTCTGTTGAGTGAGGCACTTATGTAGCAAATGTGAGTAGTTCACAAGGCTATCTACACTCTTCAGTCTCAAAATGGAGGAAATGAAAACTGCTGTTAACTTAACCTGACAAGGATTTACAGGTTGGGACTTTTTTCTCGGATAAGGGCAACATATTTTGATGTAAGGATAGCACGGGAATGTGAACTCTAAAAAGCAGTACATCCAAATCAATTTTCAGAACATATGCCATACTTACTGAAATCATCATGTAAAAACGGGAAAAGGAAACAGGAACAATCTAACTGAAATTGCATGTACATGTTATGTTTGTGTCAAGTAAAATAGTTAATATCAGGCCGATCCAGGCTAATCGCCACTTAAAATACCTCTCTTCGACATGCCACTTAGGGGAATTTTCTTTGGGAATTTAAGCAATCAGGTGTTGACAGTTTAGGCCCATTTACTCTGCGTTCTCATGCAATCAATTCAATGTCCTGTCAGATTATTGACACTGTTAGTTTTGATGTAGTCCATCTAGTGACCCCTCAGTGTCTAGCTCCAGAAAGGTTGCTTGTCTGAGTCCTACTTCTTGCAAACTTTTCTCATTGGTTATCTTGATAAGCATACCCAGGAATGACCAATCAGAAGTCCCCGTCCGATTGCATCAGACAAGACTTTCTAAATTTTGCCCAAAGTAACTTCGAGGCAACTCCCTTCTTCGAGAGTTGAGAACAGACACTCAGATAAAAAGGATCGAAATAGATACATAGAGCTCCGCGGCTTCTGCCGCAGGGCTATTGCCGCTGGCCTCCGTCAGCTAAAGACTTCTTTTTCTTAAACTTAGTTTTTTTGGAGGAACTACATTTTTCTTTTTAAGGGAAGAAACTTAGATCGTAGACTGAGAAGCGAGAATCGCATCTTATACTCAACATGTGATTGTGACCCTGTTTAACTAACTTCATTTTTTTAAATCAACATCATGTAGTGAAATAACTCCTTGACCGGTCAGAGAAGGATTTCTCGGCGTTTGAGAATAAACCAGGTAAACTGTAGACAAGTGGTTCCTGTCATCTTTTTGGACTTTCTCCGTAATGCTTTGCTTACGATCCCCGACCTAAGCCCTCGCAAGGAGCGATTGGCCCAGCTATATAACATTTGTTTTCGAAAGCATGATTCAGAACAAACTAAACACTCCTTCCCGGGACATGCGAGTGTGTCCTTAAATTCAAAACTTCGTTGAATGTAAGCAAAATAAACCGTATTCAAGAAAAGAAAAGAGCACCCTCTAAAACAAATATCAGGTCGTACATTAAATGTGTTCATTTTGTCCGTGTTTAAGCTGCACACTGTAAGTTCCACAGAAACGCATAACCGTATGCACCACGTTTGTCTTCTCACTTCTGACAATTTGAAGTGTAGTGAACAAGTCATTTGGACAGAGCTATACCAAAAATGAAGTCAATTTTATATACCTTGTGGATTTATACGACGCTTTCCAAATTTGCTAGTGGATTCAAAAAAGGGGAAGGTAAGTGAATGCAAGCAACCTTTCAGTACTCAAAAAGTACCTTGAAGATTGAGAAGAAAGTAAAAGTATAAAACATTAATACTGTAACGAATTAAGTTGACAGACGGTGCAAATAGTACACCACAATGTAACGCAAGATTTAATTGCCACAAGTATGTTGAATGGACTCGTAGAACGATAAAGCGAATATAAGGTCGACGTCGTGTATGTCATACATACTTCTCTTTTCGTTTTGCCTATCGATCCGAACATAGTGCGGCTAGTTGGAGGAAGCGGTGATCACGACGGTCGAGTCGAGGTTTTTTTGAACGGCCAGTGGGGCACTGTTGACGGTACTCTATGGGATGACCACTCCGCAAACGTTGTTTGTCGACAAGTTGGATACCACTTTGGGGGAGTTGCTTATAAGAATGCATATTTTGGAAAAGGAAACGGTCCCATATGGCTAAATAATGTTCATTGTGTTGGTAATGAACCACATTTGTTGAATTGCCCTCATGGCACCGATACCTCTGAAGATTCACACAGTGAAGACGTGGGAGTAGCTTGTAATGGAGGAGGTAATTATGTATGCAGATTTTAACAAAATACATAAGATTATGGATTTTTATGAGATTTCGAAATACAAATGGAGCTCTTTGAAGCAAATGCAAAATATAGTAGATAAGTAGGGCGAGTTACACTGCCTTCATAATTGATGGTTTTTGTGGTAAATTGGTATGCTGTAAGCAGGAATGCCTTATTTTAGTATATATATATATATATATATATATATATATATATATATATATATATATATATATATATATATATATATATATATATATATATATATATATATATATATATAAGGTCAAAGTACTGCGTAGCACTTATGAAGTAGGTAGGTAAAAATGAAGTAGTAAATAGTGCTAAAAGTTTGTGAAAAATTCCACGACGTTTCGGGTTTAAACCCTTCATCAGGTGGCAAAAATGCAACTGATCGTTGACACGGCCAAACGAACAATTTAAAAAATACACAATAAAATTGGGCACTGTAAAACTCGGCTAGTAAAACAGACAGTGTTAAGTGGTTACCACAAGTCAAAAAAATGCAGGAATTGCTGCGTTATAACAGTTCAAGTCTAACGTTCAGACCATGTGGGGACAGGGTTCCAAGTTTCATGATTAGGCGGTTTTCGGCAGCTAGGCGGTCATGATCGGAACCTCGACACGAGATGGCAGCCGAAACCATCAAGTCACGGATCGAGCATGTTGACGGGGGATTGAAGTGGGTGGCTACCGGGAACCCTCCCTACCGGGAACTATCACATCAACTGCTTAAAACATTACTTATTATTTTTACTACTCGATATCTAGTTCGGTTAATGAATGGGAGAGGTCCTGATGAAGGTCGAGTTGAGATATTTTTTAATGGTTCGTGGGGCACCGTTGATGAAGACCCTTGGGATGATAGCGACGCCGGGGTGGTATGTCGTCAGCTTGGATATCACCATGGAGGAACGGCGTTTAGAACCGCCCACTTTGGAGAAGGAACAGGTCCCATTTGGTTAGATGATATAGGGTGTAATGGTAATGAACCAGATTTGTTGAGCTGTCCTCACGGAACAGATACTTCTGAAGACAGTCACGACGAAGACGTAGGGGTAGCGTGTGCATGGCCAGGTATGCTGTATTCTGATTTCTAAAAAAAAAAAAACTGTTTTACCTTTTGATTATCAGTCTTTGTTTTGAACTTAGATCGTTAGGGAAATTGGTAAAGGCAGTTAGTTCATTCGAAATCTTAAATCAAGTGTGTAAGCGATGAAGAATAACTTTGGAATAAGATAAATTTTCCACCTATCAAAAGATGACAATTATTTCATAATAAGTCACAAATTAACATCATGCAACCATGCAGTCATTAGTATTATTCTTTTGAGAGCTATGAGACCAGTACCGTCATAATGTCATTTTCATGGAGACATTACTTTCCTAGTTAATCGATATAGCGGAATTAAGGCATTGCTATTCATTCCCTTCCGCTTTTTCCTGTTTTCTACATCTTCTAGTCCGTTTGGTGAATGGTTCTCTCCCTAGCCAAGGACGCGTTGAAGTCCTCATAAACGGACAATGGGGAACAATCAATGACCGCAAATGGGATGACAGAGAAGCGACCGTTATTTGTTCGCAACTTGGGTATAGATTAGGTGGCATCGCTTATTCAGCTGCTCACTTTGGAGAAGGAACAGGACCGATTCTATTAGAACATTTGAACTGTGCCGGAAGTGAAACCAGTTTGTTTAGATGCTTTCACGGCACAGTCATATCGAGTGGTTCCCATTCCCAAGATGTGGGAGTTGCTTGTTTTGACTTAAGTAAGTGTGAAGTCACATCAAAATGACTTTAAATCTACAGTATCTTGATAAAATATTGAAATTAGAGTCTCTTTTGTTTATATTTGGGTAAAACCTACAGCGATGTCATGTGATTTTTTTCACAGCAACCAATTTATGCGATTCTCAACCATGCGCTAATAACGGTCAATGTGTTAATCACATTACATCCTTTCTTTGCGTCTGTCCGGTAGGATTCAGTGGGACGCTATGTGAAAATGGTACGTCGATTATAATGATACATTGAAGCCTCGAACAAGAGACCTATGCATCAAAACAGATTTTTGAGTAGAAGTAATTGTTATCACTATTTTAAACAAAGAAACTATAGCAATGATTTAAAGTAGACGAAATACTAGTTGTGGGACCGTGGATAAGGTCTCGCTCCACCATGTGCCATTTCTGAAGAAAGGGCAAATGGTGGTGGCATACTCTCTAGGTACAGCAATACTGACATTGACATCAGTATAGTCGGAATATTTTAAATTGGTTAAAGACGATTAGACCGTACTTCCGTATAACGGGAAAGAGAACAGATTTGGAATGTTAAATGCATAGTTAATGTGCAGTGCATAGCTTGTATCTACAACAAACACTTTAGAGATGATAGAAGGTATTACAAAGTGCGAGCATGATTTCTGCAAGTTATTTAAGACTTTGGGGAATGCTGACACGACAAAAAAAAGGAAGTGGTTTCCTCGACAAATATGTTGAACATATTATTCGAACAATTGCAAGCATAAATTAGCATTTACTTGATATTTTGGATCAATGGATACAGCCAGACAACGTCAATCGAAGTTACATCAACTTATTTTGTAAATGATAGAGAAACAAAGAAACATTTTATTGCAAAACGTATAATCCGATTAAGGTTAAACAGTCGTTCATGTATTTGTAACAGGTCTAATTTTACTTCTCTTTATGTTGTGTAGAAAAGGTAACAAAATTTTCTATCAGTTGCAGATCCATGTGACAGCAATCCCTGTGAACATAATGGAACTTGCATTCCAGAACGAAACTATTATCACTGTATATGTCCTGATGCAGTTATAGGACTTCGATGCGAAGTTGGTAAGTTTAAGACGTAACTTGTCATTTTGTACGCAAAGTACTGTGTAAATGATTTAAAGAAGCTAGAATATGCTGTGATTAACATAAAATGAGTTTACTGAAGACCGTTTTACAGAGGCGATGGTGAGTATGCTATTAATATAGAGGAACGATAGAGCATACTTGTTATTGTTGAAAGTTTGCCTTGGAGACTCGCGGTGACTACTATCTGACACTATTTCAGTCATCAAATTTGCCCTTAAAATTGTGGTCCATAACACTATCCATAACACTATCCATAACACTATCAAAATCATACATAATACATATGACATTGCTTTTAGGTCTGTTAAAAATCTTTCGCATTCGTTCCACATATTTTGTTGTCACAGACATTCTGTCATGTACATTCAGGTCCATGGAAAGATACGATAAAATAGTAATGAGGATACACACTTGATAAGATCATTAGCGGCTCGCCATAGGGGCACGAGTGGAGGGGGCACTTGCTTCCCAAAAAAGTTTGCAAAGCAAGATCTTCAATTTTCAAAAAAAAAACAAATAAATAAATAAATAAATAAATAAATATATAAATCAATCAATCAATCAATCAATCAATCAATCAATCAATAAATAAATAAATAAATATTTTCTTTTTTTTGTCTCCTTTTTATTGTTGTCTATTGTATGTTTCAAAACTAAGACATTTTACTTACAAAAGTGATGTTATATACAAAATGGTCAACAAAATATTCTGATAACCTGATTCATACTGCAAGAGATTCGAAAATAATGCTAGAGTATTTGAATTCTATAACCCTTAATCGGCAAATAAACTTGGATAAGAGGCAAATGCCTTTCTAATATCATCAATATTTACAATCTTCTTATTTCTTACTTTCTTATTTTGTTCCACTTTAACAATGAATTTGAACTTATAGAAAAATTCATTAACATCAGGCTTACTTTTTATCATTTTGCAGTTAAAGATATACTGTTTCATATAAAGCGCTAAAAAATTAAAGGATGCCTGGCCTTCTCAAAACTAAAAAAGAAACTTTGCTTGGAGAAAACAGGACGATGATTAAATAACTTGGTTTCTACTCCCTCAATGAACTGGAAGACATAACTACAATCCCAGAACAAATGGTTTAATGTTTCGTCGTTAGTCTCACAGAAGGTACAATATGGGGAGTCAGCCTTCCCCATTAAGCATAGCAATCTATTGGTTGGGAGGATCCTGTGAATAAATCTAAATTGAAAATATTGTAATCTAGCTTCTGAGACAGAAACCCAAGGAGTGCAATAAATACGGGGCCAATCCTGGTCCGTTAAGACATCAAAGAGGACCTCCCATTTTCGGACGGCTGTAGGGTTTTCAGCAATAATTTTTAGATATTTGTTGTAAACAAATTGTGAAGACTTGGGCGAATTCAAATAGTTATCAAATAAAGCTTCATTAATATTCTGGATTTCGCCGTCACTAGAAATCGAATCACGCCAATTAACAGGAATGCTGTGTATTAAGCCATAATATAAAGTAAAAGGTAAACTCGTCACATTAAATTTACGTTTAAATCTTTCAAAAGATAGATGATTTCCCTGTATATCAAAAAGATCATTAACATACCTTATATTCTTATCAAATAGAAATTTATAAAAAATAACTTCACCATTCATCCTAATGTTAGAATTGTTCCATAATATTTGAGAGCCGTAGTTATCCTTAGGCGATACATATGAAATATTACACCATGACTGTGCAATTTCTCTAACGAAAGTGTTCCGAATATTTTTCACGTCATTCGGCTTACAATTGCATTTAAAAAGGAAGTCGTACCCGTACTTTTTTAAACTAATATGAAAAAAAGTTTTCAATGGTCCATTCAAATCAGTGCAATAACGCTGAATCCATGTACATTTAAGACTATTTATAAAACTAGAGATATGTGTAACCTTTAAGCCACCAGAACTAACTGGGTTGATAATCGCAGAGCGTTTAACCTTATCTGGATTTCCACCCCAAATAAAATTGAAGATAGTACAATCGAGCTCCTTAATAAAAGTCTTTGGGGGTTTAGGCAAAACAAGGAAGAGGTATACTAATTGCGAGAGCCCAAAAGTTTTAACTATAATGTTACGACCAATAGGAGTTAAGTCCCTACTTGCCCAAACACGCAGGGTATTTTTAAGTCGAGAAAGTTTGGGCTGATAATTTAGTCGAAACAAATCATCCCCATTATGAGTAAACGCAATACCTAACATAGTAACAGGACCCAAAGTAACATCAATATTGAATTCAGTTAAAAATAGTGGCCTATTGCTCACAAGAGAGCCTAATGGAAACAAATGGGATTTTGAAAAGTTAATTTTTAACCCAGATGACCGATTAAAAGTATCAAGAACAGATAGCAACTCACTTAACGTTTCTTTACTTCCATCAAGTATAAATGAAGTGTCATCGGCATACTGAAGAACACGGGTTTCCGAACCGTTGATTGAAATACCTTTAATACAAGTAGACTGGTTAATCTTTAGTGCAAGCGTCTCTACACAAAGAATAAAAAGGTATGGGCTCAAAGGGCAGCCCTGTCTAACTCCTCTCTGAATTTTAAAAAAGCCCGATGAATAGCCATTGTTGCAAACACACGCCTGAGCATTGTTATATAATGTGTAAACCCATTGTTTAAAGCTGTTTCCAAAATTGAAAAAATTTAGTACGGCCTGAATAAAATTCCATTCCAGTTTATCAAAAGCTTTTTCAAAATCGATCAAGAAGAGAAAACCTGGTATATTAAATTCACTCGTATAATTAATTAAATCTAGAACGTATCTGACATTTTCACCCATAAATCTACCTTTAAGGAAACCAGTCTGATTTGGGCCAATCAAATTCTGTATAACTAACTTCAACCTAGCAGCGATAGCTTTAGCCCCAATTTTATAGTCAGTGTTTAAGAGGGATATGGGTCGATAATTTGTGAGCAAAGCAGGATCTTTTTCAGGCTTCAGGATGAGAGAAATGACTCCACGTGTCTGTTCAGGAGAGAGGGAACCTTGGTGATAACCATAATTAATAGAGTCAACCACAAGATGACCAATTAAATGCCAAAAATGCTCATAAAAATTCGTTGTTAAGCCATCGCTCCCAGGAGCTCTATCATTATTCAAAATTTTTAGTGCAGAAGAACACTCTTCCAAAGTAATTTCACCATCACAAAACTTGGAGTCGTCAATACTTAATTCGGGGTGATCTAAATGATTAAGAAAAGAACCCACCAATGTGTTGTCGGAACTGTATAAAGAGCTATAAAAATAACGAATTTCCTTCAAAATATCACCTGCGTCATCTAAAAGACGACCGTCTAGGCATTTGAGTCGACAAATATGGTTAACTTGCTTACTTCGTTTTTCCAAGTTCAAAAAATACTTAGTATTCTTTTCCCCTTCCTCGACCCACCTTACCCTAGATCTAATAATAGTACCCCTAAGTTTATAATCATAATATGAAAGTAAATCATTTCGAGCAGTATCAAGCTGGGAACGAACATAGCTAGACTCAGCGAGAAAGAGTTGTTGCTCTAAACTTGAAATTTTCAATATAAGTAATTCCTCATGAAAACGTCTTTCAGACGCCTTCTGCTTAGAATAATTCATAGAAGCCAAACGAAACTTAAATTTAAGGTTTTCCCAGCGAGTACAGGGGTTTGAAGAACTGGGAGTTTCAGCATCAACACGAATGATGTCTTCAATAATGTTGTTAAAAGAAGTATCGTTTAATAAATAAATAAATAAATAAATAAATAAATAAATAAATAAATAAATAAATAAATAAATAAATAAATAAATAAATAAATAAATAAATAAATAAATAAATAAATAAATAAATAAATAAATAAATAAATAAATAAATAAATAAATAAATAAATAAATAAATAAATAAATATTTTTTTTTTTTCCTCCGTTTATTTTGATTTTCATTCTGATCCCGTTTTCAACGGTGATGATGATTTAACATTGTCGAAAATTTTCCGTCGTTTACAAAATTACATAAAATTTACATTGCATTCCAAAAGTTAATTTTTACAACCATAACATACGCACACACTATTATTTACATCACGTATACATCGTCAGTCCACGTTATAACATTATAACAATTTTCCATGATGTGCAAGATTACATTATTTACATTCCTTTTCAGAAATTAGTATTTACGAACACAACAAATGTACAGACTACTTTCACTCTTTATACTATTAGCTTCTGCTTATATAACTCACAATCATTCTTGTGCAAAAAAATTCCTTGTTCTCGAAATTCAACTAGCATATATTACAGACATAGTAACGAGCTGTAACACAAGAAACCGTACGAGCGCACAGCGAAAACGTAAAAAGGTAGATTACCAACTTAAACATTACAGTAAGAAGGAAGGTAACAATCCCTGATCATAGCCGATAAAAATCAATGAAATAGCTCCGGACAATCGCTAAAGGCACGCTGTAAATCAATATAACTTACGTTGTTCTTATTATTGGGACGGACTCTTAAATTGTTGTGTCTTTCAATGCTTAAAGAGAACTTAAATTTATAGAAGAAGTCATCAATTGTGGGCTTTCGACCATGTCTCTTGCACTCATAAATAAAAAACTTCAAATGTAAAATCAAAAAATTATAAGGGTGGCACAAGCCCTCCCCATAGCCAAGAAAAATGTCTTGTTTCGAGAAGAAGAATTGTTTTTTTTTTAAATAAATAAATAAATAAATAAATAAATAAATAAATAAATAAATAAATAAATAAATAAATAAATAAATAAATAAATAAATAAATAAATAAATAAATAAATAAATAAATAAATAAATAAATAAATAAATAAATAAATAAATAAAACATGAAATTCGAGATGGGTAAGGTCCTCCCTTTTTATTGACTCGGTTCAAAATTAAAGAAGTGAATAACTTTCCAATGTAATGCAAAGGTTAAACATTAATATAAAGTGCTTTGAAAACGACGTTTTTTCGGCGCGCTTCGCGCGCGTTTTCTTAGTTGCTTGTTTGCTATAATATGTACTTCAGACATCACAAGTGGACCTACCATTAGTGCGAGCTAAGGTAATCAAAACAAATGATCACGCTGTGATATTTGTAATCTGATTAGCTTAGGCATCATAATGTCATTTAAATACACAACCCATTAGCCGTGTTGATTATCATCCAAGACTAAAAGTAGTTTTGCCCGGGTGTCACCTGGCCAGATTAGCATAGTTATCTGTCTTCAAAAAGTTGTAACGGGTATGTAGCCTAAACGTATTGTGTTTCAAAATTGACAGCGCCGTTGCCCCACTAGCGGTCTTATGACTGTCAAACGGCATGCTATAAGCAAAAGGTTTTCTACCTCTGTGCTAAAGTATACCTTTTCAGTTGATTTAAAATAAACCTGCAAACAGTCAATCTAAGCTCAGTGTAGTGAGACAATTTGGGAATCCGCCCCCTTTAAAAATTTCGTTTCGGAACGGTACTGAGATCAAAATAGTGCTATCATTTCATCGTTTTCAAGTGTCATCAATGCTCGAAATTGTCGTTAGTTTAAGAAAACAATCCAGAAAACCAACATTTTATGGTCTCTTGGCAAAGTTGAAACATATTGTCACACAATGAAAGAAACAACAAAATATTTAAAGGTGGGGCTTATTTTATACAAATGAATCAAGCCGCTTTGCCTGTTTCACCTACCTCTTACTCTCCCTATGGAGTAGCGACAGGCTGATATGGTTGTATTTTTATTTTTAAAGTAGTCAGCTCATGACTGACTGCCTGAAATGGTTTTTGAAGAGCTCTTGAAAACTACATGGGGCATCGCTGTAATACATAATAATTACCATACTCCTATTGTACTTTCTGGAGCTGACCATTAATATAGCCAGGCGGCGGTCTTCCGAATATCCCTGAATACGGACTTGAGTTGCCCCCAAACAAAATTTCTTGAGCAGCCCATGGATAAGATTGTGGTAAGTAAGCGGTAAACTATGCTCATGCAGATACCTTCAAGGCACCGTTACAAACAGTTTATGTAATATAGATCGCCGTCCCTCTTTATAAATCCCATACCACATCATTTGCCAAACAGGATTTAAAAGTTTGATATTACGTTTGTTACGAAACTTGAGTCGAACATCGAAACTGCAAATGGCTTCAGAATAAAATGAAAAAGGGGTAAATTATGTTCAAGAATTACTAAGCAGAATATAAGTCATGTAACATGTTACTGGATGATATAAGATGAAATGTAAGGATATACTGATAAGTATAGTTTACACAACTAACATACCAACGGAGTACATACTCCCTCCATAGAAATCAACCCGTGCTACAGCAATCCTTGTCAGGGAAAAGAAAATTGTTTACGACAAGGAAACAACTTTGAATGTATTACCTTGGAAACCCCAAAGGTCATCAATATTGGTAAGTTCACAGATTTTAAGCTCTTCTAAATACTTCGAAAACTTTGACGACTTATAAGAACCCCGAACATTTACAGCTTTATGGTAACTGTTTCAAAATGTTAAACAGCATTACCGGGGTAGTCTCATCTGCTTACCATATCCCACCCACCCCAACCCCCCCCCCCGCGCTTTTCCATACCATCCGGTGTTTTAGCTTAATTTTATAAATTTTTCTGAGACTCCGACAAAATAATCTCCTGTATCGTATTCTGCCGGGCTTGAAATGAAAAGTAAATCTTTCGATAAGTTTAAGCACTGATATGTATAATGTAAAAAAAAAGTCCAACGTTTCTTAATATGCAAAAGTGATTGTTGAGTTTATATTCCGTTTTTCAGTAATTGGAAAAAACTATCTAAATATGCTAAATGACTAACAGCGTGAAAAAATAACAGTTTCGTACCTTTTTGTTATTGTGCAGATATAACAATTTCATCCATACTACTGACATTGGCTTTATGTATACTCCTGGTGGCGGTTATTTGCTTGATAACGATAAGCAAGATGAATGGAGCCATAAAGCAGTTGGTACTTATGTCATCGTCAACAACGGAGGGCGACCATGTCCAAACGCGTTTTCAGGTTAGAATGCGTACTTGCAAATATCAATTACAGGAAAAAGACAGAATAAGAGCAAATTCCTCCTCATTTTCAAATAGCAGTTGTAGCTTTTTATAAAAGAATGATGAGAATTGAGTTTTGTGTATCAAAGTCTATAATTTAGTTGCCGTTTGCTAATTTCATTGGATTTACCATTTTTTATACTGTTGAACACCTCGGGGGATTCCTCCTTTAGGAGAATCTAATTTCTTCGACAGGGAGAAAAATTGGGTGATGGGTGCCGCCATTTTGACTATTTTACCTACAGTTTCAAAAAGGCGAATGGGCTTCGGTTTTTGCCAGCAAACTTTATCGGTCTAATGTAATGAAATTTAATATCGGCTATATTTGGTAGGTGCATTGCCATAGCCACCGAAAAGCCACATACAAATTGGTGGTTCACCGTGCCTTTTTAAGAAAAATACAAGTATTTGAAGTGGTTCTCGTTATTTCTAAACCTGTTAGACCTTTAGGAGTATACAAAGTAATCCGTAAGTTTTCTCAGTTCGTTTAAAATTTGGTACTCCCCCAAACGGGAGAGTCTCCTGGACTGTTCGACAGCCGTCAAAACCGTTTTTAACTCATTCAATGGCGAAAAATGGTAGATTACATGCGATAAAAGAGCCATCGTAGTATTGTTACACTTTGTTTTATATGGACAACCTCTCTCCTGGTACGTTTATTTTAATCCGCTTAAAATGGCATTTTTACTTACCTAGTTGCCTCTGATTTCTCAGGACATATCACTAGCAATTCGATTAGCATTAAATCTAAAGATTTAATGCTAAAGTTCGTACCGAAAAAATAAACACTTGCTCAACTTAGCATTTTCTACAGAAGCACACAACATCTTGTTGGTTGCTGTTTCTCTTTTTCGGTTACACCGATGGTGAAGAAATCTTGTTTTCTGTTAATCTGCTTTACAACAAGGGCAGATTTCGTGGAGGGTAGCAAAATTTGGTACTGCTAATTACTAACATGTGACACATGACAGTATCAGGTGTGTAGAGAGTATTGTTAAGTGTACCCTGTCAACCCACGGGTGCAATCAAGCGATATGTTGCTGCTGAATGTTTTACCGCACGTCTTGTTTCATGATGAAAGTTTTTGTGTAACAGTAAGATTGACACTTAGTGTTTTTTAATATCCTCGAAATTTCTTACATGCGTTTGATATGAAATTTAATGATACTACTTCGCTCCTTCTGTCTAACAGCGTTACCAATTCACCAAGCAACTGGGCTGTGTGATTAGATGTGACAAAGAGGGACAGGCAGTTTCGAAACAAATTGCATCCCCTGATAGCCAAAGCGACAGCGATCTAGATATTTATGAAAATTTTCACAGACATTAAGTTTTGATGAAGTCCGTGAGCTACTGTTTTCGAACAGAATCGTATCTACGTTGTACTTGGGTAAACGAGAGTCTTCTTTAGACACGTTATGGAAATCGTAGGTAAATGCGTCACCTTTACCATTTTGACTTTGTTTTTAGTTTAAGGAGCTGCTATACTGAAACAAGCACCACTGATGTGGTTTACAAAACAGCTATTTCCATTTTATGTGAATGCGTTAGGTTACTACCTTTGTGAAGTGTATAATATTAAAGTTAGAGTAAGATGAGATTTTATGGCTCAGTTTCTAACCAATTGGTTTAAGTCGGGCCGGCCACGGCCTTTTTTTCCAGTTGTGGCTCACTGGATTGTTTTCTCTACTCCATTGCTTATGCTGTGCACCAAGCACAATAGCAGTAGGTTCCGTTTTTAGAGTCTTTGGTATAACCCGGTCAGGAGTCGAACTCCAGACCTTCCGGCTGCAAGTCGGATGCTTAAATTTGCCTCGACTCACATGTGTTGTAGAGGTACAACTACACCCATTTCAAAAGAATTTTAGGAATGCTTGTGCTTAGGTAAGTAGACCTGTGATGGTGTCCCTTAGTTGCAAAAACAGCTAAAATCTAAACATTGTAATACAGAAAGTAAGCCGTTCTTTCTTTTAGCCACCTCAGTTGAGTTTATCTTCTTTCGGGTGTGTAAGGGTTTGCAACTGCGTTTAAGACTATGGAATGATTTTAAGTAGAAAGGAATAATGCAAAGTTATGGTTCGCTTCGTTAGCTTGCAACTACTTTTAAAGAACGTTACACTTTATATACCACATGTAAATTATTATGTACATAATATGAAGTAATATTATTTACTGTTGTACCTATGGAATATCTTCTAAGCAAAGACGGCTCAGAAAGATTTAAATTGTTATTCATCATTCATTAAATCACGGTGTTGTGATGAATCGAGTCAATGAAGCGACTCGAGTCTCGATTTTAAAGACACAAATCTGACACGAGTCATCAATGGCAAAGACTCAAAGACTCTCGTCACCATTTTAAGTAAAATTCCAAAACTCACCATGCGTGAATCGAGTTTCGGAACTTAAGGACTCGACTCGACGCGATTCTTTAACCTTCAGAGACTAGGACTCACTCGAATGTTCATCTTAGAGTCTCGCATCACACCCTGGCAGAAACGCTAGTCTTAAAATGGAAGCTAGAATGTGTTTTGACTCTGTCAAACACCGTTCCGATCCTTACGTGCAGGGGATGGGCCTGTTCTTTAATGAAGAAGCAAACTAAACCGAATATATTCACGTAAAACCCATGATAGAATAGGATGTAAGAACTGAAAGACAGGCCTCCTAAAACAGCTCTGCTCTCATGTGGACTTACGTAACACATTGCTAGTAGGCCTTATGTTGTCATTTGCGTCCACCGTTCACAGCGGTTTCAGTATGACAACGTACACGCGTTGTTCTCGCATAGTAATATATGGCATAAGTTTGCATCTACAGAAGACGAGAATGCAGTGGTATCTTCGCGGAATTTTAAGGATTTTATGATATTGTTATGGTGAAACGTGGAGAGGTTCCTTTTCTTAAAGTCTTAGTGAAAACACGAATGCAGTTACAGTTATAATGGACACAAGCAACTGATGAAGGACTGAAACTGACCCAACGTACAAAATCAGACTGGGTTTTACTCGACTTCGGATATCAGTGACTCCGCGTGACTCGACTAAAGAGATGAGCTGACTCGGCATGACCCCACCGAGATCCATCCCGACTCGAGGTGTCTCGGACCTTAACTAAGACTCGAAAAGACTTGACTCGAAGTTAAGAAAAACTCGACATGACTCGACTTGACTTAATTTGCTGAAGACTCTACAACGTTCGAGACTCGGCATCCTTTGAGTAGAGGTGACTTGGACTCGGCATCAAGTGGCTAGACAAGAGCACTGCTAACACGATCTTCTTTATTGCAATGTTTGTTGCATTACCATGTAATAGGTTGAACTTCAATAAAAGGCGGGAGATAAAAAATTGCTATTGATAAATGTAGATCATATTTCTCCATATTAACTTAGCATTCTCTTGGAGAATTAACGGAATACACTTTTTATTTACTGTGCATCACTGAAATGAATCTAGGCGGATACAAGACAAAGAGAAGCAGATCTTTTTCAAGTTAAGTAAATTTGCTTTAAGATTTACTACAAGCGACTATCTAGAATTATATCTTAGTAAATGAACTCAGTGTCAATTACTCCAATTCAGTTTTGGAAATAATAAAAAAAGAGTGTCACTAATGAAATGCTTATAGTTCTATGGCATTTTCCCTCCACATACCCTAAATGGATGTTATTTCCTTGTTCCAAGTCCCTATATATCTATAATATCCCGCTCACTTTGCTACCTAAAAAGTTTGTGGGCAAACTCCAATAAATCTGTATTTAACATTATTTTTTGACGTAGTACTAGCCTTACTCATAATCTAATATCCTTAAGTTACTGCTAGTGTCAACAAAGGGTAACTCTGAGTCCCTAAAAACAAACTATCAAATTACATTACTTAGCAACGATTTAATACAATGTTGGAAGAATAAACAAAATTGGCAGACGTTCAATGCGCTTCTCAAAGACGTTGGTCATCAGCTAGTGGTGGGTTTGAATTATTTTTATGCAACTGCCACACTATTAAAACTGTATAATTTCAAAGAACACAAAAAGCTTAACGCAGTTTTAGGCAACGTGTATCCAGTTGAGATTGTTCTAGTTGTTTATCTGGTACGTAATATTCGTAAAAGGACTATATGAATTACAATATTTCTGCTAACTGAATATATCCCACTAGCTAAAAAGTATAGAAACAGAAGGTTCTGTTTGTCAAAGACCTAGGAATTTATTAAGGAAAGCTAGGAGTGGTTACAAATGCGTGGGCACTGGTTGGGTTAGAAAGGAAATTTCATCAACATTCCACCTGGTCATGTTTATTTGGCTCTGTTTGGGCAAGGAGAATAGTAACATTAAATTTAAGAAATGACAATTTTGGAGTTGTCTTTGAATAGGGCGAGGGGGAGTAACATGCAGGGATGAGAAAACTTTTTTAAGAAAACTACATTACACTAGATCAGAAAGTGATAGGAAGAAGAACTTGACGACTCGAGACCAGTGACGTTTATTAGGGCTTCTGTGAAAGTTTGTTAAGGTCGCCTTGGGGAATTAATTCTTGTATTGTTCTTCGCCATCTTATGTGTAAATAGAAAGTTTTAAAACAAACCGTTTACAAAGTGTCCTCACATTTTTCTCCGTGTTTCTTTGGTGAAGCTATGGGATTTTACAGCCTGTATTTGTCAACATTTCAATTTAAAAACCTTACCCATCCCTGCTAGAATTGCTGTTGGCCAATTTAAATACAGTAACTGAGGCCAAAGATTCCGACCATCTAAACGCTCAAGAAATCATCGTTACAGTGTCGTGCTAAAGAAAAGTCGGCTGTCAAGTAAAACGGTTTGATCTTATGTCCCCACAGATTTCATTTATGCACCATAATTTCTACCTCGATTGGTTCAGTGTATGGGGCTAGTACAAATACTACCGGGTGGCTTATTGATATTCGGGGAACATGAATAGCTCTTTTAGTTACATTCTGCTTTAATCACAAAGTTTGCAATGACCAAGGCATCTCAAATTACAAGTATAACTTTGTTCTAGAGATGACAGACTAAATACATAGCCAGAAAGGCATGAATAGATAAAAATAGGTTTCACAGTTAGCTAATACTATAATGTGAAAACTGTTGGAACATATGCAAAGTGTACTGTAAATAAGCTATCTGGTCGCATAGCTCACAAACTCAAATTTGTCTTACCTTTTTCTTTAAATAAGAAATAATCACAACTATGTTTGGCTGGTAAAGTCCATCATTGATATAAGGAAACTGCATCTATTGGTTGTATATGACAGTTAAGAAGAATAAGTAAATCAATCCACTGTCGTTAACTTATACACGTTCAATACTTCATTTATAACCAATTGTTTTCTGTGCATAACACACAAGTTGTCGGGGAAGTTTCTTTTCCATTTGTTGACCTGCATTTTGTTCACTAAAAAAATTACAGCATCAGAGGAGCACAATTGACCTTGCGTTTGTTAAACACTGTACAAAACATTCTGCTTTTCTTACTTTGGTATTAACGGAATCCAAATGACAACTCCCCGATATACATGATTAACAAAACCAAACCTTCAGTGTCTCCACCATATTCAAACTAACGATATAATGCCTATATGGTCGCATTTTACTTATAAAATGGGTTCAGCTTTCAGAAAATAAGAGAGTATGAATTTTACAATATAAGCAGATGTTGCAAAACCTTCAAAGCAATACAGTTCTGTTCCTACAAAGACAGTTGAAAAAAAGGTCTTAGTCTGGCGGTTTCTGTGTGAAATACACCGTTACACCTGAAGGTACCTAACGACATGCTGACCAAACTCGAACAGATAATCCGCTTGAGCATTGCTTGAAACAACAGCATTTCAGTATTTCCTTTCAGCTTTTACACTGGTAAGGATTGCTTACCAAACAACTGCTGAACACACCTTTCAAGCTTTCACCAGTCTCATGCAAAGTTAGTAAGCTTTTGCTCCCATTTTCTCTATAAAACATGTATTTCAACATGCTTCTCAGTAAACCATAAATATTGGCTACATTTATTTCATCTGACATTAAAACTATCTCACTGTTCTCTTTGTTGTTGTACCGTTTAAACTAAACGAAATAATACAAAACTGCACCATACAACTATGATGACCAGGAATTAACTACCACTTTAACCAAGGAGAGTCAGTTGTCGAAAATTGAAACACGTTACAGTATTAATGTTACCTTAACTGGGTCACTTCAACAAAGGAACGTCATATATAAAACACATGTCAGGCACGTATATAGAAGGTTGTCCCTTCTCAAGGTTACTGAGTCCCAAGAAGCCCTTATTGCATCAAATGAAGGCGTCATAATAATCTTCGCCGAACATTAGAAGCATACAGTAGGTTACCACTGAAGAGAAAAATACATGGCTTGCTACAACTCATTGCCAGCAAAAAATACAAAAAATAGGCAATAATCATTTAAAGTCTATTATTTCTTTCTTTTTATCAGGAAAATGCTAATGTCTCCTAACCTTAATAAACGGACAATCGAAAGCAATACGAACATTACAAAGATGCAAGTTCCCCGTGTAACTAAAGGTAGCAAGCCATTTCCATTTGAAATGAAAACAGCGTAGGCATCCCATAATTCAACACACAAGCTAAACAGTTTATACAAGAAAAAATATCAACCAATCGAACTTTATTCTCACCACAGTAGTTAGGAAGATACCGCAAATGGCTTGATTGAGTTTTCTACACATATAGGTAGAAGCAATTCTGTAACTAACTCTATGGAGCCTAGACACCCCTTCCCCTCGTTTCTAAGTCTGGAATTTCGTTTGTCACTTCATTATAAATATTTAAATACTCTAGTCTGTTTGTGATTCAAACACTTAGGTTACAACACATATATGGTTCGGGCCAAGATGGTTTGCTGCACCTCGCTTACTCCGCCTGTATTGGTTACTAGACTGAGTATACTTAATGATAAAAACTGATGACGATATTTAAATAAATCAAACATACCCCTATCTAATTGGCTGAAATTCTAACACAGGTGGAACCATTTCTGCGTGTATCACCTCGTCTCTTACTGAATAAATATTCAGGATTCATTTTAATCAGACGTTTCTCAGTAAAGATACGGTCACACCGGTACGATGCACTGTTCAGCGCTGTGCAAAATATTTCAAAGATGCAAGGGTCTCCATCACAAGACGCTTTGTTTTTCCAAAATTTACACATGGCATGGCCAAATTTAAGTGTGAAAACGAATTATTAGCTCTTTGCGTTCTGTGTGTTTCTGGTATGGGAGGAACCGTCTGAGATCTAGGGTATCTTAAAGGCACAAAACTGTTATTTATTTGGGTTGCTGCAACACTTTTGCCCGAAAGTTTGATGCATGCTTGGTGTATGCTAGCCCGAAAAATAACATACGTGATACAGTTTGTCCCAAAATAGGAAATATTCTTCTCGAATGGAGGGGGAGGGGCTCAGCCACCCCAGGAGCGTCATACCTAAATCGGGTACAGTATTTCTTTCATCCTTCTATTTCTATCTTAACACTAGGATTGGTATGAAGCAGTGTTTTACAATATTTAAATCTGAATGTAAGTATAGGCCTATTGCTCATTTAAAGGGAAATATTGTGTTTGAAAAAATATCATAAAGTGATACCAATGTAATCCCATTGTGGTCTTTTCCTCTTTCCAAACATGAATCACAAATAACTTGCAGAAAATCAACACTAATCTCACGAGACATGGACAAAACAAAGCAACAATTTCCTTATCGAACCGGCTCATTATCGAACGATAAGTCTCTCCCACATGCAACCATGCAACGTTCGCACTGATGCATATGCATTTAGGAAGAGCGGTTACGTCGGGTCATATTTACACTCATGACGCATACCTGTTGACCTTGCTTACCCTGTGCTTGAAGCTCACAACAAGCTACCCACCGCAGTTCGTACAGCCTGTGCTGTACTGTGGGATATTGCAGCTCATCCACGGAAATGCAGTGACATCTCCCTGATTCACCATGCAGTTCACATCTCACACAGTGTGCGTTAGTCCGGTTACAGGACGGTAAGATCATGGAAGTACTACCTACGATCACGGTACTTTATCTGCGGAAGTCTTAATTATTTTGACGACTGATGTCATAGGCTCGTAAAATTTTCGTTTTCTACTAGAGCCTAAACCGATAGTAGCAGTTGCTGAAGCACTAACAATCTCTTTTAATTCTTGCTGCTTCGAAAGCGAAACAACCTGATAAGGCCCATCGCCTACAATTCGAATTACAGTAACTATAACTTTGGGTATATATAGTACACCAGGAAGGCCCTTAATGTACTACCTGTAGTACTATGCAGACAGTTTCTTATTCTCAGTTTGTTCGTATTTTACGAACATTTTGTATATGCTGTAGAAGGCGTTTGTTTCTGTCTGACGTAACATGATAAAATGATGTGATTGGTGGATTTCAAATCAGGGGCGACGGAGGTGTGGTTTTACATGCATAATTGTTTGGGTGAACAAATTTGTCAGTTGTTACAGAAAGGTTAATTACTCGTTAATTAGTGCTCACCGGGAAGAATGTTTTTCCCACTTACCTCTCTGTCATCCAAAGGGACCTGATGGTATGTAAAATAAGAGAGATTAAATAAGACGTCTGACAAACGAAATATTTCCCTTTAACTCCGCCGATAGAACTTTCAACTTTCTGTAACCTAGTCAGAATAAGGACTCTAAACCTCGCGGCTGCTCCTGGCCTTCACTGTTCTTCTACTCACAAGAATTTCTTGGCCGATATCTACTTATACGTTTCTGTATTTTTACATTTTCTTATCGACAGTTTGTGTTTGCTCATATCATGAAAGTTAAGGGGAAGAATTATTCTGCACTGTAACGAAATAAAACAACCTTACTCGGTATGTTTGTACCATGAGCCCCATTGTTTTCAGAATCTACAATCTGCTTCAGAAGGACTTTCTTGTTAGCCTTCAAGGAAGTATATCTTCATATTTTCATTAAATGTGTTCTCAACTGACGTACATGTAAGAGTTCTACTCACAAAAACAAACATGTTATTTTAGCGTTCCGTCAAGCCACATTAACTGTCATGACAATGTAATGTAAGAAGGAGGACAAACATGATGCACTAGACACGACGATATTCAAACAAAGTGCATGTATTCAAGCACTACCGGAAGTTACCATAGTATTGTAAAAGGGTATCCTGTAACGACTGTAAAAATGTGAAACTAGTTTTCAGTTTTGCATAGTTGCAAAAACATGCATCTCTCAATTGAAAAGGCTATTTTCTTCTTAAATTTATTCAATAAAGTAAAAAAAAAAATAACTTGTTGTTTGAAAACCAACTTTCAGACGTTGACCACTAAACAAATTATACTTTAAAAAACCCTTGAGCTGTTGCAAAGAACGATATTACTCCTCAGCACATTAATAATATATTGGTTGACAGAAACTCACCAGTCCATCAACGGATCGTGAAAATTTTAAGGGATCATATCGATAAAATTGGGTAGGGCCTGACGGTATCAGTAGACTAGTAATGGATTATACAAAACATTTTTTTTCCAAATACAATAGACCTGATGCATATGACTTCACAAACAGAAAATGTGGCCACGAAAATTGCTATCATTGCAACGTACACCACACAAATGTAGACGTATGATTTGTGCACCGGTTGGATAGATGCGTAAATCTACTACGCGTGCGTGTGAAGTCAACGTAGCATGTTGAAGCAGTTCAATCAAAAAAGCTGTTTTTCAAACCCTACCTTTCTATTGTCCTGCTGACGTATGTATGTCTCAAACTTCATTGCTTAAGGCAATTTTTTATAGTCAAACTAGGGATTTTTCCCACCCAGATTACAAACAATAACACAAAACTGCTTATTCCTTAATTACTTTCACCCTAGTCAATGGTAACATTAAAATGTAACCTGCACAGAAAACCTCATGTTGTATGTCCGTGTGCAAATGCAGGATGCAGAGAGAAAAATGCATTTTTTTAAAGTAGTGTGTGTCAATTCTGTTGACTTTATAACCTCAAACTGTATGGCATGTCACTGTTCGAGTATTACACATTGAGCTCTAGTCTTTTACTGGAGAGGAGATTGGAAGAAAAGGAGCGGGTAATGTTAACGGAATAAGTTCGTCATGTGCGTGCAGTGTGCTTCAGTTTTTATATTCTTAAACGACGTTGCGTCAAGTCAGTGCATTGGGTATATTGGGCAAAATATTTATAGCTTCTTAGTCTCTTTTTTATGTCCGCCTTCTACATTTATTCTTCAGGGATGTGAAGGTGTACTTTACCTAAAATCAGTAATGTAGAGCTTTGCAATCGTCTAATCCTGTAGGGGACTTGCTTATAAAAGTGTGCCACGAACTGCTTAACCATAATTCCGATTATTAACAAACTAAGTGGGTTGGTTACTGTCTATAAAAGTTGTGAATGTTTTACTGGTATCTCCCTAACTAGATTACTTGAGAGGTCAAGCGGACAAAAGCACGTAAATTATTGAAAACTGATTTTTGTTGCCAAAAGGTCAGCTTCAACGGTAAGAAGTGTCGTGTTCAGGTGTTTGTAATGACGACAAATCTCTTGATTAATTGGTACAATTTGATCTTTATCCTTCCAAATCTTTCTTTTCAGTTCAATTTAGTTACACTCTTGTCTACCGTCATCCTGAAACTCTTACTCTCTACAAATTCCTACACACAAACTTATCTCTAATCTCTTAGCTGCACTTCTGGAACCGTCACATGAAATGATAGATTTAAGCATTGAAAATGTCCACTGTAACCTTGGGTCCAAAAGTGGTTGGCTGCTGATAAACATTTACAGATGGGGAATTCCCTTTACGTAATTGCAATTTGATATCGCTACACGATAAAATTAACTCAAAGATGAAATTGGCCAAATAAGTTGTATCTCTATCGATGTGTGACACAGCCTGAAGTGAATAAGGGACCAAAGACGAGCACATGCAAGTTTTTTCCAGTAACATAGACCAAAATTGGCATTTACTCAGTGACAAAACCTTGATTTATCTGCCTTCTGTGTCATTCAGAGAGGCCGGAATAGAGAGGACAAATCAGAGGCAGGGCGATTCAAATTCGTCTTTTTTGTTAACTGTGGTAACCAAATATTTATTTACATGCAATGCATAAACAATAACCTCCGCAGTATAACAATTCCAAACGAATATTGCAGTTGTATTTGGTAACTTCGGAGCCAAAATCTGAAAAATCCCAATTAAAGAACATTATTATCCACACTATAAGAGTAAGATATATAAAAAGAAAAAGAAAAAGAAAAAACAACTCCTCATAATGACCTGTGGATGCTCACAAGAGAGCCTTTTATAGCGCCACCTCTCCGATCGGCTGACGCTAAGTAGCTCAGAGTCATGGCACTCAGAGTAATTCATAGAATTCAGAGTCATAGCACTCAGAAAATACTGAAATCCATCATCCTTGCCGCAACATACCACCTACGGTTCAACATACCCCTCCACATGTCACTGTTCATACAAAAAACGAACTATAAATCAGACTATTGCTTGAAATCAATGTACTATATATCTATATATATATATATATATATATATATATATATATATATATATATATATATATAGGTCGATAAAGGTTGTAAAAAGTGCTTAAAGTTTGCGGAAAATTCCACGACGTTTCGAGTATAGACTCTTTATCAGGTGGCAAAGAAATGCAACTGAATAACAAAGAAGTAGAAATAGAGAAGAAACACATTGAAGAAAGGCACGAACAAACCGGTCGCACAGAACGAACACGGTGTAAAAAAGCGAAAGAAGGCTGAAAAAACTGGTAAAAAGTAATGAAAAGGGGAACAAGTTAAAAAAGGTCCATTCTAATGTTAAGACCGTGTGGGGAGAGGGTTCCGAGTTTCATGATAAGCCGGTTTTCGGCGGTCTGACGATCACGGTCAGAACCTCTGCACATTAAGGCTGCAGTAACGGCCAAGTCTTTAATTGAGTACGGTGATGGGGGGTTGAAATGAGTGGCGACCGGATAACCTTGAAGGTTTTGTTTGATGGACCTGAGGTGTTCAGTGATTCGGTCAGCCAGGCGGCGTTTGGTTTCTCCCACATACAGGCAATTGCAACGTCCACAAACTAAAATGTAAACCAAGTTTGTGGAAGTGCAGGTGAAGTGTTGGTTCACACTAAATCTGTTGCCGTTAGAACCCAAAATATTGATAAGTGTGTTTTTGCCAACCACTGGGCATGTGTTGCACCTACTACGACCACAGGGAAATGTACCTGGTGTGTTGTCAGTTGGTTGTTGTGGGTGGGAAGCCCGAACTAAGTGCTTGGAAATGTTCTTTTCAACTCTGAAGGCCGTAATGGGGGGTTCAGGGAAAAGGTCACGGGTTGAAGGGTCTTTTCGAAGAGTCTCTATATTCCTGTAAATGGCACGAATGATGGGGCGTACCGATGGGTGATGGGAAGTTACCAAAGGAATTCGTAGATTAGTAGACGTGTTAGACTTCTTACTCAAAGCCTCCGCTCTGTCGATTCCTTGGATTCTATGTAGAGCACCGGTAAGGACTTTGGTGGGATACTGACGCTTCTCAAAGAATGATAGTATACTTTTTGAAGCGGCTGAAAAATCAGAATCTTCTGAGCAAATCCTTCTGGCCCTTAAAAGTTGTGAGTACGGGATGGATTTGGTACAGGATTTGGGATGGTTGGATGGGTACAAAAGGTAGTTATGGGAATCGGTGGGTTTAAAATGTAGGTTTGACTTGATTTTACGGTCGCAAATTGACAATTGAAGGTCGAGGAAAACCACTGAAGTGTCAGAAATACAATGTGTGAATTTCAAAAATGGACAGAAAGATCCTACAAATTGAATGAAAGATTCCAGATCTTGACGGGTCCCTGTTGCCACTCCCACAATATCGTCAATATACCTTTTGTAAAGGAAAGGGTGAGAACCGGTGTACTGCGAAAAAAGTTGTTCTTCAAAGTGACCCATGGTTAGGCAAGCAACCATCTTCAATGTGTTTCTTCTCTATTTCTACTTCTTTGTTATTCAGTTGCATTTCTTTGCCACCTGATGAAGAGTCTATACTCGAAACGTCGTGGAATTTTCCGCAAACTTTAAGCACTTTTTACAACCTTTATCGACCTACATACTACTCTAGTGCTCCGCAGTATTTCGACCCTATATATATATATATATCTCTATATATATATATATATATATATATATATATATATATATATATATATATATCCCAAGTCATTGGTTCAATCCATAGAAATAAACGGAAGGAAGAATGACGTCAGCCGATCTGGACTGAAGCCATTGATTTGGCTAGGCTGTACGGCAACAGAGCACCTGCGCGTAATACAAATATCACGTCATTGCTTTTGCCCCAAGTATTGGCAAAGAAACTACAAGTTTTCAGTTTAGCAGTATAAAACAAAATACTTAAGGCAAAATGACTTATTTCTGTTGTGAAAACTACTCCTAATCTTTCAAATAACGGTTAAATAAGCTATTACTTCTGCAGCAGAATGCATACTGTACGTACGGAGACACGTCAATCAACCGGTCTTTTGCCGTAAAACGAAAGCGCCCTCACAATTTTCGTGGCTTCAACGTTTAAACACGCATGGAAGCGTTGTGTCAGCGTTCTCCCTTACTTATATTTCTATGGTTCAATCACACGTCAAGTCAAGTCAAAGCTCGTCGAAAATCATAAAGTCCTAGCACAAATCAAGTCGCAAGTCTTTTCCTTATTGCTTGGGATCAGAAAAAAAGCTAACAAAATTCCCGTGAACAATATTAGTAAGGGAAATAATCCCGATGAGTTAAATAAAATTTTACGCTAGATTTGATGATAATGATTTTCAGCCCAACGGTGGATTGTTGTTCACTCCATCAGTAGTATCGATAATTCAGACAAAATTGAATTTATTCCGACTGAGGTTTTCCTAGGATTAATGCGTTTCGATTCAGCAGAGCCTCTGGTCCTGATGGTATTAGTGGTATAATTTTGGAACTGTTCCATGAACAATTGTCATATTTGTACTATTACATCATTAACATATCCAGTTTGATGAAAAAATTCCCACGAAGTTCCTGTCCCCCTAAAAATCTGCTTGTATTGTCTTGTACGACCTTTGACCTTAAGTCGGACGTCGATTTCTATTAAACTTTGGGACGACTTATCATTTTAAAATAACATCTCTTAATTACAAGACATGAAGAACCCAAGCAATTCGCATGTAGAGTAAAACGTTCTGTAGATGATGTCATTTCCTTTTTTTTTTTTTTTTTTTTTTTGGTGATTCTTTATATTCGATCATCACTCAAATCACATTGCCAAAATTTTATTTTTAGATTTTTTATCAGCTTTCCAACATAATCCTCCTGCACATGTTAATCGATAAAATATTTGACTATGAGATCACTTTTTACTTGACCAAGTGCTTGTGAGACTCTTTTTACTAACAGGGGTTCAAAGAATGTGAATGTGGTATCTTCAAAGGATATTGCAACTAATGTTGGCGCTACACAAGGTTGTGTAGTATCGCTAGTTCCTTTCTCGCTTTATGTATCCGACTGCCGCAGCACACAACCAAATACATAATCGTGAAATTTGCAGACGACACATGCGTCGTAGGTCTTATTGGTAAAAAAAGTGGTTAGGCAGGGTACATTAGTGAGTTAGTGGGTACATTAGTGGAGTTAACCCTCTCTCACCAGGAATTGAATTTAACAGTGAAACAGTTGAGCAAGTCCAGTCTTACAAGTACCTAGGGCTGATGATCACTAATAAGTAACAGTAGAATGGATACACAAACACACATTTCTTCCGAAAGCAAATAAGCAAATGTTCCTTTTACGGGAGCTCAATACATTAATATTAGGCCCCAACCTTACTTCCTTGCATTCCAAAATTAGAATTGATCCATTTTTACTGGTTTTGTCCCCTCGGGTTGGTTATGCAACTGCTTATCACATGAAATATTTTACAGATTCATAATGAAAGCAGGAAAAGTGTGTCCTTGAAAGTTAAATTCAGTTGACGAGCTGCATGAAATAGTAACAAGAAGGAAAGTGGAACCATTATTGTTACCTGATCATCATCCTCTGAGACATAAAGTTGATTTCAGTTCACGTACGAGATCATATAAAGCAAAGGCCAACAAATGTAGGACCGACCGACCGAAAGATACAGAAAAGTCTTTATTACCACAGAACCATGGGCGTCAATCCTGGGAGGGGGGGGGGGGGGACGGGGGGACATTTCCCCCCCCCCCCCCCACATTTCGATGGGTGGGGGACACAATATCAAATCCCCCCCCCCACATTTGGGTAAAAGAGTAGTGCCGTGGCTCTATTTGACTGGCTTTTTGAGTGGTATGTAGGTTTGTTGGGCAATTGTTAAGTGTCTCAATGCAGATTTCGCGCATGCGTCACGGTTTGCACTCCTTCTCATGACCCTTAAAAAGGTAAATACATGGAAGTATTCTGATCACAACACTCTCCGAAAACAGACATGCATCTCCAAACATCTGAGGGGGCCTCTCATCAATATGGGATCATTCAGTCAGTGGCGTACGCAGAAGGGAGGGCCATTCGGCCGTGCCCCCCTCACTTATTCCGATTTTTTTTAAGTTCCTAAAAATATATAAATTTTTTATACCCCCTCACTGATGCCTAATTTTTAGTTCCTAAAAATACGTAAATTTTTTAACACAAATTTTACTTCAAAAGGTAGCATATTTGGCACCAGATTGCATGTAAGGACACCTTATTTTTCAAAAATTTTCAAAGGGGAGGGGACTCCTCCCCCAGGCCGGCAGTCACACAACATACTGCATGCCCCGCCCCCCTTGAGACAAATCCTGGGTACGCCACTGCATTCAGTCTAATGTGTAGCACGATGTGGAAGGTTGAAATTACGTTGTTGCCGTTAAACATTCTTCAAAAAATTTTACAGAGCGCTTCGACGATGCCATTATCGGTATAGATGGTGATTGTTAATACACTTACGACTTAAAAGCATTCTGAAAACTCCCTTGCTAGTCCTTCACAACTTTGCTACACTACGATCAGCTCCAAAAATATCCCAACGATAGCACCATTTTGCATCTAAGCAACCTTAAATTAAAAAAAATTTCTCAAAGGGGAGGCCCCCTCCCCCAGGATGACACCTTTATATAGTGACAAAGGAAGGATCCCACTGCTGTATACAAACGCAGGGTGCATAAAAAAGGTGCAATTTACGCACCACCACTGCAGTTAGTAAAAATATTTAGCCAGTCGGGAAAATTAGAATCCACTAAATTATCGACATTTTCCAGCCATATACGATCAGCTCAAAAAATATCCCAAAGATAGCACCGTTTTGCACCTAAGCAGCTTTAAATTAACAAAAATTTCTCCAAGGGGAGGGGACTCCTCCTCCCCTTAGACGCCTCCCCCAGGACGACACATTTATGTAGTGACAAAGGAAGGATCCCCACTGCTGTATACAAAACACAGAGTGCTCATTAACAAAGTGCAATTTACACGTCTCCACTCAGTTGTAAAAAACATCCAGCCAGTCGGAATTTGGGACGGTCACCTTCACACCCCAAAACATGTCACCCTAGCAACGGGCCTGGTCTGGTCCATGATCTTCGACAATGATCCACGCTGCGAAGCGTGGTTTCAGCTATTTTGGGACATGGTAAAATGTATTTTACCTGGCACATCTCAATGATGGTCATGTTAACTTTGAAATGATAATTCTTATTAGACAGGCCCGTAGCCAGGCCGGGGCACGAGGGGGCGGTGCCTCCCGTGCGGACCACTCTTCCCCCCCCCCCCTTTACGGAAAATCGATCGAAAATAAAATTTTAGTACATGTAAACGGTGGTCCTGGTGTGACACCAAGCGATTTGTAACCAAAAATGATCCCACAAGCAGTTTAATAATGAATGTATTTTGTTCTCTGTAACATTTTGTTTTAAAATCACAAAACTTTTCGCGCGCTTTCATCTTTAGTTACGTATAGCTTTAACACCCGTTTCAGATATGTTGGCATAATTTATAAATGTACAGGTTCCACAATTAGGTTATTGATCTTTCGTGTAGGTGTAATTGACGGAAAAACACAAAACTGAATCCATAAAAAGTTCCATCCTCTTTCTCTTACGATTGGGAAGATTCTTAATTCAGACTCATCATCATTATAATCATTTTGTATGAAACGTAAGGTGTCTCAATGTCCAGGGGTGGTGGAAGGGGGCATCCCCTCGCGACCAGTCACCCGGCGTCTTGGTTTTGTTCTGAAAGACAGACACTCATCACCCCAAATACATTTTGGTTGGGAGAAAGCAAAAATCTCAATTGGTCATAGGTGAATGCTCTTTGATTAACATCAAAGCTCCGTCACAACGCACAGCATGCGCAGAGAATGTTCTGGTTACATATTATGGCCTTGTACGCCCAACAGGATATGCCCTTAAGCAATAAACTAGGTTTGAGTCTGCACAAGGAGGGACTCAACACAGTTTTGGAAGGAGTAACTTAGTCGGGAGAATTGGAACTGTCTAGGACGAAGAGGGCAGATTCTTCCATAGCACCCAAATTTTCTAGCTTTCCTTAATAAGAACCAAATATTTTCAATTTTTCTCCAACAGAACCCCAAATTAGGTATCCAATCTGTAACCCATTGCTCCTGACGTACCAAAAATTTATTCCAAAATTTACTTTTTCTCATGTTTTTTGTTTTGTCATGTAAAATTTCGTTCAAAGTACGATAATGACCATCCGAATTGTGAACTGTGAAGACATTGGTGTGCTCTCACTGCCATTCAAAGTCCTTCTCAAAGCTCCATGCTAGTGTTCCCTTATTGTTAATTCGCCACATATTCGGGGAATTTCGCTCTGGGTCCTAACAAAATCATACTGGATCACACCAAACCTGCCTAATGTACTCAACCGGCTTCACCTGCACTTGCTGAGCTGAAGATATATCGTGATTATAGTGTTGTTCCCTTCACTTGTGGAGAATTTCTCCGTCTCTGTATTGCAAGCAGAGGGAAAAATTTCCACCAGAAGAGTGAAGTTTTCGCGCGCTTCGGCGCGCGTATGTGCACACGTAAAACCGATACCTTTAAGCTATGTGTGGTAAGCTTGAGATATAATCCCCTGTAGTTCCGTCAAACTGTAATCCTGTGGTGGTACTACTGACAACAAACATAATCTTCTTCGGTGCCCATCTACGAGGTGTCGGTACCCCCCTATAACAGAATTGGCTGGGGCTTGTTATTAGAATAGGGCGTCAATCATCATAAGGGGGGGGAGGAGAAAAAGGCCTATAGGAAGACACCCCCTCTTCAAAACCAAAAGGATTGGTTTGTGCTAAGTCATGTATGTCCCCCGTCCCCCCCCCCCCCACATTTGAATACGGATTGACGCCCCTGCACAGAACACATTAATTCTAGCCAACAAGTTTAAAAGGAAGTAGGGGCAGTTGTAATTTTTGTTTTGTACATCCCCTTATTTATAAATCTATGTTTTGTAGTTTATATGTTTGAGGTGTTTTAATGTGTTGTATGAGATGAAATTGTACAAAGTCTTTGTTTGGTTACTAAATATTCTGTTATCTTTTATTGCATATCTTATTCCACTGCCAACATATTTGGGCCACCTGTGACAGAAACTTCACAATGTCCAAAAAGCAAACAGTTTAGTTGTATGTTTAAAATGTCAATATGATATGCTTTTGTAAAAATTATTCGTGACCCCTGTGAATAATAATTTGTTCTATCAGTTCCATTTGAAAGATGGCATAAATGTTTATTGTCACTACCAATTTAAACCTTAATTGATAGGGTCTCCTTTCCTCTGACCGCACCCAAAATATTACAGAATGAGGAAAACAAAATGGGTTTCTGTACTTTAACAAACAAAAGAATCCCTAAGTAATCTATTAATGGTAACACAAATATGCCTGAAATGTTATCAGGAATGAAATTCTCCATCCGTGGATCAAAAGTAGTATGTGGTTGTACCTATTACATTATGTTACGGAACGAGAGTATTTTTAAGGGCAGGAATGGCACCAGGATTGCCCGGGGACGGGATGGCCAGGATCCCGAGTAGAGGACGGACAGCGACTCGACAACCTGACCTTGACAACGGTTTTTGGAAATGATTTTGGGAGGAGGATGAGGAAGGGATTAGAAAAGAATTTTTGTAATATGTCATTCCATTACATGGAAGATTTTACAATGTTCTTATACTTTTAACGTGACTCAAGTTGCGAGCTGAATTAGGGTTTTCCATGAAATTTGCAGAGAGAAATTGCATGGCCCTCGAGGGAAGCTAAAGGAATAGAAATGTTTTGTACACATTAAAAACATCTTTAATCATTTAAAGCAACACTATATCAACTGTCGGGTTTGTTGAACCTTACCCTGTCGTACTTACCCGCGTCTAAGGCTTCTTGACGAAATGAGAAATATTCCCGACGAGAGATAGGGGCCAGGCCTCCCGACGAGGATCATGACTTTCTCTGGTCCCATCTGGCGCAACCCCTGTTTACAACTCATTCTAGTTACTTTACTGAAGAGCAACGACATGTAACCAAAGTCCAATCTTAATTTTGAAAGATGCATGCATCGTGACTCACACAATACGCCAATGGAATACAAAGTCGTTTAACAATGTTATGACTTACGCTGGCAACAAGTCATTTTGGCAAGTCCGAAAACAACGACTCGAGTCTGACTGAAGTCCAAGTTGCATGAATCGAGTCTGCAACTCTGCATTATGCATAAGCAGCAGAAACCGGGTTAGCTCGGTCATAAAAACCAAATGCTTTCCTTTCAAACTCCGACATATACAAAACAGCTGGCAATTCTTTTGAAAGAAATAGCGCAGGCTTACTACGGGCCTTTCCTAAACACCGTGCAAGTTTCACTGAACACTTTGCGGGTTCCAGGTGTCTCTAAGAATCAATACGTATGTGTGTATGTGTGTTGGAGAGGAGGAAGGTGGAGCTTTTCCCGACAAAAATGAGTTGCATCCCCGAAGCAAAATCTGTGTCAAGAACGGTTATTCTAAACCTCGTCTTAACTTAATATTACAAAAGTACAGAATGAAAATTCAACGAAGAATAAATCTGGTAGTGTAATTTTTACCTTAGCTCACCTGCTGAAATTTTACACAACAAGGTCGATCCATAGCTATTCTAGCTCTGAGGTAGCACGTGAATACAAGGAACATAAGATCGTTTTTGGCGCGGAGGGGCGGGGGGCTCAATTGGCCGAAGTAGGACCCATTTCGGTAACGTCCGTCTGTTGGGGACCTTTGCAAATCCCCGGAAGCTCTGGGGCCATAAGAAAATATTTGGCTACAAATTGGAATGAATGCGCACTAAACAGGCCTTCCTTGTTCCGTGTTCCGTGTTGTTTCTTAATAGCCAGGTCTAAAGGCTCTTCGATTTCTTTATGGGTAGCAGGTTCAGAGATTAGGAGGTAGGATTGTCCATGGCGAAGGTGGCAGGGAGATTTACAGTAATCCAAGAAACGCTCTTCCCTCCTTGAATTAATATTTGGACATTTAATCCCTTATATGGATGCACACAAAACGCATCAAAAAACAACATTTTTAAGCATTTACCAGGAAATACCTACATGAATTTACTAGTTTTTTGGGCCCTACATCTACGGAAGGAGTCAGAAAGCGTCTTTGCTTTGCAACCATGGCAAAGTGCACCTACTTCCATTGGTTTATAGCAGATACAAAAGAGCTTCAGCTTCACCATTTGAGTGAGTGCAAACCATGTTGTAAACTGTACTGTCCCGAAATCAGGAGAGGACTGCAGAACTTTGATAAGTTCGCCCCATGTGAGAGTGATGAAAATATATCCACCTCACCGCCGTCCTATGTTTCTATGTCCAGAAATGTTTCGATTGGTTGCCGAGGCATTCTACTGTTTTAACGGACTGAAAATGTTTCATATTGTTATGGATTATGGGGAGATGAGGTATCATCCGCCAAGTTCAATGAATATTTAAATTTTGTCCGAAGTACCAACAGGATAAGGCCAAGATGTGCAACTTTGATCAAAAGTGAATTATAACGCCATTTAGTGACCACCATGAATGCAAAGTGAACACAAAGCTTTCTTTATGGTTATCTCATTTCTATAACAGTTAAAATAGAGGGGAAATTATGTTAGGGTTTTACCCATGGGGAACAAATTGACGTGTTTAGGTATTTCAAAAACTTCGTCTACAAGAGATTTGAGTAACGATATTGTTGACACAAATACAACACGAATTTAAGCTTAAACATGTTGTATGACCACCGGAAAGGGGCAGTGTTGCCAATGACGTATAGAACTTGAATTGAAGATGTTTAAAGGGAAAGTGTTCCTATAAATACTGTAATGCAATTTTATTGGATCTGTTACAGTAATCAGGGGAAATGGGGTACCAGGCAGAGGTCAAGTTGAGAGACGTGCTGTTCAATTGAATTTCTATAAACACACTCCAGCATTTACTTCCATAACTGGTCACACATTGAACGCATTGATTAGAAGATTCAGTTTTCGATGTGGCCATCTTACATGTCAGATAACTACCTCACGCCCATAGATTTGCTAAGACAGCTTCAGTAAAATAAGGTTTCTAAAACTTTGACGTAAAAGTTAGGCAAAAGTATTGCAAAAACTGCAAGGATCGTTTGCATTTACTAAACTTACACTTAAATAATGCAGGAATTATCATTTTCTTGAGCAATTCCACATCAGAAGGGTAACTTCTGCGTAAATTATGTGTAAAAATTTACTCAAGACTGTTTGAATTCTTATTTTAGCTTACTGTTCTGAAAGTGCGTTTCACGAAACGGCAAGTTAACAATTTTACAGCATTAAAGAGAGACACAGCAAGACAGAGTAAACGATAATGGAGAGACTGACGCTGGATACTATGACCAGATCTATTGTTAGATCACCACCAGACATAATCGCAGACTTGTTATGCAAGCCAAACACGCAAATCAGTACACTCACATTTTCTACGTCAAATAGGGAGGTGACTTTTAAAACATGCTACTCCTGTCTTTTCGCGTTTCTATTTGAAGCTAGTCGGAAGTGTCGCCAAGAAGATAGGTGTTCAAAGCAACTGACTCCCAGTCTAAAATTTAGGTTTCCTTCCTTTTGCAAAAACTAAGTGACAAGTTTCCAAAGAATGCATGTATGCTTTGGGTATGAAGTTATTTGTTTCGCGTTATCCAAAGGGTATTGAAGCTTCGTTCATTCGATAAGACCGTGTGTTTTCCTAAATATTAATATGCATGGCAGAATACCTTTGAAACTGAGCAATGGAAATCAAACTTTCTGGTTTTGTCCAATGGAAAAGGGGGAAACACAGTAGAAAGTGGGAGATGCACAAGCGTCTGTATATGTCTCAGCCGTAAGATACTAGCAACTGGAAACATGATACCTCGTGTTAATGGTGTTTGTAGGACGTATTATTCCTGTCTCGGCCACATCGCTCCAGGATCATGTTAAACCATTCTTAAAACGCCATGCTACCGTTACACTGACCAACGTCCTTATTACTTAGTGCCTAAATTACAAACAGCTATCTGATAAGTAGGGGTGGATCTAGGGTCTTTTCTGAGGAAGTCCAACATAAAAAAGGGCACATTCATTTTTTTTTTTTAAATTTTGGTTCCCATAAACGTCAGCGATTATACAATTTACCGCATATTAACAAGGAAAGGATAAACCAAGAGACATGCTAAGACTGGAATCAAAACTTGGAATCTAAACGGTGACATTGCAAAGCGCGCGAAGCGCGCAAATTTTTTTTGCGTACGCCTCATATAAAAGTAAGGGAGAACGCTGACAGAATGCATCGGTGGAGCCACGAAAATTGTGAGGGCGCTTTCGTTGTACGGCGAAAGATCGGTTGATTGGTGTGTCTCCGTCCGTACAGTGTGCAATCAGCTGCAGAAGTGATCGCTTATTTTATCAGTTTTTCGAAAGATTAGGAGTAATTTTCACAACAGGAACAAGTCATAGTGGCCGTACAGGCCGTACAGCCTAGCCAAATCAATGGCTTTAGTCCAGATCGGCAGACGTTCTCCCTTACAGAAGTGATCGCTTTTTTTATCAGTTTTTCGAAAGATTAGGAGTAATTTTCACAACAAAAACAAGCCATGGTGGCCGTACAGGTCGTACAGCCTTGCCAAATCAATGGCTTCAGTCCAGATCGGCAGACGTTCTCCCTTACTTTAATTTCTATGGTACACCTACACTTGTAAGAATTTGTACTAATTTAAGGCTTATATAGAACAATTGTCAGGACAGTTGGGCCCTATCGTCATAACTTTATTGTACTTTCCTCCTCAAATCACTAGCCGTACCGTACGACAGACACAAGTGAACGTTAACCAGGTTTAGCGAAATACGATTCAATTCCCGACATTTACATAAATCCATGTATTTTACTTATTAACTTGAAAAGGTTGAAAGGGTTTGTACTATATTTAGCTATAAGTATAACGGAACTGAAGAAGAGTGGACGAAGCGTGCCGGAAATTTTGGGTTTTGTCCGGCAGAAATTACCCTTATGAAAGCCAAAATAAGTAAACCGACCATGGGTGGCGGTAGAGTTTCCCCAACAGGGGGCCCGGCCATGTCAGCTACCCCAAGTTCCGACATTCCTTATTTCGAGGGGATGATGAGAAGGGTAAATGGAGGAGCCTCATCATCTCATGCCATTTCAGGCATATTTTGCATTATATAACTTAATGCTTCAAGATCCGAGTTGCGCACTGATAGTGTTCTTTGAATCTGGATCGTGGAATTGAAAAGCGCGCGAAGCGGGCGAAAATTTTTGATAGGCTTACACATAAAACATACCACGAAACGAACAAAGAACTTAGGGTGTGTAGACCGTATCGGGTGTAGCATACATTGTATCAAAACCACCTGGACTACAAGATGAAATAGCTAAACTTTGCTCCGTAAGTCGCTCACCAACTGACTGTACCGCATGACATACACGCCCGCTGTGGGCTGGGGGTTGTAGAATATGCCCACGGTATTTCCCGCCTGTCTTAAGAGGCGACTAAAGGGAAGGACTTACACCATATTTAATTAAACTTTGCTTGACACTATGTAACACATCTGTGTTGGTGTGTCGTTAAATTTCATCTAACTAACGCGTAACACACACAAGAGAACACCAACTAGGCATGACGCACACAAGAAAACACCAACTAGGCTTTGCGATATGGGATGAAAGTTACGACCTTTACATAAACTATGTGCTCTGCCTGTATGTTACTTGGTAAGGTGGACAGGACTTGTGCTATCCTACTATGCGGAATGGAACTATTGAAGAAAATAGAGTGACTCCACAGCGCGCGTAGGTTTTGGGTTCTTATTAGAGAAATTATCCTCTTGAGAGCAAAAAAACAGGTAAACCGTCGGGGCGACTAGTTGTCGTCGGGGACTGCATACTTTCGACTAGGACTGTAAAACTTCACCGACGAACCTGTAAAACTTCCCCGATAGAGGACCAGCCTTCCCCAACGGGGGCATGAACCCTTCCCCCACCTGGCGCCACCGCTATCTCGACTGGGGGAGGGGGTTAAAATACTGTATGTTGTGTTCACTATATAGTTGCGGCGCGACTGTCAAAAATACTCTCTCAGAATAGATGACTGAAGTCGAATATTTTTTTTTATTTGCGACAGCAGTCATCGGTCCAAAGATGTAAAAAAAATTGAAGAGACTGAAATTGCGTTATTTGACCTGGTAGTGATTTTATGTAGTAATTTTAAAATGAAACAAACACCGATTCGTCTATTGTGACTTCTGGTCAACTCTTGGCTGTGGGCTTTAAACTAAGATCGGCTTTTTATTCCCATCACTAGGTCAACACTATAAATGAAGAGAGTAATTCCAGACCATGAATATCATAGTGAAACGTATTTACCAACTCACTCTTGTTCATGAGAGGAGGGATACTAGCAGGTGGAGGGAAGGTTTCGTAGATGTAGCGTTTAGGGAGTGTGAACAGATCATTATTTTGTTAGACCAAAGACTAGCAGTGACCTTTTGGAATCAATATTAAAACCCATTAGTAATACGCTGCATAAAGCGCTAGCTAGTGAGTATGACGTAATATCTGCATGTGCGTTTTACTATATTACTTTGAAAGCCCAAGCACGCCACACTTGGTTCTAAGCAAAAAGTGATTAGAATGCCTGACTGTCACGCAGGCAGTAAGAGTTAGAGTTTGATGAGGTTTCACGGCTCAGTTTCTTGTAACCAATTGGTTTAAGTCGGGCCGGCCGCTGCCTTTTTTCCAGTTGTGGCTCACTGGCTTGTTTTTCCCTATTCCATTGCAGGCAGTAAGACATACTGTAGCCACATTCTCTGTAAAACGATTGCACTGTTCGTGTTTCGGGGAGGGCAATATAGGCTATCATAGTCAAATATATTGCCGAAAGTTTCTGTAATACATGGCTAGACTTTCACGGTTGGGTTGATCGATACTGGATCGGGGTAACCAAAATCTCCTCGGAATTGGACAACTGTCATTACCTGTGAAACTGTCGTGTTTTTTTTTTTTTTTTTTTTAATTTTACTTTATTTTTTATTTTTTAGGCTAGGGTGAAAAAACCCAATTTTGAAAAAGGGCAAATTGGAAAATTTGAGGGGGGAGGGGGTCCGGACGTCGGCGACCCCCCTGGATCCGCCAATGGATAAGTATAGTCAAGCGATCAACCTGTTAGCTTGTCCAGAACACGGTTGAACATAAACCTTACATAAAGAGGAAACAAGGATGTCGACTAGGTCCTCCCTTCCGTCTTGGGAGAGTACCACTTCTTCCGGTCAATGAATTTTCCATTTTGGACGGGATGCCTTATTCGTTACGATAACGGGTGTTATCGTCGATTGCCATCAGTCTCCCAAACGATATCACTCTTTTTCCTCTCAAGGAGTGCAGATTCTTTGATTGATACCCAAACTTACCGTAACAGAAAGAAAACAAGAACTTTCCAAATTTCATACTGGAAGATCTCAATAGTTCCAAATTGTCTCATTAAAAGCCCAAAGGTTTCAATGTTTCTCCACGAGCAATCCAAAATTTTAAATTTTTCCAACAAAAATCTCACATTTTAGCACGCCTTGTGCAACAACAATTTTGCAGCCTGTTTTTTCTTTGTCAGGTTTTGGGTGATGCCCTTCCCCGGGAAAATCCTAGAGCCACCCCTTAAGGGAATTGGATAATGTCATACTATTTTTGAAATCTCTCTACTGGCTTCCGAAAGGAACTCATCTTAATTTACTTGCCTTAGAAAAGTTGCATTTGTCTGCTGAACTACGTTCTTTGTCTTTCCTGCCATGAAGTCCTAGCAATTCCTGTGACCATCACTACTAGTATTAACATATAAAACAAAAACGACATGACCATTGAGACAGTCAAGAGAGCCAGTTACAATACCCTCAAAAACTATCTCAATCTTTAAAACTGCAATGAAGATGTTCTAAAATTAATTTGTATTATATTAAGGTACTGAGTACCTCTGCAAGTAAGCGGTTAAATAAAATGAACTTGTAGTTATTAACGTTAGTCAACAAAGCATTGCGAGCATCTAAGGCTAAAGTCAGAGTACTTTTCCCTGTTGTTTATCACATTTACCTACCTAACATAGTTTACTGAGACAACTGTTTTATTAGACTTTAAGTGGTGTTGCTTTTAGCAGTTTTGAGCCATTTGTTTGAGTTAAAAAACTTTATTTCAACTTGCCGTAAGATGTATCAAGATCAAAGTCTTTCTTTTAGTAATTGAAACCATTGTGTACAGTTAATAAATCTTCTGGAAATGTTTTTATCCTATTCTTCCTTTGCTATAAATAGCTGGCT